>OZ026855.1:26878693-27480051 GCA_964023215.1 Eledona agricola
TTTCGGTGCTGCTGCGTGTTTTGAGGAGGACGCAACCGGAATTGGCGCGAAAATTATTGAGACACGAAGACGTGGATGCCGATGGGTGAAGAGGAGAGAGTGCGCGCGCAGGTACGCCTTACGGGCGCCAATTACGATTCGCACAGAGCCGGCTTCTTTTTTTCGGAAAAAATACGTACGTGCCGCATGGGGCAACGGAATAAAACCAAAAATCGACGATGACCCATGGAAGGGGCGACGCCACCGTCGACCCATGCACGCCGTCCGTTTAGTGTTGATGCGTAATTGCGATATTCGACAAACCGGTGATCGGCGAAGCGAGTTCGCGGTGTCCGTTTCCATTGGTCGCGAAGTCTCCGCCCCGCGGAAACTGCCTAAGATGGCCGACCGCGGACCTGAGGATAATATAATCTACGACGTAAATTTTGCGCCGACTAATTTGGTGAAAAACGAACGCCGCTTTCGGTAAAAAATTCTTTGTTTCGGCGCCGACAAATTCGACGTGCGAAAAATCGCATTTTCAATCCGGAAACACAGAAAACTCCAGAACAGACTCGCGGTATTTTCCGGCGTTGCGAAAAACCATACGAATATTTTAATATTTAATATTCGCATTAAGTCATCCTAAATACTCAACTTGTTTGATAAATAAAAAAATCAGCCCAGTAATAAGTGTTTTTTTTAATTCCATGTCCAAGTAAAAATAATATTGTCCCATGAATTTTGAGTAATTTATACGGCAAATTTAACATTCAAACCTTACCTATGATTCAAATTAAAAAATTACGTTTACCTGCATTGCGAAATTACGACATTCCATAAAATCATTAATATAATTTGCATTCCTTGAACACATTTTATCACCATTGGATTCTACAACGGTCTACTCGTATTAAACCAATTTTTATTAAATTACATCATTCGTCAATCGCTAAAATAAAAAAAACCGCATCTATAAATTTATTTGGGTACCGATCGATCCTGATTCGCAAATAATATAAATTTGAACTGTGTCCCATAAAAAATGCACAAAGCAGATTCAGTTTCGTTTCCTGATCGAACACAACTTGTGCAATAAATTGATGTTATTAATGTGTTTTTAATTAAATTAAATGCTAACTAACGCATTGCAATATGGCAAAATACAGAATATATTTTTAAATAATTATGCACTTGACTCGACAAGATTAAGCACATCTAGTATAGAGTTAACCTAGACTGTAACCCATTTGCAAATAGATAAAAAATGATTATTTCATATAAATTAAATAAATGGTAAAATACACTAACTGTTTGATCGATTTACTGATTTTAAATACTGTATGTATTCAGAGCTGCAATTTACTGCAAAAATAGGTATTGTCCCGTAAGGCAGAAGAATTATATTAACTACCATCACATAGCAAAAATTAAATTATAGGAGTGATGTTGAATTATGCGTTGGGCAAATAAGCAGTCAGATGATGATTATATTAATAATTATTAAGGTACACTAGTAACTGCCTTAAAAACAGAAAATCTTGCATGTGAAGTGATCAGAAGTAAAATAGCTCAAGTGGCAAAAAACGAAAGATTAAGCAAAGTACGTGTTTGCACACTAAAAATTATGAATTTGTTCGTGGCAAAACGATTTAAGAGATTTTATTATTGGACATCACACATTTATATTTTTAAAGAACTTTTACAACAATTTGGAGCCACGGATCTTATAAAAAAAGAAGTGATTTTACGGTGAATTTCTCTTTTTCAATTTCGCATTTGAACCTTTTTTTTTCTGACCACTTCAAATGTTCTTTTTACTTCTTACTAATTTTACAAATACAAGCGTGAATATTTGATATGTATAATAATTTGTAGCCAAAACAAATGAATAACAGTGGGTTTATTTATGCGAATTTTTAAATTAGAAAACTTCTCTAATTCTAATAAATGGACAAGATCCGAAACTTGTCACGAATGATTTCCATGTTCTTCGAATTTGCACACTACAAACTATGAATTTGTTGTGTGAATTAAGAGATTTTATTATTGGACATCACACATTTATATTTTTCAAAGAACTTTTACTACAATTTTAAGGCACGGATCTTATAAAAAAGGCGGTTAATTTCTCCACTTTTTCAATTTTGCACTTGAACCTTTTTGCTTCTGACCTCTTCAAATATAATTTTTTGCTCATTTTACAAATCAACTGTGAATATTTGATGTTATAATGTGCAGCCAAAGACAAATGAATAAAAGTGGTTTTATGTGAATTTTTAAATCTAAAAAACCTTTCCCAAATTCTAATAAATCGACAAGATCCGCAACTTTTCACGATTAAACGATTTCCCTGTACGAATTTGCAACAAAGCATTTAACGAAACGGGCAATTTTGCATTTAAAACTCATATTTTCGCACCTGATTCTTCTAAAGACAGTAATAGCACCACCCAATGTTATTTTAAGTTATAAAAAATTAAAATAAAATATTCTCTACCGATGGACTTGTACGCAATTATATGGAAAATGAGAGTTTTGTCCCTTATTTCTGTACCTGCCTGCACTTTTGAACGTTCGAAAGTAACAAGCTTACATCTTTGCTAATTAAATTAAATTTTATTCCATATTACCAGAAAGAGCCTTTGCATGTTGTGAAAACAGAAGCTGCCGTAAACTGCAAATATTAGACAAAACTAAGTTGTGTTGACAATCTGAAGCAGACAAAATGGAAAACCATAAAATGAACAAATCTGTGTTAGATAAATGTATTTCTAATTTCAATATAAAATACAAAGTAAGTTCTATCAATATCACACCTATTAATAAGTGTTTATTGATAAAGTTACACCCGAGTCTACAGAAATACATGTACCTATGTATTTGAAAAGTAGTAAAAATTAATAATAAATATCCCGCTAATGGGGCTTCAAATGGAACACGATGCAAAAAGAACGAATAATTATTAAAATTTTTATTATTATTATTAAAAATAAATAAATCCCAATCATTGCAGTGGATTTAATCGGAATACAACACCTCATCTACCAGGTACTTAAATTCATCAAATACCGATAGCTGAATTAAAATATAATTTTTCGCAATACTAGCATGTGTATGTAGGTGGTCTACATATATTATTCAGTGCGCTTCTGCAAAATTATAAAACGAAACGGTAACACCAATTTCGAAGAGCCACATTTGGAACAAATAATTTACTCGAAAGTGCAATAAATAATACATAAGCATGTAGTAGTAAGTTTCTCAACAAAACTTGATCTTGTAAAAATGAAACTATTAATACATAAATTCAAATTATCACAGCAAAATGACCAAGAATTTATAAAAAAATTTCAACAAATGAGTTACAAAATTACAGTTACTTTTCCACTTTAAGAAACCGATGTATTTTGCAAAAAGTACAATTCTCGAACAACATTTAAGTGTTCATGATTTTTAAAAACTAATTCCAAATCTCGCTTGGAACATTTTAGTTGATTTTCTGTTTAGTTCAAAAATAGTAACTTTCTCATCGTTTTCAATCTATTGTTAGTCGAGATTAACTTTCCTGCCGGAAAATCGTCAATCGCCGTACCTAGGGTAATTATTGCACTGCCCTAGGGCACGTGAAACGCCGTCGTCATTCAATTACCTCATAAAACTCTAGGGGTGAGAGTGAATTTGGTTTGCCCGCGTCTGTGTCGAAGGGTGGTCATGGCTAAGTTCTGGCCAATGAGGATCCATAAAAGGGCCCGCCAGGTGCACCATACATCACGCCAATTTCCGAAAATATGAAACTACATAATGGCGTCCATTCAAAATGGATCCTGGTTCTATGGGGACGGCGAGAATCGACCGGTAAGGTAATTCAACGCACAAACGATTCGCAACCTAACAGTATTACATCGAAAACAGTTAACGTTGACTTGAAAGCGGCCACCTAAGCTTATATCTCTGCGTCACCAATATGTTAGGAATGCAAATTTCAAATTAGCCCGAACAAATTATTTAGGCATGACAATGCCATTGCCATGTGGCATGAATCAAGAATGAAATAACTTTAATATTATATCATACGCAATGGTATGCTTCTGGAGAGCGTAGACGTGCAACTTTTTCCAATTACGCAACAAAAGAAATACATTACTAACGTACATTTTTTATATAAAGCCCTCATTTTCGATTTATTCTTCTAGTCTCAACAAACATGAATCTTTAAATTTTGTTAATTCCGGCATGTTCGACTACAGTACACTAACATACTAACGTACATGTTTTATTAAAACGACAACGGACCCAGGAGTTTTGCTCGATTTTCAAGTTATACAGCAACATGGTTAAGCATATTGGCACCTTCATCTGTATTTGTGTCTGTTTGGTGACCGTACAAGACTAACAACGCGAGGACTAAGAAAACATCTATACCGAAGGTTTCAAAGCAATCGATCTAACAAAAAAGGACGTAAATGTAATGTCAACGGAATAATCGATTCAATTCGATCTCATTTTCATGCGATACCATCTTTTTTTGCGATTCAGGGGACAAATCTACTACTAGCCGTTAGTGATAATGGGAAACAGAATACACAACAATTAAAAGCGATTAATCCCACTTCATCTGCACTACGAATGTTATAATTCACAACATGCATTTAAGCACTTTTCGTACAAGAATATGCATTGTACTGATGTTTCTTACAACATAAAACACATATGTGTATTTTATTATCAAAGTTAATAGAAATTGTAGAATAACATTGGATTGCACATTGGAAATATCTCATTCAAGTTCATTCATACGTTAAGTACTATCAGTCTGACGATTAACAATATTACGTATCTACAAAAGTGGAATCACAAATAAGTCGTATTATCATCTGTCGTAACGACGCAAAGTGAAGAAATTGTTAGTAAAACATTTTTTATCTAAAAAATTCACAGTTATCTAGGAACGCAGATTTACTTTTAATCATAAAATATGACCATTGCATCATATTTCTGTAAATTCATTTTCTTTCCAATTGACATAGTGAAAATATTCCTCCGAGTCCGAGATAATTCGCGGCTCTAACTAAACTTGCCCTAATTACGGCAGCGGCATAAAATGTTTAATTATACGGTTTCTTCCTAACCAGCGGTAGAGTATAAACGCATTGTAAAGTGAGCCGAACGCGGTTGGCTCACCACTAAAGTACGAGACATGATTGTATGACCTGCTGAAAGAATGCAGGCCTCAGACAGAATCACAACACGGCCAGTCAACAACCTTCCTCGCGTTCGTTCAGTAATACACGAACCCAAATATCGCCGCTTTTACCCCCCCAACGTTACGCTACGCACTACACGTTCATATTTCGCGCCGTTCGTTCCCAAATTTTCAACAAAAAAAACCCAAATTTCTAAAGCACGACGAAAAAAAAATACGAAGCCAATTAAGGTCCGGACTGCTGCCATAATTTTTACAGGCAAACAATAAAGCAGCAACGGATAAAAGTTACTGTTAAAAAAATTATACCTGGGAGGTATTCAAGGGGGCCGCGTAAAATTCAGAGAAATTCAGGTAAGAGACGAACAGGTAAGCGTGATGTTATATATTACTCCGAAATGTCAAGTTCCCACTTTTGAAAGTGGATAATGAAAAAAGTGTTGTCGAATTGTAGTTCGGGGAAAAGGGGCGGGCAGATGTGAAAGTGGTACGAAAATTACGAAAAATGCTGCTTGAAATTCATCGCAGTTTTGAGGATGAAAGGTAGGTGAAAATTTTCAATCGAACGCACTGACCACTAGACAAAATTACGAAAAAAACGTACCTATCGGAAGATGAAGAAAGCTTTGTTGCTTGTTGTACTGTGGTTCGTTGAAAATTTGGAAAGGAAACGAGCAGATGTGGAATCGTCGGCGTCACCAGTTGACAAAAATTACGAAAAAATGGTCAGTCTCCGCGCGAATCACACAGAAATTCCTGGGTTCGTTGACCTGCGGCTCCACAAGTCGTGCGAACTAGTTAGTGTTCGTTTTATGTTCTTTTTTATGCAAGCTCAAATAATAACAATAACAAGATGGAAATGGGTCGACATGTTCCCCCGAAAGGATAACCGCAGGATGTCACAAACACACACACACACACGTAGGAAACGTACACGTCACCTCTTATATCCGTAAACATACGCGGCGCTCGAAATTCGTTCGGCTCCGAAGCCAGACATTCCACGGGCGAAATTTTCGATAATAATAATCGCACTTGTCTATGAATGGGCGACAAGACGGAAGAGACGTACGGTACCAAGGCCGGCCACGGAAACGAGGTCGTCACGGTACGCAGAAATCAACATGGATGACCTTCCTGTGCGTGAGAAACGACGTAACGACGCATTTTCCACGACGAAACAAGAGCAAAAAAAAAGCGGCGACCCACAACAATGGTGGTGGGTGCATGATGCATCATCGATTGTGGCGCGTCGTCACTATACCAAACTTTCATGAATGAAAGAAGTGCAGGCGGTGCGTCATCGTCATAGTAGGCAGTCCGTGCGCGCCGTCATCGTCGCCCAATTATTGCACCACCTCCGCGCTCGGGGAAATAGTCCGGCGACGACGACGACGACGACGACACAAATATGCCAGTTATGCGCAATTAAACGGTCCGCCTATGGCGGTTTGTTTTGTTTGCGTTATAACGGATCGCGCGCATTCCAATTACAACACGGAAGAGGCGACGCGCGTCGAAACGGACGCGGGCCTCGTCGGGATGACGTCTTACCTCGAGAACGAGCATAACAAACAGTTTCCGCCCGCCGAGCATCCTGTCAGAATCATGTGTCGCGTACACGTGTTCGTCGGCTCTTCAGACACCACATCCGGTTCGCGGCACTCGGCACCCGCGGACGTCGCGACGCGGACGCCGCGTCCCGGCGCTCCCGCGACGTCATCGCGACGACGAAACGACGCACAGCTGGACCCGGCTCCTCCGCGCGCGGCCGAAACGGTTCGAAACGACTGAAGACCGAAGGAAACGGCGGGAGTTGTCGAGATGGCGCGTCGGTCTCGCGGCGCTGTGGAAGGGGTCGGTGCCACCCCGGCATTTATTTTGGACTCGCCCGCCGTTCCGGAAGTCGTACACTCCAAAGGCTACGATTTGAATCTTCAATCTTCGTCACCGAAAAATACGCGCGACCGGACAACTCAATCCACAATCCACAACGCGCGTCCGTCGCGATACGATCTTCAAGAGCCCAATTCCGATTAATCACCACGAATAATATCTTATTCAAAGAACCACCAACAGCACTTCGTTTTCGTGGGTTTTCGATCAATGAGTAGGTACGGTACGTTCCGTGACGTCAGCGGGCGCCACACCGTTACGTCACTGGACTTTATGCGATCACGGGGAAGATTGGCGTGTGTGGGCATGGTCCATAATTATTTCACGTTGTTTCGAAGCCAATGTTCCGAAAACTCGACCTGACTTCGGCGGCCGATTCCGAGAAATGAGGTCCAGCGCCAGGTTTAAGCCTGGGCGCATTCCTCGGACCGGTGGATGAGGAGGTGCTCAGGATATTGCCCCATGTCGGCCTTATCGGACTTCTTTCAATAAATGAGACGTTTATGCTCCGGTCGTTAATTAAACAAAAGCCAAATTCGACCATCTGAGACAAAGCCGGATCGAATTCCACAATACTAAACCTCGATAATGATGAATAAAAAGCCACATTTTTTTGGTAATTCAACACTAAGCAGCATTTACGCCACCCGATTTTCATATTTCTAACTCAACTCCAATCAATACAAAAAATCAATATAAGAAATATTATTATAACGCGTTCAAAAAAATGTGAAAAAGGCAAAATTTTCGATAATTTTAAAATGAAGATATTTGTGTTTGTTTCTATTGACAACCGCCTAATTCGTAAACAATAATACGTTTCTAATTTCGCTAAAGCTGGTTAAGGGGGTTCTCGCAGATATCTCAATGCATGTAAAACGGAAATCGAAATTTTAGGAAAACTGTTCAAGATTTCTCTATGAAATTTTAAACACGTATAGAAAATCATATTTTTGATGCCGTGTCAGACCATTTTTGCAAAAAACCTATTCGTTAATGTATAATTAATAAAAATGTTATAAAACTAAAAATTAAAATTCTTCGAAGCGGAATAATACTTCTAAGCAAAATTATGCTTGATTGATACACCGTACTGAAATCTATTACATGTCAGACCACTTTTTTGATAAAGTCATATTTGACAAAATTATAACTGTATTAAAATATTTACTTCAATCCTTTGTTTCTCGGAAAGTTTCATAATTTTTTTGCTAGAATTTTACAAACCCTTCTAATTTTTAATTCTTTATAAGCTCATTAAAAAATTTGGCATCTAAATAGTCTCCATTATTTTCTGAACACGAGTTTTTTTTTTTTAATCAGATGCGGACATGTAAATATGTTTGGATATACCACATAAATTAAAAAATAAAAAACAAAATGCAAATACATAAATATAATTGAGATATGGCTCTTTAAAAGTTTGAATTTTTTGGTCCCATACGGTAGCGCCAGCGGCTACTAGATGAACTTGCCCGAAGCGAGAGACCTGAGAGGCGTGTCCAAATATCGTTTCCAGTCTGTCTTGAACGGACCGCGTTTGATTGCATTGCAACTATTTCTAATAGCTCTGTTAAATTATATTATTATTATTATTATATTATTTTATATTATTATTATTATATTATTAGGACTAATAATTACACATCAAGATATTACGTGCATGGAAAAAGGCCATAAGACAGGATGAGTGTTATCAGTTATCAGTAATATTACAACTCACATCATTTTCTTATTATACTTTTATACTTTTCAACTTTTACTATTACAAGAAATAAAGCACGCAAGTGTGTGTCTAATATTATTCTTGAAAGCGATTATCTACATTTAGACTGCAGGTGTGCATTGGAAATTGATATGTAAAAAAGACAAGTACAGATTGATAAGAACTGAAGCAAAGATGAGATTTACATTACCAGTCATTAGTAAAAGTTGTAGGTGAGAGGACGTATTTCTTTTAAACACTGAGTTATTAAATATAGTTAAAACGTTCCTTTGTGACACTATCGTGGATTCATAACGTTTTGTCTTGACTTTGTTGCAAATATTGTATTTCCTAAGTGATTTAACTCCAAGTAAGTTCATGTTTATAAGGTTTACAATTACTTTATTGATGTGCAGTTTTAGGCAGTTTGTTTGTACTGTTTTTTTCTTGGATTTAACATGGCAAACAAACGCATTTTTGCAAAAGTTTCAAAAAAATCTAGAAATAAACAAATGTCTCTCGTCCGACAAGCGAAAGCAAACAAAAAGTTTGGCTCTAATTCCTGCCCATTGAAAGAAAAGCCTCAGATCAATCCTGGGTACGAAACTTATCTTAGTAGAATTTTTTTTTCAACTTACGTTAAAGGAGTACGACAACATCAAGTGTTGATTTATTAGATGAAGAGAGTATCACTGCACCAAGCTTTGCTGGATCGACTTCTCAAGGCGCTACTACACGACAAAGGTGTTGTACCGTCACATAAAACAAAACATTTTGATCACAACTAATTTTAGCTTTTCTATTGAAAGTAATCAGGATAGCGAATGCACCAATATATTTTCTGGAAGGCGAATTGTGGATGTGATGCATTTCTTCCAGCAAATTAAAAAATTAAATAATCATTTTCCATTTGAATGCAACATCAGTAATATGGAAATTATATCAGAAATCAGAAAGGGGCTGATCAGTAATTTTATATTAAAATGTAATAAATGTCATATCCAAGAAGAGGTTGTAACGGATAATATACAAGATTCTGGACTAATGAACATAAATACAAGTACAGTGTTGGCAGCTGTATCAACTGGAGTAGGTCATTCTGCAATTAATGAAATGCATGCAATTTTAAATATCCCTTCGATGTCTTATCGACAATACCACAACGCAGATGAAGATGTTGCGGATGTAATTTTAAAGTCATGTTTTCAATCTATGAAAGATGCAGGAAGAGATGAAGGGAAGTTAGCCTCTGAACTAGGCGAAGTTGACAAGCAGGGAATTCCCTGCATCACAGTCGTCGCGGATGGCGCTTGGTCAAAGAGATCGTATAAAACAAATTATGATGCACTATCTGGAGTTGTAAGTATATTCGAAATTACAATGTAATAATATAAGTACATATACCTAATTGTAGTCATGTATTGTGGGGGCCAGAACAGGAAAAGTTCTTTTTCTAGGAGTTCGCAATAAATATTGCTGCATTTGTGACCAAGCTGCTAAAAAGAACGTTAGGTCAAAGGAACATAAATGTTCTAAGAATTGGGAAGGCACTTCAACCAGCATGGAAGCTGACATTATTTTGGAAGGTTTTAACCTCAGTATGGAAATGCACGGATTAAAATACACGAAATTAGTTGGTGATGGAGACAGTAGTGTATATAAAAAATTATGTTTGCAAAAACCTTATGGCCCAACCGTCACAATTCAAAAAATTAAATGCACCAATCATCTGATGCGTAACTATTGTCGTAAGTTGGTTGATTTATCGAAGAAACGATACAGCTCTACGAATATGTTGGTTGCCCCTCACTTACGAAAAACATTACATGCCAATATCATGAGACTCAGAACAGGCATAACAAAGGCAATCGCATACAGAAAAGCCCAAAATGCACCATTCGATGAAATAAAAGAACGCTTAATTAAAGACATTAAGAACTGTCCCAACCATGTCTTTGGCGATCACATTAATTGTGATGAATATTTCTGTAAGAGAGCCAAAAGCAGCGACAACCTTGCCCTTGAAATGAAGAAGTGTGGCCTAATGGCGGAACTAACAAACTGCAGCAATAGATTATGCCAAAATGCGAGCAGTTTGTTGTTAAATATGCAGAACAATTCTGCTGAAATGTACAATTCGATTGTCTGTAAATTCGTTGGCGGCAAAAGAATTAATTTCGCCACTAAGGGCGGTTATGAAACACGATGCAAGGCTGCCGTAGTTGCATATAATGAGAAGCATAATTATCTACCGCATATTTATAAAACTATGATGGGTTGCAAACCAGGATATTATGTCACAAAATTTGTAGAAAAAAAAAAGAAAATCATGCTTGCGCGGAGGACACGACGCCAAATATTTAGGAAAAAAGTAATTATAAAAAAGTCAGTTTCCGCAGATGAAGATTATGGAGCCACCACGGAACTTGACGAGGCGGAAATCGAAGCAAGATCTAACGAATTTTTAGAGTATTTAAAAAAAAGTAAGGAAGAAATATCTGAAATAGAAAAAAACACTAGGGGCCAAGCAAGACAAGATAGATGGAAGGAAGAGCGACGATATAGATTGACTGCGTCGAATTTTGGTCGCGTTTGTAAATTGCGAAAAACAACAAATAGGGAAAAAATTTGTAAAAGTCTTCTTTCTTCCGAATTTGTTTCAAGTAAAGCAATAAGATGGGGTCGTGCCAAAGAAGAAGTGGCAAAAGGAGAATTGGAAAAAAGGTTGGGTCTGACGGTTCAAAATTGTGGCTTTCATATCGATGAAGAAAATTGCTTTTTGGGAGCAAGCCCAGACGGTAGAATTGATGAAGATACGATTATAGAAATAAAATGCCCGTGGTCGATAGCCTCATTTAAACCTGAAGATGCGGTAAAAAACAAAAAACTTCCGTACCTAGTAGTAAACGAGAAAGGAGCCTACTGTTTACGAAGAACACACAACTATTTTTATCAAGTTCAAGGCCAATTAGCAATTACTAATAGTACGTATTGTTTATTTGTTGTGTGGACACCACTTGGTATGGTAATAGACAAGGTATGCGTATGTTTTTAATTATTTTATATAAAAAAAGCTTACCTACTTCTAGATTAAAAGGGATGAACTTTTTTGGAAAACTGAAATGCTTCCAAAACTGAAGCAATTTTATTTGGAAGGGATGTTGAAGCAGATTGTCAAGTAAAATATACTTACAAATTGGTATGAGGAGCTCGTTTTCAAAGTGTTACAATTCAATTTTGGTGAATTTTTAGGAGGCTGCAATTTGATCTATCAACGAATGGTTATTACGGGTTAATTTAATCTTGAGTGAAGTAACACGCATGTTGTTATTATTAAAAGACTATAGACTTTATTGTTATTAATTTAGTTATTTGCCGTTTGTTCCAAGAAGTTGCTTAATAACAATATTGAAAAGTAATGTAAATAAACTCACTACATTGTGATTAAATATATACATTTTTGAAGTGATTATTTGAATTTTTCTTAACAACTAACAAAGTTCATTTGGAAAACACTCATTAATATCTCGGTGAAACTTCAGAAAGTAAGTAAGTACTTAACACGCGAGGAGCGTTTATCAGTTTTCCGTAATATTGCAAATATCAGGATTTTATTGAATCAATTTTATGTACCAAAGCAATGATGTTGTAAAAAGACAACAATTATATTATATTTCAACAGAACAATACAATATTGCCAAATAATAGTAGATGATAATAACTGTGCGGTACATTTATGCCAACGAGAAATAAAACATTTCATTTGTGATTCACATTTGAGAAGTCGAAAGATTTCACAACCGCCTGCGGCAATAAGTATCGTATCTGTTACATCCAAGAACTGAGGAAAAGATAAGTTTAACAGTTTTCACTTAATTTTACTACTATGTCAACGGTACTGCCGACGTTTTGAAACTAAAGAAAAGTGCAAAATGGGTGGATTTTCGCACTTGTAGAGCTAAGTGGGGGATTCAAACGGTACAACCTTCTCGGTACTTCGTCTCCCACCGCTGCCCCGCAGGAGATGGTTTGCGACCGTGCGAGAACCCCCTTAAGGCATTTCCAAGCCTTCCTGCAGTTGTCTCGCCTTTGTCTTCGGCTTATGTTTCGTGTTTGCACGAACAAAATCAGTCCTTTTCAGGACGTGACCACAGCGAGTGCCCGTTTCGTTTTTCGTCTATTCACGAAAAATAGCTGAGATTTTGAACGGCGATTTTTCAAATTTGTTGCGAGTTTTTAGGTTCGACAGCTTTTTCAAATAAAACTCATTCCGAATAAGAAAGCAACACTCGAGTTTCCATTTTTATCTTCCTGTCGCCCAACCTCTGCTCGTGTACTCGAGAATGTAATTAACAAAGTAGAAAGAAGAGCTGCATTGTGTCTACAAGAAGGGGGTAGCGCATAGATTTCTTGCACTTAACTAAAATGTATTAAGTATGTCAATTTTTATAACTATTTTGTTGGACAAATTTAAAACGTGCGTTCAAAAAAAAACGGGGCTGCGTTGGCCATGGAATTTATCGGCTTTCCAGTGTAGAAACCATAGAAAACATAAAGATAGATTTGACAAATGTCAAGATCTGTCAGTTTAAAATTTACCATCGAAATAAAACCGCCCAAACGCTAGGACAGTTTAATTTTATTTTTAATGAGCATTTTGAATAATCATTGGTTTTTAAACCTTCGAATCCAAGAAAATCCGAACCTTTTTTTTCTAATGTACTCGTATATTGTGTAATTTATAACTCACTAGTGGTCAACGTTCGTGTTTAACTATGTATACAACGACATATTATTATTACTTAAATGATGGGGAAAAAAATTTGGTACTTTAAATAAACATTAAATATTAAATAACCGTGTAAAAAAATTAATGTAAACTTTAATGAAAGACAATCCGCAATTAAACTCCAAAAACAAACAACATTTATCGCAATTGCTTTCGATTTTTTGCCGTAACTCGTCTAAATTTTTTGGCCTAATAAAATAATAAACCTTCGAGCCTTCGAATCCAAGCAAATCCGAACCTTTTTTTTCTAATGTATATTGTGTAATACAACTCCCTAACGGTCGACGTCCGTGTTTAACTATATATACAACGATTTTTGAAATATTAGTTGAGAATGCAGTTGTTCTTAAACTGAATTGGTAGGTCTCGAGTTGCGCATAGAGACTGATGACCCATGAAGGTTGACGGGTAACTGAGTGCTGCCAAATATTCTCAAGACATTTTTCGGTTTTGAGACTGATTCTTCTTCATCGATCTATTCACGACTTACAGTTATATCAAATTAATGACCGTCCTGGTCGTGCCGATATTCTCCTCAACAGAGGAGAAGCTGTAACAATGAATAGATTGATGTTTGGATTCACAACGATACCGGGAAATGTTTTGCACTTTTTTTTTATCCCATAATGATTTATCCCATTGTCAACAAGGACGCTAACCTAAAAAACATGAACTGACTCGAACTGACACTTTGAAGTTTTGCTACACTAAATTGATGCACAAAGTTTTTCCATGGCCAACGTAGCCTCGTTTTTTTTTGAACGCACGTTATTATTCTAGCATGTACGGCGTTGCACGGTTTACAGATTTACGAAACAGTATGTTCTTAAATTTTCTATATACAGAACTGACCCATTAGAAAGCGGATCATCTCCCTAAAATTGTTATTTGTTTGTCGTATTTAAACGATTTAATTGATGGCAAAAAATAAAAAAAATAATAGAAATTTTCATCTCTAATCTGACGCCACTGAGTTGAGAATACTTTCAAATCGGTGTCACTAAACTTCTACAAAAAATATTAGTTAATAACAGAATTAGTTATGTTAATTAACTCTAAATTTTGTTTAAATAAAAATAATGATTAGTCAAATTTTAAATATATTTAATAGTCGATGTGTACAATTGGAGGTCTGGTAAAGGGCGGTTAGCTTAATTGGATAGAGCTCTCGACATGTAATCGAAGGATCTGGGTTCGAGTCCCATTTCTATCCTAAATTTTTCTCAATTTATTTATCTATCAACTCCCCCATTGAGAAGATTCCTTTCTTTCCATACTTTTTCCTCTCCTTATTCCTTTCCCTAATACGTTAAAAACTACGTAAAAAATCTACCACTATGCAAAAAATTATGTCGATCCCTTACTCTATGAAAAACAAAAACATATATCCCACGGGAACATTTTTCCGGGATAAATAGTAGTCTTATGTGCTATTCCAGACTATAATCTATATCTTTCATTCAGATCCATTCTGGCGTTATTGAGTAACAAACATCCAAACTTTCACATTTATAATATTATAAGAATAGAGTATAGATTTTTGTTCTGTTTAGGTTTGCAATTTATTTGATTTGGCATGAATTGGTAATGCCAAAAATAATCGCTATAAAATATATAACAAAAATATGATGCGTCTTTTTTACAATGTTTTACATTACACCTCGCCGGTGATTTACATGTAGGATGTGTAGACCAAATCTTTTTTTTATATGTATATTTTAATGTTGTGTCATTTTTATTGCGTATTGTCCCTGACACTGCACAGATAGGACAACCAGCAAATTATATCCCTCCTATTCGCACTCACTTTCGGTCCAAATACTAATACTGATTTTTCTTGAATTCTGTAGATCTATTAAAGTAACTATGAGGTTTCTGGTTTTTGATTATATGACCCTCAAGCAATACAAAAAAAGTAGGTTGGATATAATAAAAAAAATATTAAAACTAACATCGCAATTATGGTCGTTTTACTGTTTTACCGCTTGAAATGCGCTTGAGGAGTGGGAGATGTTAAACATATTGTCAATAGATGGCGCAATGACAAAATTACTGTTTTTAATAATTTTGAAAGAAACATTAACATTGTGAATTGATTGTTTATTTTTCGCATCTGGCGGTAAAAGTAATCTTCAAAATGATTGCTCAATCATTGGTTTGGATGAAGTATTAAGGAGGATATGGCCGGATATGTACCGACAAAAAAAACACCTTGAGAAAGAATTTATATTTTGTAGGTGCACACTTCTGATTTGTTTAGACTAGTTTTTCATTCATTCCAACTATGCACTTTCATTTTCTTTTGCTTCAATTATTGGATTTTTCCAACTGTATCGGCCTGAAAATCCATGTACCCAGTTAATTATTTCTCCTTTTCCTAGACATATAATTGAAAATATTCGACCACGTTAAATTTAACCGCGGACATCCCGGAAATATGTGTGATAAGGCCACCTTGCCCTCGTAGACGTACAACTGAAACGAATGTGCATGCAACGTCCCACTACAAGAGAGCGGTCCTTCAAACATGACATGATAAAGATTTGGGTGGAAATCGATAAGAAGTCAAGGGGGTTCAAGGTCTGGAGCGCCGCCTTCTGGCGTACGGCGTCGCTTGTGTACAATAAGAACCCCGTTATATAACAGAGAGGTCTGAACGCATTCAACTTGGGCGGCCCCTGGGTCAATGCCACCGATGCACTCGCTCGCCATTACCGCTCTTGGTGTACATTCGTTGGTGACATGGAACCCGTTAATTAATCTAATTGATATTACTGGGAATAATATCCTCGTTCGGACTTCTGCGCTGCCGCTTATCTTCCCAAAACCTATTCCGATTCACTTTCGTGCGGCTTGCGCACTTGATGATGATGCTTCACGATAAACAATTAGTATGTAGTGGAACGACCCATATTTATGCACGCCGGGTCAGATAAAGTGATGTTGCTCAACGTTCATTCAATAAAAATCGCGCTATTCCTCCCATTCATAACTCGGCGAGATAGAGAGATTGTTGTTGCGCGCTCCCACTTTTATCTAGCAACTTTACACAAAATCAACCTCTCATAAGCACCGAAATCCCCACCTCGTCGACGCCGTTAAAAGTATCGGACCTCCATTACAATCCGGCGGTTACCGCCCTGTGATTAGGAGCCGAAGAATGTTCTACCTTCACCGAACGAGTTTAACGCATATTATTACCACCAACCCGAAAAAATATTCGTTTACGGAACCCGGTCGATTGAAAATAATCGAAACAAACAAGACGAGAGGAAGACTTCGGAAACAAAGTCCAGGGAATGGATGCACGGTGTTCGTTCCCGATAGGAAGAAATGTTCCGTCAGTGTTAACGTTGTTAGAACTCCGACTGCGCCTTCCTATCGCCTAACCTTGATAGCATTTTGAATACAATGTTCATTCATAAAACTCGTAGTTTATTCTTCTATCGACGTGTCATCATCACGGCTAGTAAACACTAAACCGTACAAAAAAATTAACTCGTGGATTTAATACACTTAACTTTTTATCGTATATGCGATGAAGAAAGAGTAGTCCGCCCGACGTTTCACATGTGTGCAAAATCCTGTTCAGGTAGTAAGTATGGCGCAAGCTTGGAGAAGAAAACAGTTCGAAAAGGGCGAGTGGAGAGCGGGCAGAATGTTTGTGTCCATCGAGAGGCCTCAGGGGCATTCCTCAATGGAAGGAATGTCCGGCGACCCCGCGAATGCACCGATCACAAGGACGCCGGTTCAAGGAGATGCCGATGGAATGTTACACTTAGTGCGTGGTTATTGAACTGATGGGCCCATTCTACTATTCCTCCTCTCGTGGTGTCAACAAGAACGCACCCGGTTCTATTACCGTATCGTAAGCCAATTAAGAAAGATATGCGCAAAAAATTTAACAAGCTCGTTTTAAATAACTGCAAGAATTAGCATGATAAATATTATAAAAACATTATAAATAAAACACCTGTGCGCCGTTTAAGCGATAACTTTCCATCGCGAAGAACCCACGGCAACTTATCATCAATATTAATGAACACCGACGTGAATTATGCGATTTGAAAATTGTGGAAAACGTACGTTGAAAATTATTATCGAATAACAGGAAAACAGACGAACAACTCACCCGACTTTTTTGAAGTAAGTTCCTCACTAATAAACGGAAAAGTCATTTTTGTTTAGCAGAAAAATATTACTTAATAATTATGGAATGTAGTGAAAACATCTTCCAACGCCAAGAAAACTGAACCACGAGACAGATGAATAGTTTAATTACAAAATTTCAAAAATTTGTTTCGGAAGGTAGTCTGAAAACCAGAAAGCAAATTATAATGGACAAACATAAAACGTTTGCACTGTCTTGTAATTTTAGTTATAAAGTTATTGATGAGGCTGTAAACGTTATTAGTATGCCCACTTTTGTTTATATTATTTTTCACTAGCAAATGTGTCCCGGCGTTGCACGAGTTACAGATTTACAACACGGTTCGTTCTTAATTTTCTATACAGGTGTCCCAAAATGGCGGAAAAGCTAGTGCTCGGGAAGTCGGAAAAAAATATTAAACATATTCCATCCCTTTATTATTATTAGAGCTTTCGACATGTAATCGAAGGATCTAGGTTCAAGTCCCAAACTATCCGAATTTTTTCTCAATTTATTTATCTTTAAACTCCTATTGAGAAAGTTCCTTTCTTTCCCTTCTTTTTTATCTCCTTAATCCTTTCCCTAATACGTCAAAAACTACGTAAAAAATCTACCACTATGCAAAAAATGATGTCGATCTCTTGCTCTATGAAAGACAAAAACATCTATCCCACGGGAACATATTTCCGGGATAAATAGTAGTCTTATGTGCTATTCCAGACCATTATCTATCTCTGTGCCAAAATTCATCCAGATCCGTTCAGCCGATCTAACGTGATTGAACAAACATCGAAACTTTCGCATTTATAATATTAGTATAGATTAGATAAAATTAAAAAATGGATATACCTATTCATCGTTTAGTCACTGATTGTTTAATCAACTAAAATTTTTTTACAATAAACAGAACCTGATGCTAATTTCAGTGTTGTTTGCATTTTTTTGTTTTTTGCTTCCAAAGATCTGCTGAAGGTATATAAATCCAATAGCTCCTTTAGATTTTGGAGATTCTTTGGATGCAAAAGTAGTTATCATTGTAGTGTTGGAATACATTCTATTCATTTTTCACTCGTCCACATTTGCTTTATTTTTAAGAATTAAGAAAATTTGGCCAGTAGTAGAATTCCAGCTGCCTAGGGATTTGTTAAATGAGTGACATTTTTCAAGTTGAATTCCAGAATTTTACAATAGCAACGATCAAATCAGATTAATGGGTTTCTGGGTCGAACGAACCAAAAAGTAGGAAAAGCTTTCTTGCAATAATTTTTGTTCAGTGGCGTAACTTCAAAAAATTATTCGGACCTAATAGTTACGCCACTGATTATTATCTATAGGGGGTGCCAAATCTTCAAACAATTTTAACTTGTTAACCAAAACGTTATACAAAAGTTAAGTTACGTTAAACAAAATTCTTTAAAAAAGCTGTTGGGTTTGACGTGTTATACTACAGGTTAAAATTAATGCCATTCTTTCTGGGACATTCGGTATATTTGCGCTATTCGTCGGAAATGAAATATGTACCTTTTTTTGTGTTGGGTCTATATAAGTCGAAATCTAGCAAAAACCTATTTTTAATAAAAGTTTTTACCGACTTATTCTGGTGACCTCAATTATATAAAGCTTGAACTAAGGTTGGCTCCCGAAAATCCAAGAATTTAGTCAAGAAAATATATGCAATTTGTTTTGAGGATTACTATTCAAAACAGATTTTTGTATTGGGTCTATATAAGCCGAAATCTAGCAAAAACCTATTTTTAATAAAATAGTTTTTACCGACTTATTCTGGTGACCTCAATTATATAAAGCTTGAACTAAGGTTGGCTCCCGAAAATCCAAGAATTTAGTCAAAAAAATGCAATTTGTTTTGAGGATTACTATTCAAAACAGATTTTGGAGTAGTCTTCGAAAATTGTCAGGATTACGAAGCTTTCCCCAAATAAAATTGTATACGCATATCTAGTTTGTTTGTGTTTAATACATTTTAAAAATTATATAAACTGAATGCCTTTTATTTCTCCCATGACTACACATCCATATATGTATTATTTTTTAATGTTCTAATTGAACTGTGTAACATACCACGTTGTTTGTTGTCATGTAAAACAGATGAATGCTATTATAAAAAATAAAAAATTAAAGGGTTCGTTTTTAGTATTTTTTTTCGTTTTAGACAAAACACAATTAGCAAACGACCACGGAGATGAGTAATGAGAAAAATGATGTGTGCGAATTCTAGGCACCAGATAAATATTGTTCCACGAACTTTTATAATAAAAAAATATGACTAACAATTTTATCACAGAACGTGACAACGTCTTATTAATTGCATTTCAAAGAAGCGAACGAAATTCGAACCGTATTTACGTCCCATATCTAAAATTATCTGCCGAACTACGTTTTATGTCTTTGATAATTGGGAATCGTTTCCAATTAAAACGAAACTTTTCCGTTATCGTTTCGTAAACAAAAACCAAGACACATCCGTGTAGTAAGACGCAGAAAGAAGAGCGAGCGCGCAATCCCCGAACAACAAACAACAACCGGCCGCGATCGTCTTAGTCGTTTTAACAAGAAGCCATCAGACCATTGTCGATGTTAGCGCCTCCGGTTGTTGTCGTTTTCGCTGAAGACGGGATAAACGGGACGCGGGGGTACGACACGGCGTGGGGCGAACACCGTGGGAAACCATCACACCACACAAACCTGATGATTTGTGTGTCGGCCTCCAGCTTACAAATTCCATTTGTTCGACTCGACGCCGAGGCGGTCGGTCGCTCGCTCTACTCTCTTCACTGCCTCGGTCCCGTCTTTTCCTAAAAGGATCGGAATTCCCGCCTTTTCGGCCGCAGACAAAATGAAATAATCGTCGTTAGCGTTACTGTTTCGGAGGGCGGTTTGTTGTCGGATTGATACGATGAAAACTCGCGTTTCGGAGGGGGGCGCCGGATGGAATTTTTAACTGCGCCACGACCGGATGACGCAGTAGTCGGTTGTACGGGTGGTATACTATACTATATTGCTAGTTGCGTATCAGATTTGTTGTTGGTCTGACGTCAAACTGATGCAAGTTGTACGTATGCAAGATTGGGGGGAGGAGTGCATTGCCATTCTGACGTAGACGGCGTCTGAGATGCTTTTATTTTTACTTTT
This sequence comes from Eledona agricola, assembly GCA_964023215.1. NCBI lineage: Eukaryota > Metazoa > Arthropoda > Insecta > Coleoptera > Tenebrionidae > Eledona > Eledona agricola. The sequence continues at coordinate 26,899,569 of OZ026855.1, forward strand.
TTTTTTAAACTGACGCGGTTCCGTTTGCAGGTGATTGTAATTAACTAATTCTGGATGCTAAGTTAACTAAGTACAAATTATATTGATAAAAAATTTAAAATATTTAGTCGAAACTGTACAGTTTTCAGAGTATGTTTGAAATTCAAGACGCGAATAATGCCCATGAGAACATTCTTAGAGGTCAGGTGAATTAACTTAACTTTTGTAATTATTTCTCTTGTTGAAAAACCCACAGTTAATAAAGACTAACTATAAAACATGATAAACAAGTGAAATACGAAATAAAAATTACAGAATACAAATCTTTAACTGGGAAAAATATTGTTTGATTGATCAAAAAAAAACTTTCAGATAAAACAATTAATATGACATTATAACAGAATTGCTTAACAATTTCGATTAGAAATTTTATCAATTTAGTTCACTAGTGTTTTTTCAATTTCGGCGTTCGCTTCAAATAAAGTTATAAAGTACTTGTTGAGATTGTTAAAAATGCATACTATCTTTTGAAGTTTCACCGTCTTTCGTAATCAGCACCCTCGTTAACAGAAAAGTCTTCTAGTTAAACTTTGCTGCTTGGAAACTTGGAAAAATATTGTTTTATTGATAAAAAAAACTTTCAGATAAAACAATTAATATGACATTATAACAGAATTGTTTAACAATTTCCGTTAGAAATTTTATCAATGTACTTTACTAGTGTTTTTTCAATCAATTTCGTCGTGCACTTTCAATAAAGTTTATAAAGTACTTGTTGAGATTGTTCAAAATGCATACTATCTTTTGATGTTTCACCGGCTTTTGTAATCAGCATCCTCGGATACCTAGGAAACTGAAGTCTCATCTAGTCAAACTTTGCTGTGGTCTTATTTGTAACGATTTGCAATAAAAATAAAATCAGAAGAAAGAACTGTATTTTAACGGATGATAGAAAATTGTTTCAAAATTAAATTTTTTACATCATTTTGCTTAAAATAAATAAATTCAGATCTTCAAGTAGCACTCAACCAGCAAAATTGGTGCCACTGTCCCGATGAAAGAGTTGGCCATTATAGTATTATTTTAAAGAATGAGTGCGATAAGGCATATTTTATAGTACTAGTCCAAAAACGAGTATCATAATAGCCTTATGAACGAGTTTTTTTACCCAATTTTTTTACTTCGCATCATTTATGCCATTTTTTATTCAAAATTTGCATGGGTTGGTTGACAAATGTCAAAATTGAAATTTCTATTTTCAAATGCATTTAGACAGCAATACGGCGGGCGGTGCATAAAATTTTCAGCAAAATATTGTGGACTATTAACTCACATTTTTAAGCGGCAATTAATTGAAAAGTGTTACCGTATACCGTTCTAACAATTAATAAGTGGCGTGTTATCGAACGGGGTCGACTGTCACAGCATGAAAAAATTGGAAGAAAGATTCGTACAAGAGCAATAAAAAGTCAAAAGAAAAATAAAGGACAAGAATGTGATAGCGAGGAATACCAATCTGATTTACCAGATGATTGAATTCTGGTGATGAATGCCTCTTGTTTTTCAATGAAAATATAAATCCACAATAAATTTGTAATAAACGAATTTTCCTACAAGTCAAATTCACAGCCAAAATTGCATATATGTTCAATCTGAGAATCAAGCCTACAGTGTCAATTTTTGTCAAAAATGTTGGTAATCTACATAACTAAACATCTGCACTTAATATAAGAGCTTCGAATAGAGTAATATATTTTTAATAACAGTGCGTCCAATTTGTTAAAAATTATTTTTCTGACAACTAGTACCGGTCTCCTACATTTATCAAATTAAGTTCTTTTAGAGAGTAATGATGGAGTATATTATTTTTTACCTAGTGTAACGTTATGACTCCTCGGTAATAAAATCTGAATCATCTTGATGCAATGCGTCATGCACACAAAAAAGAAATATTTTTTTCATAACTCAATTTCTACTAGAATTACTATTCAAAATAATTAGGGAAACACTCATTTGTACATTTATAACATTTAACAGATTTATAAAGACTAAACACAACAACAATCTCAAATCAGTACCAACATATTACACCATCGTTTCCTACTTACGTACTTCGGAATCTGTTTTGAATTTTTATTAAATATATTTTTCTTCTTGAATGCCAAATATTCGGTAGGCTCATCTTGCAATAACATACAATAAGTCAGTACATTATGTACATTCACTAATTTCATCCAGTTATTGTTTTTTCCATGTTACAAGAGTTGTGAGATGTTTGCACCACAAGAGTGATCATTTTGTAGTGTTTTATTTTCCTTCGTAATTTCATTGGTCCATAACACCGGTCAACAAAAAAATTAAAATTTCTTGCGCAAGGGATTTGCATAATACGTTCTGATTCTATAAACAAAAATATATAAAAAGTGCAATTGGACATCGAAAATATTTGCTTTTAAAAACGTTGTAGCGATTTGACCATTTTTGGATTTCGCGCCCAATTAATGTCCGTCATTGCGCGCAGTCGAAGTCGAAAGGTAAAAGATATGGCAAGAAGAGTCTATGGAAAGCTTTCAAAAATGAATTGTAAACTAAGTAAATGTGGAAAAATCAGGTGAAGATGTAATAAAATTTTTAAATCTACCACTGAGATTATTGCCATAGTAATTTTAATGACTCGGTAACCAAAAGTTGTAAGACCGTGCTAAACAAAATCACCAAATAATTAGGTTTTTAAAGTAAAAAATGTTAAAATTGTTCTAAGAGACTTTTAAAAATTTTAGACAAAAATTTGATTGCATTTTAATTAAAAATCTCTTGTATTGGGCAATTATGTTTTTTTATAGCTTCCATAGACTTTTCTCGGTTAGGAATAAAATCTTCACTTCTTACTTTAATTAAGAAAAAAAATTCAATTTTAATTAGGCCAAAAATGCTAAAATTTTGCGCAACGTATTTCAAAATAACCTCAAAAGATGTCCCCCTCTGAACAAAAATTGACCTGTTTTTGGAAATTTTCATATTTCTTGTCTTTTCAATGTTATTCAGGCTGGCTCGTTTGAAAAAAATCACCTGTATACGTCCCATGCACAAAAATGTTGTAGACTGGTGTAATACATGCTACATTGTGACCATTGTCTTTAATAAGCGGTTCCCTTTCTTTAAATCCGGTTGAAGATTAGTTATTGATCTCATATTATAAAAACAAAATGAATATTTGGGAATTCTAATGATCAATCCACATTGTATTAGGTACAGCTTTGAACATAAGTTTAGGTAGTATCCCTTCCAGAGCTGGGAGATCGTCGATCGAGTGAGACAATAATAACAAGCAGCAGTGGCGGCAGTGGTATCGGCTGAAGAAGCAGCAGCGGCGGCACCATAGGAAAGGAGGCGTAGGTAAGAGAAGAGAATTCCTGGAAGGACCGGACTGCATACATGTATGCATATCCCACTGCAGCGGCACCGTAGACACTCCTTGGTCATTGCCGCGGCATCGGCTCGGCACGGCATGGCCTCAGCGGCCGCATTCTTGCACCCCGCATCCCTCCCCGGACACCCGCAACGCCCTCATCTCAGACTACTGCGCAGTTACTACGAATACTATCGCTTTCCCGCCATTGTGGTGGCTTCGTCGTGTGGCGTTCGCTGGTCGTTCTTTCATCGGGACCGGGCGAATAAGGAAAAAAACAACAAAAAAAGAACAAGCGCAACAAGAATTATATGAACGAGACGCGCCGCTAACGATGTGCACGTTACCGCAACCGCGGTGGTTCTTTGCGGTGCGAAAAACTGCGACCGACGCCGTCGTCGCTTTGGCCAAACAAAACGAGCGCAGTCTTCTTTCTACGTCAAAATTGGCGTAAACACTTGCTCGTGGACGCGCAATTGACGTGACAATCTAATAACGCTAGAAATATCGTGCTGTCAGACGCGAAGACGTTCAGTTCCATGTAAAACACGAAAAGTGCACGTTTTCGGTCGTTGGGATTGAACGAACTTTGAACGCTACCCCAGCCATTGACCGTCACCGGATGCGAATGCATCACAACATAAGCCAAAGATCCTACTATCACTACTTCATGCGGTTACGTTATTTCCATGCATTCAACTGGAATGTCTTTGAAATACACACTTTTCATTCGTAATTACTTAAGAAAACATCTCTACCTGTATCGATAATGAACTCGCGTTACAACAAATTGATGTCATAATTATAACAGCCAAACATCACGGAACCATTCAAAACTAAAAAATTGAAAAAAATATATAATTTTATGTCTATGTATTTGAGGTTGTTTTCATTGATGATCGTTTCGTAATTGCCATGCCATACCTCTTTCTCGTTTCATAAAAGCTGGTTTAATGCATCTAAGGCGTCTCTGCAGTTTACCTGACGATTCGCATATTACTTGAAAAAAGTTATCTCATAATATGACAATGCAGGGGTTGTTCCTTTTACCTTTTAAAACCCGAAGCATCAAGATCCCAGTTATTAAAGGATATACAATGTGAGTTAATTAAATTGAAGTGTTCATAATGAACGAAACCAAATTTTCTGCTACATTTAGTTCTAAAAATAATGCAAAAGCCAAACAGAAAAGTTATAATCCGTCGAAATGATTCGTGTTCCACTTCTAAATACAATCCCTCAAATTCAGTTCGTAAAATGTCCTTTATTTTTATTTTATTTTTCAGAGTAGCGATTGTAACTTCGTAGCTCATCAATATCACTAGGTTCAACGACAATTAAAAAATATAGAGCACGCTTATACGTGCTACGTGGAACTGTTATTGTCTACGTTACAACATTATTTGTCAATGAGGGGGTTAGGGACGAAGCGGCGGATGGCAAATTACTGAATATGGCGGCTTGTCAATGTCAAGTCAACCAGCGGCGTACCAATGAAATAATGAGCAATAAAAAAGGGCCAATTTTCGGAATGTGTGGAAAATAAAAGCCAATATTCACACTAAAGTATTATTATTGTACTACTTTCTATTTAAACAAAATCCAAGAACCTGAGTTGTATAAGTAGGTACATCGGCAAGAAAAGACCGCCTCTGACGTCATTTGGATCACGAAACCATCTAAAAAGCTTGGTCTATATTTTTTAATCTTCGTTGACTAGGTACAGTTTTTATTATGAGATCTTTCATGGTTTTCCACAAATAATAATAACTTAATATAATTTCTTTATGTTTTTTTATGTCTTTGTTTTATTTTAACCCAAAAGAAACAATAAATTTGCCGTTTTTAATATAAAATTTAATCGTTTACATAAATTTGAAGAGAAAACTGAATATTCAAGCTTCAAATTTAACTGAACTGTCGAAAATTCGTTTGTTAAAAAAGCGTTCCGAAGAAGTCTTCCCAAAAATTGTTATTTTGAAATTTAAATCACAATTTGATATCACTGAAAACAAAATTTTAACCAATAAGACAATCGTCATTCCATTCTGCGACACATCCCGTGTATTGTGCGCTCGTTCAATTTTTTGCCTTTTTAAACGAGATAAGAATTTGGTGTATTTAGATCTGGCATCTGACATGATTGGTCAATGCCACAAATTCAATCAAACAAAAGCTGACTCCTCGAAATTCCGTTATAAACATTTTTTTTTCTTGTTATTCCCAAAAGTGTAGCAAAAATATAAATGAAAATTTAAAACACCTACAACATTCTCGACAATGGTGTCTGCAGACAGATTCAGATGCGTACATACCCGGCGTGGGAGGGAGCGCCTTTCTATTTTTAATTTTGTTATGGCTGAGCCCCCCTGCGAACATTTAAAGTTATATTTAACGTAATACTGTCACCTACTCATGAACCAACAAGAAAATATCCAGCGAATAGCGTCATTTTTCGAGGTTGTGCATAACGGAAACAAATACAATTTTGATAATAAAAAGTGCACACAGGACCCAACGTAAAAAATCAGGAAATAAAAAAACCGACTGAATATAATTTCACAAATGAAATTTATTCGAGCAATTACAAAAAAAAAATTTTTCGCCTTAATATTATCAACTGTGAAACCGTACTTATTATTACTTCTGAGCTGATTTTTGATTTTTTCAGAGTTACATTTTTAGAGTATAGAAGAAGTTTCAATATGTAATACATATTATCGCTATTTCTTTAAACAAAGATAAAAAACGTTAACTAAAAATTGATTTAACAAAGCAGATAGATGTGAAAATAGCATTATCAGAGTACAAAACAGCGGCGCGCTCTTAAGAAGCAATTCATTTTAATAGCAACGTTTAAATAGAGTATAATAATACAGAATTACAATGACATTATTTTAATAATTTAAGGCACAAACCATTAACATTTACTATTTTTTTAATGATTTGGTAAAATAGGAAATCGTTAAGTAAGTCCGCCAGCCATTTGCATGGTAATGACTTCAGGGAGACTACAATTTTCAAATGGTCATTTGCTCGCTGCGTTATTTTAATATAATTATCGTCTTGTAAAAATCGAAATATGTCAAAAATTTAACTGATTACCGTAATAAATTTATGAACTTTGCGAAAGTTTCAATACAGGCGTCAAACATTCTGTGAGATAAAGCGGCTCAATACCCCGGCCCTAGACTTCCTAAAACGATCCACGCCCCCAATTTACCAAATCGTTTACCTTTCAATCCGTAAAGCCAATGTTTAACATTTTAGCAGCTTGCACATCTTGACGAAATAAATCGGTCGGAGGGTAGTTTATTTTTGGTGTTAAAATGTGTAGCATCTGCGCGTGCTAAGGATACGGTCATTATGTATCGAAAAAAGAAGGGACACGTACCAAGATCCGAAATTCCTCGACGGGCATACGTATGCAACACCTGCTCAACTAGGCAATGATTTGAATTAAATGAAAGAGAACTGCATATAACCCAGGAAAGCCACCACCTGCCTACATGAAATCAAAGACAGCTGTCGTCCGTGCCGCCACAAGACACTGAACGGAACCCAATTTTTTTCCACTTTCGCGTTGTTATTATATTATTGCAATCCCTACTTTTTGACGATTCACCGAGCGGCACATCTACAATTTGCGACGTCGATCGCGTAACGTGTTCCAAACGCTCCAGCTTCGATTTTAAAGACAAATAAAATGACTAAAAAGTGGTACCGATTTAATTGTGTCCAGTGCAAACATAATTACCGACAGCTTAAGACATAATGGAAACAAATGAAGAAGCAAAGCACGTGACCGGAAGCACAGTCATGATTACACGGACCACCTGGCGTAGTACTGCTTCCCAAAGAGTACACGTTGGGTTTCGAGATCTCTGCCGTCTGCAGGTTATCACGATTTCTCAAAGACCTGCCTTCTCGTGCGGACATGGGCGATCGCCCAAATTGCGACAATTAAAGCCCGATCTATGGCAGCATTCACCTAAGAATGCATCAACCTTGGTTGAATGCAGGAAGGCCGCGCGGGGGCGCCAGATGCGCGCCAGCTGCTGGATGGCACGAGCCAGCAGCTGCCGATGGGACCCTCTCTTGTATCTAATCTTTTGCTTATGTTGGTGCCACTAAAATGATGACCATCCGACACCTTAATCTTGAACTCATCCACGCGCATGAAATGGACGGTTAAAACTAACTACGGTCTTCGACATGCGTATTTTCGTTGGTAATTGTCGCGTTCAGGTTGTGTAAGAACGAAGAGTACCTGAATTTTTCGGGGCACAAAAAACGCCAACACTGACGTCCCTTTTTAAGTGCGACAACAAAACCGGAAGGGTGCAGACCGAAGAAGATGGGAAGGGTGAAGACTGCTGCGGTAAAACTGCATCGCGTGCAAGCTGTTCGACGGGGTTGAGGTTCCACCAACCACACCTGCTCCCAGCAGATGTGCACGTCTACATCCGAAACTCCCGTCTGAATTCGGAACCCAAATTTAATACTTTACGAGATGACATCTCTTTACTCTTGTCGGGCAAAAAGCTAGTTCTGCTGCGGCGCACTTCTCCTCGCCGGTGCTAATAAACAGCTCCTGCTGCGATGCCAAAGCGCCATTGGTCGCCGACTCTTGAGCGCTCCGGGGCAGGTAACTCCCACCTGCGATCCAAGGGAAAAAACCACGGCAAATATGCCCAATAAAAATACGAAATATGTCAGTGGCCTCGTTTTTCGCAGGATACAAACGTCTCATCTCTATAACGGTCCAGACGGCCGCCGTTGCATAACCTAGACGCGATGGTGCGAATGCGAGGATGAACTATTTCAGTTCGATGGGAGGGTATATTTAGAGAGAAATCTCGGACGACAGCAGGAGTAAGCAGCAGCAGAAATCTGCGCGCGGTCATCGCACTTTTGGCGAGGAGAAGGGGTTGACCTAGTCGGACGATGGGGTGCAGTGCTCAGGTCAGGGGGTAAAGGTCGTTGTCCCGCCGATATCAACCCCCATCCTAAAATAAATCCGATCTACGCCGCGTAATGCACACCCCAAGCGACAGACAGGTTTTACTGTCCTCAGCAGAACAAACTCCAATTTAACCGGCCTGCAATCGGACCTTGGGTACTTTATTTCGGGAAGACGCTGTCACCGCTGAATGTCACGAAAAACGTTACGTTATCCCGCAGACGTTTCGTCAGTGTCTGTCTGATGCCGCTACTACGCGTTCCAAATCTAACATGTCGCGGCTATTCCTGGCGCCGCCAATTCTAATCTAAAGCCAACTCCGCATTTATTAAAATCGTGTGCCAAATATGCCGCCTCCCATCCTCGCTCGCTACGGCCACAGAAGAAGTCGATTGGATTTGTGCGACTCAATAATTCATGCAAAAAACAAACTCACCGATCGTAGACGTTCCTGGATTGAGCGTACTGCTGCACCCGAGTCAAGGGAGGAAGGACGTCGTCGTCGACGTCTGGGGGGGAGCCGCCTAGGTTCAAGCAATATCCCTGCTCGAACACACCTACAACAAATTTTGTAAAGTCGACAATGCACGCAAACCACCACGTTCAAAAACGTTTGAACAATAAAAATTAACGGTGAGACGTGTAACGTGCGAATCGCTAAACTGTGTCTGACAACTTTTGAGTACGAAGAACAAGGGCTCTTTCTTCGTATAATTATAGGAATTACATCAACGATAATATAAACACAATTTGATAAAACGTCTAAAAGCAAAGAATTTTATCGGTCAAATATTTGTTCCCCGTCACTTCGGTCTTGTTTTGCATTGCACCTCCGATAAAATCTCCACTGTTTACAGGTTCTATCAATACTTTCATTTCCGTGATGGATAAAGTTGTGTTATCAATCCACGATATGCACCGCAGCGCATACACACAATCACCATTCCAAATAATACATAAAGGTGAACGAGACCCGAATCGACAAGAAACTGAATGGAAGGTGAAAAAATTAATCACGCAACATGATCGATACAATCTTGATCCTTCCGATGAAACGTCACAAACAGCTCGAGCAAAAAACCCAATTAAAGGACAAATTGTGATCGATAGTCGCTATCGCCGGAGAAAAGAGGGTGCGGACCTGACACTTCCCGTGCATCTCCCCCACGTGAAAAACATGATGGTGGAGTTAAATCCCAACAATTACGCACCACGCGCACTCGACGTCAAAACCGCGAGCCCGACGTAGGTTGTGTCTGTCTATCTGTCCAGGTCACAGTTCGTGCAACGCACACACACGCACCGGAGTATCAGATCGAAAATGGCGATCGAAAGGGTGTCGTCGATTTGATCGGTCGTCAGGACATCACCCATCCGCCAAGGAAAGAGTATCGCGGAGAAGATCGGTCGGGTGGAGACGTCGTTTCGGTGCGTCACCGGACGTCGCGGTGGCGCCACCGATCGGTTTCTTCTCGATCCGATCAATATGAGCGTGCGTACGGGCGTGGTGAATACTTCAAAATCCACCAACATGGAAGAGCCGCATACGATCAAGGAACCCACTTTACATATTGTCCCTTTGCGTACTGAACCTTTTTCGATTTGCACCCGCCTTATTGCGTGCCTCGTGCGAAAACATTTGCATCGAATGCCTAGGGAAAATTGACGAAAATGGCGACGCAGATTTTAGGACGCTCCTAAAAATTATCCTATTCCTTCTTCTAGTTGTTTACAACTCCCTAACTCCATTCAAACCAAAAACATTGCTTTCACATCAAAAATATTGATACTATCAATACCAACCAGTTCAATTTATAAAAAAATGTATCCACGGTAAATCAGACACATGGTAAATTATTTTAGAGCGTCTTCATCTTTTTCCAGATTATGTGGCGCACAAAAATGTAAATTTAATTTTTAATTAAATAACGGAAAATAATGGGCACGAAAGTCGATAAAGCAATTTTTCATTCATTTTAATCCCATCAGCGCCATTGTTATGAATTAGTATTTAATTACAAAAACTCTAATAAATTATTTCATTGCGATTGTTATCGTCACGTGTACGAGTAAAAAATAAATAAAAATCTAATTTCCTAGAAGCAACTTAATTCGATCGATCCGCCTTATCAAACATTTCGCAGTATCGGAGGGAAAAAAGTGCGAGAATCAGAACTACAGCGGATTAATTTAAATTACGTATTCAGGAGACTATCTGAAATCTAGATTTAAGTGAATAATTGAAAAGTTCGTTGGAGAAATATTTTAACTTTTTGCCTTGATTAAAATTACTCCAAATTGCGCGGTTTCGCATGACGAAATGAGAATAGAAAAACTTCAAGTCGCCCCGAATTATTATAAATTCATAAAACTTGATTGTGAAAACGAGCTGCTATTGAATTTTTTAAATAATTTTCGTCTTTTGACGGAACGAGTAATTTTTCAACATGATTTTAGCATGACGTTTAATTTTTTGGAAGGACCACGCAATATAATTTAAAATAAATTAGGTGAATGCAAGCTGGAATCGTCTTTTTCCAATTATCTAAAAGTCCAAAGTTTTAGCATATTTTGCAGAACAGGTTAATGGTTGGTGTAGGTGAACAAACCAAAATATCAGATGCGCTTATAAACGCATTCTAATTAAAAACTTTCTAATACTCATTAACTCAAAACGTCAAAAATTGCAGAACACTTTCGTGTCGTAACTTTAAAAGATATTTTTAAAGCACTAACCGAATGGAAAAGACACGAATTTACTGTTATATTTATTTATAAAATTTTTATATTATATCAAAATTCACCACCAACGAATGCTATTAATTCTTAGGTAAAATAAAATAAATTATAAATAATGATTACATTTAATCAAATAATGAAATAACTCCCAACTCTAAAATGAATTAAATGAATTGGTGGTTATTCGAATTAGAATTACTTACTATTGATGCTGTAAGTGGAAACTATAGTTTTGTTTTAATTTTCGATTAATCATATATTAAGTAAGAAATTGTTAAGCAAGGATGATATCAACAAAATTATTTTCTAAAAATATTGGTTTAGAACAATAATTGAATTCGTTTGCACTTTTACATTAGAAACATTATTAAGCAGACCATTTTGTATTAAAAAACAATAAATACAATAAATTTAGAAATTTATAAAATGTATTTTCGGGCAATAAAATTTTATGATTTATTAATTTACTGAACGAAGCATTTCAAGTTTGGGGACAAAAAAATAGTTATAAAGAAGAATACACAAAAACAAGGCAAGACAAAAACATTAGTTATGTGCTATAGATTAGACATGAATAAGACATTGGACTAAATGCAGAAAAGGCGCTAAATTATAAATAAATAGAGGAGTTACACAAAATAAATAACATAGAATGTATGGTTTCGAAGAATCGACAGCTTCACAATATTGAAGTGAAAACTGAACAAACTAGAAAATACAAAAGTGTTAAGCAAGAATGTACAACACATTTATGGTTTTAAATAAATAAATTATTAATAAATGTAAAAACTTGTAACAGGGGATTTTGGAAAATAAATGCGATAACAATTTCAGAAACACACACATAAATGACTAAAATGCTGGTATCTGCAAAGTTCCGAATAAATAGGAATCAATAAAGAAAACGCAACATAAAAAATTTAAAAGCCCAAAAACTAGAAAAAACATTGCATAATGGAAATGAATACTAACAAACCATAAATATTCAAGTTTAAAACAATATTGCTAAATTTTTTCAATACGGTTTTAAATAATCTTAAAATAATAAAAAAAAGATCTAGACGATTTTATAAAAAGATCTTTAAAAACTTCCTGTTTTGCGTATAAAAAAAAATTCACGCAAAGCTACGTCCACCGTCAGAATAAATGTTTCATGTGATTTCGCATAATTGAAATCGAAGAAAGAGCAAAATTAAACATAGATTCTGTAACTCCGGTGAGCATGTTACACTTGTGTGTGTTTATTTTTTTCTGCCGGCTTGAAAAACAGCTACCGATCACTTTCGTTCTCAACGCTGCTGATTGACGCTTTAAAATCGATTTCGACCGAAATAGTTTGACTTCCGTTCTTCTACACTATCTATTCGACTTGTGATAATTTGCTCAAACGAAACGTATATTCTGCTATAACCATGCTGCAAAAAATATTACACAATTCGCATATCATTTCGTCTATTAGCAAACACAATGAGAGCGTTTGTACATTTCACGCTCGTTCTTCTTGGAAAATAATGACAAAAAGCAGACAGTTGCAGAACAGCCTAATTCGCACCGTTTCCCGCGCCAATAAAACTTTTTCCCATGCGACGAACCAAGAAAACGTCGTTTATTCCGTTTTCACGACTTCTCCCCTTTTATAAACGCACGCAAAGTACGCATTTTCGTTTTTACTCCAAACGGATTTTCCAAGTGCGCGGGATGCAAGATCTCGCCTTATTCATAACTAAGGAATGTAAAAGTTAATTTAAAACATGCTGATTTGCAATTTATATTATGCACTTGCAAAGAAACACGATAGGTGCGCGTCCGAGCCAATTTTTTCAAGTGTGCATTTTTACATCTTCCGCCCGGGAAGAGGTGGTCTAAGCACCGCGATAAATGAAAAAAAGCATGCCAATTCACGAAGTAATATCCCGACAGTAATGAAATGAACCAGTCATAGGAACACGGGTCGTTTGAACGAGTGGGAAGCGAACGGTGGAGAGGGTATGTGTATCACCGGAAATGACGGTCGACACCCTCTTTATCTGTTCGTCACATTAGCACGAAGATGCAAGCTGAACTTGAAAGATACCCGCTTCAACAACACAACAAACCGATAATATCGCCGCGAAACATATTTTTGCACGGGGCTCAACTTTTTGGTGAAGAGGGAGCAACCCTTTCGGTGAACCGCCCTGACAGTTGGCCACAAGGGGGCCTCGCGAACTTGAAGAGCTTAAGCCCCCCGGGGGCGTGGGTCCCGCAATCTTGAGCGAATAGTTAGCGTGGATCGTGCAAAATACGCATTTTAACCTATACAGCAATGCGGAATTGTCGCTGAAGGACGGAAACGACCGCGCGCAATTACACTTACCTTCATCACAATCGTCCATGCACACATCTTCGATTAAGGAAATGTCTGGAGAAGAGGCAATCAGCACTAGAATTCTAGAGCAAGTTAAGTCAACTCACCCGCCATTTTGTACCAGCATCAAAACATAGCATTCGCGAAGGCACGTGATTTAAAATTTTCATTAATACAACAACATACGTCGACACCTTCAACGACAATCCACCTCCAGGTACTCAGCAAGACTCATTCGCACTTATCAATGACTAATTTATCTAATTCTTCACTGACAATTCTTAATTTCTAACATAAAACCTCATCATGGCTCGTGTGTGCTGTGTACGAAAAAAACTTATTTTAATTCTCATACCAACATAAAAATATTTAATTCCCGTTAGGACGCCGTAGAGCGCCATCTTCAAACCTTGCGCGTGTTTTTTCGTGTGAAAATTAAATCTAAAACACTTCGATTCGTTACAATTAAAAATTTCTTACTATATAAATAGTCGATTGGTTTTTAACAATTTATTTATTATTGCAATAAAAAACATTTTTTTTTTTGTTAAATTGTAACAACTGATTGATAAACTTTTACTATTGTTAAAAACTGAATTGATGTAAACTCAATCAATCGCTTTAATTATAAGTGATACTTCAGATATAAATGATAGTGACAAATGCTGATGCAAAATGTTTATTTAGTAGTTATTAAAATAATAAACCAAATTTAAATTATTTATTTTATTGCCAAATTTTTATTATTATTATGAATTTAATCATTGCTCATGTCGTAATGAATTAATTTTAACTAATACCTTACAAACAAAAACAAGTTATTTATTTAGTGAATAACTATAGCTAGTGTATGCACTCCTGCATGCACTACTGTAAGCATGGTTGCATATGACGTGCCTACAAATAAAAGGTGACGGAGACTCAGAAAACCAAGAAATGCAGCTTTTATTTTATTTTTTACAGTGTATATTTTAGAAACTGTAAAAATCATAATAACTGACAGCAGTTGTCATTCAAAAATATGCTCAAACGACGTCTAAACTGTCACCTGTACATGTAATTTAAAAAAAAAAGATTAAATGTATCTAATGTTTTGAATCCGAGTCGGTTTTTAACAAAGAACTTAATTTCAAATTTCTCAAACTCATGGTCCATTCCATTACGCATTTTTATTTTTGTACGCACGATATAAATCGTACATACATACAAAAACGTAGGCACGGGCGGTCATGGAAACTAGCTTTTGTTTTATTTTTTACAGTGTAAACTGTTGTCAGTGTCAAATCATGACATTTGACAAGGTCTCTAAATCAAAAACTTGCTCAAACCGAACCTGGAGATGGAATTTGTTGAGTCTGAAAAGTTTGTCAACAAACAACTCAATTTCGAATATCTCCAACTCGAAATTTGGCTACACTCTACCGAACGTCAGCCTACGCAGCTTCGTTTTATTTTTATATCAATAAATTATTTTTTGTCACCGTGGGTTCCATAGGGGACATTATGTATGGAATTAAAAGAACGTTTTTTTAAATATTTGACATTGTTACAGTTTTCGTGTATATTATTTTCATCTGAATATTAAAGCTTTTAAACGAGCGACGTCTTTGCATTACAAACCATTCATAAAAACAAACTTAAACTTGAAAGATTCATAGTAAATTTTCACATGGCTCTGTATTTATCTCTGGTTCTGCTATTAATTATTTTACTTTATGAAAACCAAACGTGGATTTCAGTCTTCTAATATTATTACTCATAATAATCTCATTTAGTAACCGCTGAATCAGAACATCTTTAACTTCACACTCTTTGTACTCAACGAAAACGCTGTAAATTTTGTTAAAATATTATTCGAACTTTTTGTATTGATTTTTTTTTATATTTTCTAATTTGCCCAATGTAAGTTCTGTAAATCCAAATAAACTTATTATTAGTCATTGCTATGAAATAAGTCTATTGTAAGCTTCTGTTTTTATAAAAATTTGTTAGGGACTTTGTCACATATATTACGTGATATCTTTGGGAAAAAACTAACACTACCGTTATTTGAAGTAGTGAAAAGTAATAAAAACGTATACTCATTCATTTAGAATTGAAACAGCATCAATTGCCAGTCATGTTTATTATAGTATATTATGTATTATAAATAACATTTAATTTTTTTAGTTAATTATGAGCATTTTTAATCGGCTCATCCACACAAAGTGCTCATTTCTACATTTAATACATTTTCCAAATCTTGTTACCTCGAACTGTCTCTCAGTTTCTTTATTCTACAACTTTTTCAGTGGGAAGATGGATTTTAATGCAGCAGCCATCAAAACGTACATATTATACGCAGTTTCATATTTTCTCCATATACGTATTTTATACTTCATTTCTGATACTAATCGTTCTAGATTTGCTTAAAGTGTTCGAGTCGCCTTACATCGATTCGTTTTTCTTAAGAAATAATTATGTCGTTATTTACTTGTTCTTTGATGCAACGCTTGTTTATTTGTTCACATATTTCAGATATGTTCCCTTTTTCCTACTTTTTTATAAGCTCAGTTGTTTGTGCGGAAACCGATTTCTTCAATATTTTTATTGATTTGTTAATATTGCTGCAATATCGCCGTTTAAAAAATAACTATATTAGCATCTTATTTTGTCCAAATAAATTTCTACTTTTTTTTCTGATTTGCGCATGTTTGTTTTTTCGGTAATTTTATCCTGTTTCTCCAGACTTGTTTCCTTTTTCTGTCTCAATAATGTCCTGGTTTTTTATATATTCAATTCCAGCTGTTTATTTCCTCTTTAAAGAACTAGTTTACTCTGATTATCCTTAACCAAAATTTCAGATTTCGCCAAAACATATTTGCTTCTTCTCACGACAAATAACTTTGTTTTTTATTTCCTCAAATTACTTTTTGCTTCAACTAGTTTGAATGCTTCTTTATTTTGCGCTATTCCTGTAAAATTATGAAAAGTAAAGTAAAGTTTAGCAAGTTCTGCTTGGAACTGTGAAGAATATTAAGGATGAACAAAAAGAAAAAAAAAACATTATTTTTCCTTGGCAATATCCTTTTATTTATAACATTAAAATATATTCATATGTATTATTTTCTAACATTTTGAAACAACACGTTTTTATACATATTTGAATATGTGATAAAATCCGACTTTTGCCTTGCAAAACCTGTCCATGACTTGTTATTGTCAAACTAAAATAATACATAAAAAGATAAAATCCAATATACTTTTCTATAAAAATATTAAGGATTTAGTCAATAAATTCCATACACTACAAACTAAAACCTATACAGCCTATCATATACCTTCTGTCTTGAATAATACAACTGCGATAAACTCGTACAATTAACTAAAACAATTAAATGTGAACCCGTCTTTTAAAAATCAACAAATTTGTACAAAAATATGCTGCGGAAAAAAAATCAACAAATTTGTATAAAAATATGCTGCGGAAAAAAAATCAACAAATTTGTACAAAAATATGCCTCGGAAAGGTATTCCATAATTTAACAGTTCAGACGTCAGGGATTATCTTCTAGAACCAATTCAAACGGTGCTCGGCACATGGGACACTCTACCAATTGACTGACGCACGACGGACAAAAACCACTGCAAAACGCACCATTAAAAAAAAATCTCCCACACAACCAATATTACGAATGTTCGCAGGGCAGAAGCCGCACCGAAGCCTTTTGATCATAGCAAAGTGTACAACTGTCTTCTCGGATATTTTGCTGTCTTAACTGATCTAAAAAAATGTGCCTCGGCATCACAACCTTGTCTTCGGGCTTGAGTCTGCCGTGCTCGTTGAACGTGGAGAACGGCACCGTTGGAGGATACTTGAACGGCACGGCCCCGAAATTAAAGCGACATTGCTGGAATGACATGAAGCTGGCGGCGGCGAACAAACCTGATCTGTATAGAGAATGAATAAATATCTCGTACGGACTTGGGTGCTTACTGCGCCTTGCTGAACACATGGGTACATGGTGGTAACCTCATACCATTTAGGGAAAATGTGATTTGCGGCGTGACTAAATCTAAGAAACAACCCAACACGTCTCCCGATTGCCATGCGGGCAAGTTTTGAGGCTCGGACCTCGCGTTGTACCAAATCAGCTTTCTGCACCCGTCATATGCTATCGAATACTTGTCGTCTCCAATACCGTACCCCTCCTACGACAACAAGTTTGCAACAGAAATCAGATAGATTGCGGTCGTACGTGATTGAGAAAGTTGCTGTTTTTCGTTGCCCATCCGATTTGCATCACTCCGGGCGTTATAATGCACACTTCGTAATACCAGACGCCCGAATCGGCTTGAGCTGTGCACCGTACGCTTTCAAACGAGTAGGCGTCGCAACGCGCCTCCAAACCGTCCGGAGATATTTTGAGGTACTCGCTCACGTCGCTCGTATTCAACATGGCGTTTATATTGTCCATATTGACAGTCAGATAAGAATACTTCCTGTTGTTCATCACAACTACAAAATAAAATAAAATAAAACTTGCTGTAACACACTGCGTTCTACATAAGTTATCCAAAACCCATTGCGCACAAAACCCCACTTGTCTCTTCACATAATGTCCCTCGTTTTTCCACTTTTCCAAAGCGCTTATTTTACACGGCCGTATCTGCTCCAAACGTTTCACTATCGTCGACTTGTTTTGACTAGACTGGGCGAACTTCTCCAGGGCAATTAGCGAGAACAGCACCACGTTCGGGTCGGTTTCAGGCTCCTGCAATTTCAATCAAAATAACGATCGCTTCGTTCACCAAACTGGCTGCTACCAAATTTCTTAAGAGATATTCCATCATGGGTTCGTTTAAAATGCGCAGGTTTCTGGGTCCAGCCAAGGTTTCCGCAATGAAGCCCAAAACTACGCAAACGTTCCGTTCACGCGAGGGATTCGCTCGACCGTGCAGCGCCGACTCCTTCGACAAATTCAACATTTCCACAACTTTAAACACGGATTCCTTAGACGGCAGCGGACAATCGTCGAGCAAAAGCGTGATAATCGAAGGTCCCAGAGGATCAGATAACGGGACTACTTTTATCATCGACTTGACGACTTGAATGAATCCCTCCTCGTTATCAGCGATGTTGTGCAGGAGCAACATCGACGCGGGAGGTTCCTGTTCGCTAGAAACCGCACTCAATTGTGTGTCAGGTCCAGTTTAAGCCTTACTTGTCCACTAATGTCGCAATGACTCCCAAGGTTTCCAGGACGAGTCTGTCGACGATTTGAGGATCGGGGACTTTCGTCACTTTGATGTAATAGTGGGAGGCCACCGGCGAGATCGTTTGAGGGGTGAAATTGACGTTGTTTGTAGACTGAGGAACGTAGGTATCGTGCTCTTCCTGCTTCTGTTTGCACCAGCAGAGGCCCATGATGTATAGGAAGTGTATTTACAGAAATTTTTGTTGACGGTGTTTACTACATGCTAGTGTTTGAGTGTTTACACAAGTCTGTTACGTTTATGTTGGTGTAATCATCGACATCAACATATTAAAATTAGCACTGGAGTGGTTGGAAAGATGAGGGATGATCGGCATTAGGAGTGTTTGAGGGGGTCCATTCATTAACAGCATGGAGCACCTAAACACTCTTGGCAACACTTATTAAAGGATGGATTTTGATTAGATTTGATTGGGAAAGGTGTTTGGTTAGACAACTGTCATCTGTCACGGTGACGGATGTCAAGTTATCAATTGTTTATAGGTCACGGCTGCAGTGCCCCCAACAGACAACAATTAAAGTGTCCCAAAAAAAATTTATAACTGAATTTGAACGCATTTATTTAAACGTTTTGTCTAAACCTATTAGAAACTTTAATTACTATAATTCTACAAAATTATGGAGAAGGTATACAATATAATGTTCCAATAACTTAGGAAATGCCACTATTTCAGATATTTTTATTTGGTCATGCACTGTGGTCATGCAATTTTTTATGGCTTTCGTAAGAATAAAAAAATGTTAATATTTCTGAAAGTTGTTTTTTATTCTGCACCCGAAAATGTAAATATATAGTGGGAATCCCTCTTAAAAAATAAGTAGGAAGCATTTCCTGTTAAACGGAAAGTGAAAAAAAATAAGAAAATATTATGTATAAATAAATAAATAATTTTCAACTCTATGTATATTCTTACCAAATTTATTCGACCGTTCCTACAACTTTTACTATTAAGCCTGTATATAAAAATGTACAATTGAGGCAACCAAGCATTTAGGAAAAAAGTAAACTATAAAGAAAGATTTAGACATAAGTGGCAATTTAAAGATCTCTTTTTTTAGAGACATTTTTTGAACCACATTCAAGCAGATTTAATCCAGACATAATTATTGTCCAGTTTGTTGGTAATTTACACAGTTTGTGCAATTTATTTTAACTTCACAACTGCCCAGAATTATGTATCACTTCAATTCTACCGATTTAAACATAAATACATGAGCGAATTTCTTATTCTAATTATAAAACAGAAATTATGTTTAAATATAAATAATTATTAATATTATTTTAATTAACTAGGGAATGCATTTTTTTGATAAAATGCTATTATTACGTCAACATTTCGGAATTTTTTATTATTCCTTCATCAGACCAATACGAAACGTTGACGTAATAACAGCATTTTTATCCAAAAACTCAAATCAGTTGTTAATTAAAATAATATCTATTAATAATAAAAATGTATGTGAACTCAAATTACTATAAATCTTTATTTAATTAGGCTTTGGTTTTGTTTTTAAATCGAAGAATTATCTTAAAAATTCCCTGCAGTAACAAAATATTTTGTTGATAATTTACCATGTTGTCCAGACTTTGGAAATGGTGGAAATATTCTCTCAGTTAATTGTCAAAAATTATTTCATATATACACAGATTATTTCTCTAAATAAATTTGTTAAATTTTATTTGAATCACTACGAAAAGTAGAGCTCTAAAAATTAATAAAAGTTTGTGGAATTGGTATATGATGAATATCATTAAAAATTGTAATCTAATAATTTTTTTACCAATATTTGTTATTCAGTTTTTCATACAAAACATAAAGTTTCATCAGAATATTCGTGTAGTGACTGTCCTGATTTTTTCTATTTTAACTGCGAAGAATTATGTAACTCCACAAATGTATTTAATTAAAACACTTATACTCGAACATATATTTTACTATCGTAGAAACACACCACAACAACTTTTAATAAAAATATGATAGAAATCGTATTGATTTAAAATAAAAATGGTGGATGCGCCGGGATAATATAATTAAAAAGAGTACCCCAGTAAATGTGTTTTATAATAATTTGAGAAGAAACACGCATTTTGCGAGAAATTCACACAAATAGAATAATTTAATTAAAAAATAAATTTTAATTTGCCGATTGTCATGTGTCGTTTTTATACAATTTTAAACTGTTAAATGTATTGTTTGTTTTGTGTACTGATGATAGAGTTTATATACTCCGAAACTATGTAGTTTGCAACGTCAATAAAAACCAATAAGTACACAATACATTATGCTTTCATTATTCAAAATTTTATTGCTGTTGCAAAATACTTTTATTGATAATACTGTCCGGGGTTCATAAATAAATCAGGATAAAATTGAGATAACTGTAGAAAATATTCTACTTCGGATATTGGGAAAAGTAAAGCTATAAAAAACCAATCAAATAAAATATTTGAGATTTTAGGTTTTTTTGTAACTACAAATTATATGTATATCCTTTGAATACAAAATTCATAACTTGGGAGTTTTTGCTATTACTAATGTATTTGATGAAAAAATGCTGCAACTTCGTTGTGTGGTTTACACAAAAAAAAGCCAAATAAGGAATGAATTCCCTACCATAACCGGTGTGATGACAAAATCTAAAGGCATGTTCGAAGTTTGCTGGTGATTGGAAAGAAAATCTCACAGAAAGAGTAAAGCCATAAGCAAAAATTGCTTGCTTTTAAAAGTTGAATCAATCACTCTTTAATTAAAAAAAAGATTTGTTCATAACAGAAATGTACTTTTAGCACAAATATTGAGCTTCATAATTTAATTACCGTTCAGATTTAATATTTTATGTCAGAAATGGACAAAGCTAGTAATGTGGAAATGGTGGATGCGCCGGGCTAACCACCGAAAATTAAGAAAACGAATAACTTTAATAAATTTGACAAATAACATTTAATGATATACTACAGCTAATACAATTTTTTTTATAAATGTAACAATAATTGATAATAGTTTCATTACAAAAAGTTCCACATCTCCTAAAAGTGTTATTAATTTAATTTTCTAGCAGATAGCACCATACTTCTGGGAGTAAATGTATCACAAGTCAGGTGGTACTTTTTATGCACTCTTCTCACATGCGATCTCAGATTATCTCTTCTCGACGATCTGTAACTGCAGAACGGACACAAGTGCGGTTTTTCACCAGTATGCATTCTCCGATGTTGGATCAACTAAAAATTACCCTCCCAATCAAAAGCAAAAAGTTGAAGCGCTTGCACCTTTTTCAGCTGCAACGACTTAAATTTACAAATATCACAACAGAAATATTTGTCTTGCTTGTGTTTGACCATGTGAGCTGAAAGAATTTCTTGACTTTTTCGGTCTTTTCCGCATATCGGACACGAGTATAAGTGCTTCTCTGCTTCCGTAACTTTGCACTCGCAACATCTCAAATGGCGCAAAAAAGCTTTCTCAGTCGTGCACGTGTAAGGACACTGCTTACATCGATATTCTTCTTTACAGTATCTGCGGCAGTATGAGCAGTGAAACAAAGCAGTTTCACAAAAAAATCAACTCTAACCTTACTCTATGAATCGATTTCGTTTGAAGAGCATTATCGTTAGCGTCAGTTTTATCTTCCGCATCTTCACTACTCACTTTTTTCTCAATTGTCGTGCCAACATCATCATCATCATTTGCCGTTTCTGCAAGGCGATTATCCGAACTTAACGACGAGCTTGTATCGCTGGACGCAATACAAGACGTGACCACTTCGATCACTGGGCTTGGTTGAAGACAAACCGTCGAAGAGTTGAGCAGGATGTGATTCCAAATTCCGGAAAAATCCATTCTGGAATATTTCACAAACCCAACTTCTTCCTCCTCGTGCTGCTCGCATTTCAGTTATCTTTTATTCATTTAGAATAATATTTTATGTACAATATCGGTTAAGACTAGTTCACAGAGGAAAAAACGCAGGTGCGTTTGTCCAGTTTGATACAGAGCGGTAGTTTGTGTACACGTGTGTAAGTTGGGCGCAACAAAACAAACAACAAAATTAACAGAGGCGGTAAATTGGAAAATAGTTGGCTGGTGAAATCATGAAAAGACTGTTTCGTGAAACTTGTAATATTGTAATTGGATCGATAATGTGTATTTATAATGTATTACAAGTCATATTAACCAACTTGTTACATAAAATAAAGCGACATAAAACACAGGTCGACACTTATTCGACTGGAATCTATTTGGAACGGAAATAACATTCTGTGCCCAATTGAACGAACTTAGTCACGAACATGTAACAGAGCGTCAACTGAAACCGGTAGTAAAAGTACGTTCGAACTACAGTTTGTGTGGAATTTTTTAATCAAACGATACGTCATGATATGGATTAGCAAAACTAGCTAGTAGTAGTAGTAGTTTCGAACACAATTCACTTTTTGAACTGCATACGGCGAGCGTATGCACTTCGTGTGCGGTTTATAAATAAATGCCTTTTTTGCACTTGCATGGTGTTTAAACGCCGCACGTGTGACAATTCTAGTATTTCTAATAAAAAATTTTAATCTTATATTTCAAGCAATTTGCGTAATATGATATAATTGGTAGTAATATTAGGTAACAGTATAGTTTTATGTACAGTATTTAAAATATGCCCAACAGAGGATCGTTACAATTTAGTGGAGACGCTCGCATCGGACGAACCGAAAATTCGGACGGGAATGTGTTGTAAACGTTTCTTTGAACTCAGTTGTGGAACAATAGTTCGAATGTTAATAACGCCCGGTGCGAGTCTTACAATTGATATTTTTTCAATCAGAAATATAACATAATCAGCACTTGTGATCTTTTCAACGTTTGCTCAGTCCCTAGTTTAGCTGTTCAAATTATGTGTTTGGATATGTTCCACCAATACGACCCGAATCAGATTATATTTCGTCGAGAATTCTGTCGTACTTTGTTTTAATTTTTAACTATTATAGTTTATTAAAAGCTACGTATCGTTATAAACTATGGTTGCTTTGCACGTTCTGAACTATCTGTAAAGGAAACTAATGAACTTGACCGTGTCTTAAAAGAACTATTTGAGCTTACATATCACGAGATGACCTTTACAATTCGTTTTGAAGTAAAAATAAATGTAAGGAGTTGTGGTGCGATTTGCGGGTGGTGCGTTTTGGTGGACACCTTTGAATTCGTGTGTGAGTGTGTGTGAGTCCTTACTGACTAGAGATAATCGGTAGTATAGTCTAGAAATCTAAGTCATGCATTCAGAATTTCAGAAAGTAATGCGCATCATACACGGCACGAAAGGCTTATAAATCACTGTTGGTCACGGATTCGGTAAGAGGAGCAACATTACTATACAGGATGTTGGGAGAATGGCAATGTTAAAATGTAGTTTGAAGGTCCATGGTCGAGATCTCAACGATGGTCTCGACCGGTGAACGGATATTGAAAGACGCTGTGCTCCATTTGAGCTATATTAATATCACCGTTGTTAATTTACCAGAGTCCGTAAAGGGTGTCCAAAAATACGATAATTTAAACCACGACGACGTCGACGAGAACACGTCCGTCACGTTGTTGATGGATTTTCCCGCGTTTCGAACAACCTGATTGCGATGTGTTAATACTGGGCGAAATTTACCACCGCGAACTATACAAAGTGTCCAAAAAAATCTTAAAGCTTCCATAATAATCCACAAAAAATGCGCGTTTGTGGCCATAAACATGGCAGCGAAGGCGATCAGCAGTAAAAATCGAAGAGGAGATGCGGCGAGTCCATCCTCATGGCTCTGCCCCGAAGACGATCTCCAGACGTCACTAAACCCCACACACGGCCATGAGGAGGAAGCCCTGGATCAGTCGATCTCGTGGTTGTCCATGAAGTGCGTGCGGACCTCGAGATGCGCGGCCAAGTCGAGCACCAGGTGCTGCAGAGAAGGATGTTCGAGGAGCTCGGCTTCGGGGAGCGGAGGCTGGCACCGGGGACGGTACTGGCGGCCGCGGAAGGCCCGATGCAGATGCAGCACCACGTCGCAGAACACGTACCGCAGCAGAAGCAAGCGCAAGAAGTCGTCGCCGAAGAATTGCAAATACGAAGTATCTACGACAAAACACACTTTTCACCCATTTACCATCTCTTTCTTGAAACGCTCCAAGTGCGGCTAGTGTTATGGGACGGTACTAGAAACGACATACCTTCGTCATACTCACCGACTCTGGATCTGGTGAAGAGGCGAGAGGCTTCCGTTACGAATCTGTCCACGAAACTTTGACAGCGTTCCCAGTGGTGAATCGGGATGCTGGTCAGATTGCAGCAGTAGCAAAATGCGGTCAGTGGAGAGTGCAGAAAAAGTGTAAACAGTGAACCGTTGTGTTGTTGATCTAAAAGAAAAAAAAACAAAGAAATGATTAAGGGGTTATACGCAGTTGCAACGACAAAAAAGCCCTTTCTTATAATTTTTTCTGAAAAGGGATTTTATTTGACAAGTACAAGCAGTATTAATAAATACAGTGGTAATTTTTAACTTTATTTAGGCATTTTTTATTTTTAAAAATATTGATTTAGACGGCCTCCTGGAGGTCCTCCAAAAAAGGGTGTCTGGCGATGAGCACGATGTCTCCGGTTTGGATTATTTGAAATAAAAAACCAGAAGACTCTATTAGTGGATAGATAAATCTAGGTATTGATCGAAGAAATAAATAAAATTTAGATTTTTGACAAAATGGCAACTACAAAAAGAAAAAAATCTGAGTTTCCCCCCACATTTTTTTCGTTAAATTGTTTACAAAAAATAGTAATAATTATCGGAAATATTATTCCTTCGATTAATCCCTGAAGACGGGAGACGGACTGAGAAGGTTGTGTTAAAATTTCAGACCGATCGGTTGAGCCGTTTTTGAGAAATCGTGCTCACCGACTTTGAAAACACCGTTTTGAGAAATACGCAAAGTTTAAAAAGACGTTACACATTGTTAAATTTTTTTGGATTTAATGATACGACTGTCACACTTATCACACAGTATAACAATTTTAAAACCAAGTCCTCGTTGTCCTGTTTCAATTTTGACTTCTCCATCACACGATTTACATTTTACGTAATCACTTATTGCTGCAAACACTGTTAAAAAATTAAAAATGCGATATTCAATAGAGGAATTACGGGGAACCAAGATCTCTTCCTGCATTTTACTTTTCTTGCGGATCGATTTAAAATTTTCAGAGAATATACTCAAATATATGTACAACCGTGGACAGTCAAGAATAACACTTTAGCCGGCGGGTGTGATGCAAATACCGACTCAATGACAATATCTCATTGAGTCGGTATTTGCATAACACAGGTGTTATTCTTGACTGTCTATGGCTGTACATACATTCCGAAAATGCAATAAAAAAAACAATTTTTTTGAAATTTCTAACTGCGTATAATCCCTGCGTATAACATTATAACGAGCGGTTTAAAAAACATCGCATTGGCCATGGAATAATTTGACGTTCGAAAGAGTGTCGTCGCATTACAGTGTAAACCTGCTAAATTTTTTGCAATTTTAAAAGAGAGCGAAAAAATGTATAATAAATGAATCTAGTCTAAAACAAAAATACAGCCGGTTGTGTTTTTAAATTATGCGCATTCTAAATACAAAATATAGTATATTTTTATTTATACCAAATTTTGGGATTTGGCAGGTTGTCTGGGTGGATACAATTTTCAATTATGGATTCAGCATGTTTTCCTAGAGAATTAAAAAATGAAATAATCTTACTGTTTGTGATATTATTTTAAGGTTCTATGAATTTTAACAGAAATAAACATAAAAAATTAACATAATATTAATGAAAAATAAAGTCAATTTTCAACCGTGGGATAAATTGACATAGCACTGTGATAATCTACAGGTAGCGTGTTCTACAAATATTTCAAATTTTCAAATTTTTTATTTTTGATTTTTATTACACTTTTGCGCATTACTAAATACAAAATAAAACATAAAATATGGTATATTTTTATTTATACCTAATTTTGGGATTTGGCAAGTTGTCTGGGTGGATACAATTTTCAATTATGGATTTAGCATGTTTTCCAAGAGAATTAAAAAATAAAATAATCTTACTGTTTGTGATATTATTTTAAAGTTTTATTAATTTTAGCAGAAATAAATAAATAAAATTAACATAATATGAATGAAAAATTAAGTCAATTTTCAATCGTGGGATAAATTGTCTTAGAACTGTGGTAATCTTCAGGTAGCGTGTTTTTCAAATAATTCAAACCTTCAAATTTTTTATTTTTCTTCCACTTTGATGCAGATTTCTTAAATCTGAAAACGGAGAGAGCACGACTAATAATACATTTCTTTGAGGCGTACCGTTCCACTCATCAGTAAATCTTAGTTTATAAAAAAATACACTTCATCTTGTGGAGTATGTCCGTTACTTGCAAATTAACCCTAATAATACTTGCAAATTCTTCAGAACTCAAGCTACCTTCGGTTTCATTCCACAAATAGCAATATCTGTTCCTATTCTCTAAATATGTAGGAGAATTTGAGATTGTGAACTTGTAGTTTGGTTCTGTGTATAATATAAATTACTGATAAGTCAACAGAAGATACAAATTTTAAATCTTGTCTCTGTATTTTTCCTTCTTTTGTTGATGTTGAAAATATTTTTGGTCGGATAGTGTACCAACTTTAAACTTAGCACATTTCTCACGCTGATCCTTTTTCGGAAAGCATAATCCATAATTTTTGGCGTTAAATACCTCGTAAGATGCAAGTTTTGTTTTTGGCACCAATCAGTTTTGTAAAAATTATGCAGTGCCTGTTTAAATTTACATTGCAATAAAATATATTTTTTTGTGGTTGTTGCTCGGCAGTAGTGTGATTCCATAACCGGCAAGGATTTCAAAAAATGTATATAGTCTTGCCGGCCCTCTACAAATGTTTTAGAACAGGATTTAGTTTGAAATTGGTTGTGTCTTCATATTTTCTTTGTTTATTTATCCCATGTAATATAGTACACCTCCCCATTCCAAACGAATCCGCAAACATAGTTCTGCACACTTTACCGGTTCATTTCGATTTTTAAATAATACACTAAAAACTGTTTTCATTTTTTCATAAATATTTTTCGTCCTTGTGGGGCAAACTCTTTACAAGAGAATCTATGTCAATTTTTTTCTCGGTCAGCTCTTAAAAACATCTTTTCCCTGTTCTTTAGTTATATTTTAGCATTTAAGTGTGCCTTGAACTGTCATTTTACATTTGCATCTGTTCTTTATTCGGCGTGGTTTATTTGGAACTTCACAATTATTCAATTTTTTAATTATTTAATCTAATTATTTAATTTTTTTTCATTCTTTGGTAGCTTTTCCCCTCTCTCTAAATTTACTATTTTTTTCTGCAAACCAATTCGACTTTTGCATTTGTGCCCGTCTCTTTAGTTTTTTTTTGGGAAAAAAATCATCAAATTTTGAGTCAGTATATCTCGTATGGCACTAAGCCACAAATTTTCATTTAAAATTCTGGGCTACAAATTGTAAAGAAATAACCTGATCCTTTTTAGGAAAGCATAATCCATAATTTTTGGCGTTAAATACCTCGTAAGAAATGGCGATGGATGCAAGTTTTGTTTTTGACACCAATCAGTTTTGTAAAAATTATGTATGCTTGTTAGAATTTACATTGCGATAAAATATATTTTATTGCTCTCTTCTTCAGATATATTTTAGCATTTAAATGTGCCTTGAACTGTCATTTAACATTTGCATCTGTTCTTCACTTGGCGTGGTTCTTTAGAAACTTCACAATCATTAAATTTTTTAATTATTTAATTTTTTTTTCATCCTCTGGTAGCTTTTCCCCTTTCTCTAAGTTTTCTATTTTTTTTCTGTAAACCAATTCGACTTCTGCATTTGTGCCCGTCTCTTCGGTTTTTTTTTGGGAAAAGAATCATCAAGTTCTGAATCAGTATATCTCGTATGGCACTAAGCCACAAATTTTCATTTAAAATTCTGGGCTACAAATTGTAAAGAAATAACCTTTGCCATTATTTAAATCTTTAAATGTTCAAAATTAACTGGAATTTATTTTAATATAATAAATAATAAATCATAAATATAAATGCTTTGTTAACAGCAAAAAGTTACATTCTATTATTAGATAATGTAATTTTTTTCTTTTTTGAATGGTACGTAAATCACACATGTAATACAGAAGTGACACAACTCAAAAATGTTTAATTCAGTACACGCAATAAAGTTAAAATGTTTTTTTTATAATTAGCAATGCGCATTATTAAAACAAAACAAAAAATATTAGCTAATGTTTCGCGGTTTCGCGTATACGACCCCTTTCTTTGTCACTGTCAAGTTATAACAAAAATTTGTTACTCGCGATGGTTCAATCCGACACATTTTACTCTGCAGGGAAAATTACACTTCTACACTTGAGTACAGATATATTTTTGAAACTTGTCTAAAACAAAGAACGCACTTGTTATAGTATTTCTAATTAATAAATGACTCTTTTTGAGTTGTGTCACTTCTGTATTACATGTGCGAAATGTCATATTTGACCAAACATGGGTTTAGCCGTTTTACACTCTAAGCAAATGGTGTGGCAGAATTTCGACTTTGAATTGGACACAATGCATAAGGTACAACCGTGGACAGTCAAGAATAACACTTTAGACGGCGGGTGTGATGCAAATATCGACTCAATGACAATATTTCATAGAGTCGGTATTTGCATAACACGGGTGTTATTCTTGACTGTCCATGGCTGTACCATTTGTGCCTTCTTCGACAAATTCCATCTCCTGGTCTTTGTTTAAACATCATTTGAGAACATTTTTGAATGACAACTCTTGTCAAATGTCACGTCTACATTGGAAAAAATAAAAAAAAAGCTAGATCCCGAGCCTAACGTCGTAACGCTCGCTACAAAAGTACATGAAAAAAAATCTGTAGAGCCAATAAAAGTCGCACCTCTGTAACACTTATTACGGAAGGGTAAGCTACAATATAAAAAATAAAGAGACAAGTACCTTGAAAAGCAGGTGGAGTGTCTTGCGGCGACATTAGCGTGACCAGAGGCTGGCCAAAATACCTGGGAATGTGTTGGAAAACAAAGCTATTATCGGAGTCGACTACAACAAATAACGGTCGCCTGGTGAACGGATACAGATCACCAGGATAAAGGCAGTGAGCTTCTTTTTGTTTCTTGTGCTCTCCATCTCGTTTGCTACTAGTCAAAACGCCGCCAAGATCGTACCCCACTGAAACTGACACTAGTTACCAGTTCAAGTTTGCTCGATCGCTTACTGTCTTCCGGATGTTTGGTGGTGGAGAAACAACCATCCGAAGACAAATACAAGAGCAAAGCACCGTTCGCCGGCAGTTCCTTGAACCCGCTGGCCAAGAACACCAACACCTGACTGAGGGTCGGTTTGTACAAGAGATATTTGTGGGGATTCTCGCGACGCGACGGTCTCTCCCCGTTCTCCATGTACCCTTTTTGGCCGGGAACGCCGTAAGGGACGCGCCCCGGAGCCGGGGACGCGTCGTAAATATGATTGTAATCTTCCTGAGGTTCCCTTTCAAGAGTTTGAATCATGCGGAACATGTCCATGGTTAATTCGGAAAACTTGACTTGCTCCGATGCACTACCGACTATTAAAATTTCCTGCAGTGTGAGGTTCATATATTGCGATTTTTCTACGGGCGGTGTGGTCAATGGGCTTAGTCTGCAACACCGAAGATAATAACCCCATAACTGGGACTTTAACGCACCTATGGGAGAGTACGATTGGATTGGTATCTGCGTGGAGGACTGTTACTAAAGAGTCAGCAGTGATGAAACCTTTAATCTCATCCAGCACTAAACTCCACTCTATTTGGTCATCGGGTTCATAAGTGCTGGTGTAATCGGAAATATGACGATCTAGCTCCGCTATGAGTTCTCGGACAAGCTTCATTCGGCGCAATAAAAGACACACTACGATAAATCTGGCGTAATATCGCAGCTTCTTCACCATGAGTTCGGACCTGAAGCTAATAGTCGTCAATATTTACAAGTTTCTTAAAAAAATCAAAAACCACCTATCTTCCTTTGCCGCGCGTGAGTAATATGCGCGACCTCTGATTGCCGCGTAAAATGAGTAAGCTTCGTTCAGATAATTCGTCTCGCTGGTCCGCAAACTAAAACGTCTGAAATTAGCAGAAGAGTACGAGAGTTTAGTTAATGACTTACTAGTAGTGGTAGTAGAGTTGTCCAATTTTAGATGCAATCTCGCCGATCTGCCACCGCTTCAAGCCGTACTTTGTATCTAAAATTTGACGGTGCTGCTGTTGAAATTTCCATAACTTGGTGTAGATGTCGAAAGTTCTTCCGAAATACGCCTGCCACTGCTTGTGTCCGTACTGCGGAAGATCCCTGCAACGATTTGAGAGTTGGCAACCAAACGAGGGGACACCACACTCACCTTAACCCGTTGAACAGTTGTTTCGATTTTTCCAAAAGATGACAGAATTCCATTACCACTTTTCGTTCGTGTTCGTCCATATTTGCCGTTCCGACCATGGTCTTTTCGTTTCAAATGGTCATGGCTTGAGATTTTATTGGGTCGTTGAGTGATGGGCATGAACGACGGTCGTCGTCGAAAAATCGAACAGCAGACATCATGCGCGACGCCAGCGCCGGGACGACGGACGGCTCCTTTCTCTTTTTCGGAACGCGCTACTGACAAGTGTTCTGAATTTTCGTTCGCGTGGGTTTGGGGAAAAATGCGCATTCTCTGGAAATTATTTTAGTCACTGGAAATTGCAGAGGAGGTGACTCATTTAGTCGACTGCCATCTGTTGGGG
The DNA here is from genome assembly GCA_964023215.1 of Eledona agricola. Taxonomy (NCBI): domain Eukaryota; kingdom Metazoa; phylum Arthropoda; class Insecta; order Coleoptera; family Tenebrionidae; genus Eledona; species Eledona agricola. Next base: position 26,931,132 of record OZ026855.1, read on the forward strand.
TTGTGGTTCCCACGCAGTGCCTTCACGCGAAAATCAATAAATTCGCTTCCCGGCGAGGGGATGATCTCCAGGAAAACTTAGCACGTACATGAACCTCATCTGTAGCTGCTGGAAAGTTTTCTAAACAAATCTATGTTTGGGTGGAATACGTAAAAATAAATTGGCACACATAATTTGTTAAATATTTATTTATATCACTTTTTTATTGATCTTATTACATGATGAATATGTTTTATTTTCTTGTAATAATCAGACAGAGTATCAACAAGGTTTTGCTTTTCTAGAAAAAGAAAATATTTCACTTTCTCATAATCAAATTTTTTGGTACCTTAAAAGTATAGTTGGTTGCCTGACAGCGGGCGTAATACTATTTAATATCACTTTGTCAGAAACCATTTTTAATGTAAAATAAAAACTACAAATAAAGAGTTCAACTAACAAAGAAAGAAACGCTAAAAACTAACTAACTAAACGAATTAAGTGATTTTGGCACTTGGGGAAAATAAATGGCAGTGGGAAAATTTTAATAAACTTTTTAGACCTTTTATACCACCGATATACCATTAATATTGTAAGTCCTTGCCGTATAAAAATAAAGCTGCTAATAAAAAATCTATAAAGTCAATAGATAAAAAATTAAAAGTTAACAATATTGTACAATCGTGGACAGTCAAGAATAACACTTTAGCCGGCGGGTGTGATGCAAATACCGACTCAATGACAATATCTCATAGAGTCGGTATTTGCATGACACGGGTGTTATTCTTGACTGTCCATAGCTGTACTACTATTACACCACAAGTATAATATAATATGAACTGAAAAAAATTTTGATTTGGATTATTCAAGAGTTGAATTAGATTCTGACATTATTATATATATTGCTGTTTTATGAGCTTGTACATACTTTGTTCTACTTTAACAAATTATTATTCTAGTATCCTAAAATGATTAAAGTAATTGTTTAAAATAATATTTTATTAAATGTTTTATATTAAGAATGTGTAACTTAAAGTTTTCAATAAATATACTAAAACATTGGATACCACAAGTTTATATTTTTACAAACAACTTTTCGCATTTTAAGCCACCGTTTTTATTAAAAAAATAGTACCACAAATTTATATTCTTCAAACAACTTTTTCAATTTTAAGCCATCGATTCTATAAAAAAAAAGGGACTTCATGATCCATTTACTTCACTTTTACAATTTTACAGTTGAATCATTTTGTTTTTCACCTCTTAAAATAATAATGAATATGAACATCCAAAGACTTTTGAATGGACACATTTGGTAATATTTAACTGAATATAGCATGATGTAGATCTCATCAATGTATCAAAATTAACCTTCAGAAATGTTTCAGTAAAACTCAAAAACGTTAACAGAAACCAAGAGCTTACTGAAAGAAACCATAAGTAGATTCACAATTGGCCTAAGTATTGGAAAAAAAATCCTAAAATTTGAGAATTTCACATTTACGAGATTTATAAAATCCGCACCACAGCCTGAAAAATTTTTAGATGCGGTTTCTTTGACTTGCATCCCATATTAAAACTGTTCTGCAAGAACTATTGAATTTGACATAATTAACAAAACTATGATACAGTGAAGAATACCATTTCATAATATTTTCGAATTAAATTTAAAAAACACTAAACACTTAATTGTTACAATTTTTTAAATGTATTTTACAAATTGTTAATGCTTTAAGCATGTAGAAAATTTTGAATGAATATTTTAGTTGCATGGGTTGGCGTTCAGAACCTTTTTTGTCTGAAAATTATTCAGCCAGGGTTTTAAAACCTTTTAGGCCTCCATCTCAAATTAGTTATTTTGCAATCGTCCAAATTGTCTTGAAAACGATTATTTGTTGCCTGCCTAGGCAAGAAAATAGAAAGCAGGGATTTTCAATGAGAGCATTTATGTGCGGCGCTGACTTTTCGGGTAATAAATTCTGAATTACATTTTCTGATACTTTTTGTATACGTATTGGTGCGTCCATTTTTACTTATTATCAGTAGAATTGTGCACTCAAATTACTCAAAACTTACAAATGTCAAAAAAATTATTTTAAATCTTTATATAGTGGAACAGAGGAAAAATAAATTCTTTAACCGAAATTGTAATTTTTTTAAACTAAAATATTTGACGACCGAAAAAGTTTTGTTTATCACACGGCCAGAAACTGTCTTTTGCAAGTGTTTTTGCAAACTATTTTTGCACTAGTTTTAAATTGCAATTATTATATTATTTTACTTTTTTCACAATCGATCAACTCTATAATTTAAACCAACTGAGATTAAAACAAGGAAAAGGTAAAGTTTCTTGGGGAAACATTTGGATACAAATTATTTAAAAATCCACATGTATACGAGTATACACAAAGAAATAAATATTTAAAATGATGGTGTTTTTTATCTTCAGTTTGAGTAATAACTAGCAACGGCAAATGTTACATAAACCGTTAAATCTATTCTATTTTGCTTTCTTAAGAGCATTTTGATTCAGCTCCGGAAATATAGACAGCTTTCAATAAATCGTTTGTCACGATATGCAAACTCCATGGTGGTATTTACTAAAGTAATTTCCTATAACAAATACAGGCGACGTCGTAACGCTAAACACTGCCTTTACATGTCCGGTCAGTTATATGGCCTTAGGTCTAGGCACGGTTCCATACGGGAAACAATGAATCAACATGTTCTTTTACTTAAGACATGACCACTATATGTCCACAAATCATTCTGCCAACGTAATTTATTCCAAATACCATATCCTCGATCGTGTGTGTCCCTAAAAATAGGCAAGCAGAACGTGATCTATCACCGGAATTTTAAACATAATACGCACCTGCATTGTGCAACAAATCAATGCGTACGTCTCCATTTAAATATTTTTGCAAACTCTTAACATCACTTTATTTGGAGGTTGCAACACTTTCATCCCCCTTGCTTTAAAAGTGTCTTTTTACAGAACAATAATCGCTGAAGAGTTCCCTCTTAATTAAAAATACAGTTTGGTTTTTCAGACGCCACGCGGCTAATTAGAAACAGTTTTTATTCTTTTTTGTTATATCACTCCCATAATGGCTAAGTCTGCTTCAATTGCTCGAGTGCGGCCACTTCAACTTAACAATTATCCTGCAAATACCGCGTCTCGGGGCTTTTTCAAATGAGGGGTTGCACTGTAAATGAGTTTTTAATGTCGGCAGATAACAGATTTGCGTTTTTCTAGTGTTTTAAGCACGCGAGGGCACAAATAATTAACATTTTTATTAACGGGAATTTGTTTTAATTGATTTATAGTAACAGTTTAAAATGCTGTCCTGACTATTAAGTAGTGTTAAATGGTGTTTTACTAGAATATTAAGGAACGAGTTCCATTAGGCATATTTAGGCATAATATCCATTTGCAATTTTAAAATTTGGGGTATTTTGCATGGGTAGGTTGACAATTGTCAAAATTGAAATTTCGATTTTCAAATGCAATTAGGCGGCTTATAACATTTGGCGGTGAAAATAATTTTCAGCAAAATATTGTGGCAAGCAACCTATCTGGGATTAATTAAGTGCTCAGGACACATCTAACGTAACGATTAATGTTTATAAAAATTGGGGAAGGGTAATTTAAATAAAAAAAATTGTAACGTTTTGTTTGGTGTTTACTTTGACGTTTGACATGACATTTCTGAACATGACATACCACCGTAGAAAAACTAAATTACACTAGTTCCATTACGAAACTCAAAAAGCTATTAACGCACACAATCGAGTGATTTAACAGCTTTGTTATAGACGCGAAGTAGAAAAAATAATTATTTTCATTTCGTTTACATCCTCGGTATCCCTATTATTATTAGAAGTGGATTTGATAACAGCTTTAATAGTATTTTCGTACAAAGTTTATGTTTTGTTCCTGTTCATTCCATATTCTTGCATCACCAATTCTTTAATTAATCAAGTTAAAATATGTGTTCTGCTATTACATCTTCTTTATTTTTTATCATTGAATTGTTTCCAGTTTGTAAGAGAAATAGATCCGATTGGGAGCAAAGTAGTTTATCGAAATAATTAGCGGTCGTGAGGAGCACCGTTTCGTTTTGTAATCATTTTACAATGTGGTCTCCATTTATGCAAACCGGGAAAGCTCAACAACACAATCCATTGTCTTAATTAGCGTCCGACGCATCTCGACTCATTTGCCACCAGAGCGAATTTGCATAAGAAACCCCGCCGCCGCCATTTTCCCAACAACTCTCCGTATCCGTATCCAAAGTACGCATCCTCCCCATAGGTCGACGGTATTCGAATCCTGGCTGCATGGCGCTCGTTTCCGGTAGAGAATGCACAATGCAACTTCCGGCCCGATGACAATTGACTGACGCTCCACGCACCGCTAGCTGCCTCTATAACTCCTGCAAAGAGATTCGGGACGCTCTGCACTACATCATCCTGCAACAATGCAGGACCGACTCCGCCATTTGGGTCTGGGGGCTCGACGACCACGCTCGATCTGATTTAGATTACAGTGCGTCAATGAGATTCGTTTTCGAATGGTTTTCGACGAGTCGTTGGTATGGTGGATATCAGTGTCGGTTGTTGATGGAGGCTTTGGGGGAGCCCCATTGTGACGATGCTACATAACACGAAGAGTTTCTCATTTTTTAAATTTTATTTTCGATTAAATTTGTTCATCTACTAAATTATTTTTTGTGCTTACATAAAATACATTTCTAAAGGGATAGGTATATTATTTTTCTGCGTCAGTTTTCTAAACATTATATAATTTGATGGCATTTCAAACATCAACACGAAGCAAAAAATTTTCGATTAACAGTTTTCGTTTTCGTTTCTTAGTGGGTTAGGTGTATTTGGACATATAATTTTAATCGATTAAGTTTGTTCATCTACTAAATGATTTTTTGTGCTTACATAAATAATACTTCTAAAGGGATATATTATTTTTCTGCGTCAGTTTTTTAAACATCATGAAATTTGCTAGCGTTTTAAACATTAACAATTTAAGAAGCAAAAAATTTTCGATTAACAGTTTTATTCGTTTCTTAGTGGGTTAGGTGTATTTGGACATATAATTTTAATCATTGGTTTAAATGTTTTGTTCCAGAAACAGTTGTTACATTTATAAAAAATTGGATCGGGAAATAAAAACAAACGGAAAAAGTGGCTTGTGGTATTTTTAGAAAACAAAAATTCAATCATATTCAAATGCAATAAAAAATAATAAATTTGTAAGAACCATAGTATTAGAGAAAAATTAGTGCAGATAAAATAAATTAAAAAGGACGACGTTAAAAAAATTAATAATTTGTAGTGCAGAATGACAAATAAAATGTAATGCTAGAAAATAACTAAATATAAATTACTGTTAAATCCTAACATAAAAAAATAAACAAATAGTTGTAGGCCATTGTGGTTTAGAATGTTTTGTATCAGAAACAGTTGTTACATTAAAAAAAAAACTGGATCGGGAAATAAAAAACAACCAAATGTGACTTGTGGTTTTCTCAGAAAACCAAAATTCAATAATTTTCAAATGTAACAAAAAACAAAATAACTTTGTAAAAACCGCAGTATTAGAGAAAAATTATTGCAGATAAAATAAATTAAAAAGGACGACGTTAAAACAATTAATAATTTGTTTTACAAATTAGAAAGTGCAGAATGAGTGATAAAATGTAATGGTAGAAAATAACTAAATACAAATTACTATTAAATCCAAACATAAAAAAATTAATCAAATTGCTGTGGGTCATTGTAGTTTAGAATGTTTTGTATCAGAAACAGCTGTTACATTTATAAAAAATTGGATCGGGAAATAAAAACAAACAGAAAAAGTGGCTTGTGGTATTTTCAGAAAACAAAAATTCAATAATTTTCAAATGTAACAAAAAAGAAATAAATTTGTAAGAATTATACTATTATTTTGAAAAATTATTGCAGATAAATTAAAATAAAAAGGACGACCTTAAAATAATAAATAATGTGTTTTAGAAATTAGAAAATGCAGAATAACTAACAAATATAACGTAATGCTAGAAAATAACTAAACATAAGTTAGTATCAAATCCAAACATAAAAAAATTAAACAAATAGCTGTGGGCCATTGTTGTTTATTTTTTAAATTTAAACAGTTTTGTATTAGCCGAAAATTATTTTATTCAAGTAAAATTTTTAAACATACTGGGAATTAGACAGAAATACATATAATAGGGACTACGAATCTGACATCTAAGGGAATCAAGCCCTCGTTCTACAAATTCAAATGTGTAGTTTGTCGAAAAGTAAAAAAATGCGAAATGTTAATTAAAATATTGAATCGGAAAAAACATACCTACACCACTGACTCATTGTGTTTTTTATAATTTAAATATATAACAAAAACTCAGATAGTCCTGAAAAGTTTTGTAAAAAATTATTAAACAAAACTGATGTAAAACTAGTGTAATACATATTTTAATAAAAATGAATTGTACAGAAATACAAAAAATGGCACTGAACTCAATCGACATTGAATGTTTCAAATTATGTTTACAAATTTTAGGGAGATGTAAAATGCGCTGCGAATGCAGAAAATAAAAATAAATCGATAACGGATTTGACTGTTAAGTAATGGGATCATACATCCCTCATTACAGCTCAGTGCTAAATATGTGCATACATAATGACGTACATAACGATACCCATAAAGATTTATCGTGGTGATAACGTATGAATTATTAATGATCACATTCAAATATTGCCGTTTTAATTGATCTGATAACATAACAATCCCTTCTTTTGCCGTTCTTTTAATGTCAACAAGATTGACTCGTGTTCAGATATTTGGATTTTTATGCATTCATTTCTCTATTAATGAATTTTTGTGCAAAATTGACATTGTGTCTAAAGCGTGCAACTGTCATAACGCTCAGTAAAAGAAATTTGCATTAACATAAGGGGTATGAAATATGTAAAGACTAGGTAAGTACTTGAATAATATTTATAAATAGTTTTTGGGTTAAATTTGTTGTAGTTTTAAACTATTTTTCTAAAACGCCTCATATATTATTCATTTTAGTGAATTTTGATAAAATCTCTGCCGATTTTTATAAATTGGTGACAATAAAAAATTCTTAAGTACTTACAGTTATTATTATGAAATTAATGGTTAATGTAATTATTTATTTAACTGAGTAATTTTTTTTTTTTGTCTTTATTAGTTACTTTATTATAAGATTTATATATTTTTTACTGTTATTTTTAGAAAAGTAAATCAAAAAATTTGAAATAATATCGTCGTAACCAATTTTAATAAATACCACATAATTTTTTGTAGAAAAAATTATTAACACAATTTAAATTCGAAAATTGCTTAAAGGGTATAGTTATAATAAAATTTATATTTTTTAAATTAAATTATGCATTAAAAATGCATTGGCTATTTTTTAAAATTATTTAAGTTATTTTTCTTTATTGTATTAATAAAGCCGAAGTATTTTCTGCATTTTATTTTCCTGAGAACTTAAAAAACAAAACCATTGTTTTCAGTCTTTTGATAATAAACTTGACAAAAGCTAAACGACCTATCATTGCTCCAGACGCATATTTTTGTCTATCGTATCAAATAGTTTTACACCATATAAGTTATTTTGGTTTTTCCTTGAACTATAAAAAATTGTAGAAAAAATTGACAAATATATTATCCCAACTTGCTACAACTTGAGTTGATGTTCATAATCAACCAATTACTACTAAAACAATGTAGAATTTATCCTAAAAATACATATTGGACAATATTACGTCATAAGTATGTTTGCTCAATTGTATTTCTTTCAAAATATTTTGTAGCAATAGATATAATTTGGTCTATAAAATAAAAAATCCATATTCTCGTGATGGCAATAAAGTTAGCATTGTCCTGGACCGCATTTGGTGGTCATAGTCTAGTTAATGGACGAGTAAAAATCATCTGTCCGAGGTAACTGACATTAACAAATACGTCAAAGTCCTGGCGCAGATCCTAACAATATGGACATATGATGATATATTCAGAAAGTGCGTGCCACGGTCCAATCAAGAAAATCAACGTCGGTCCATGAATGAAAAACGAAGCATGGAAGCACCCAACAAAGCATGTAAATCGTCCCTCAGCCGGTCACCGCTTTTAAAAACAGCCTGCGGGTGCGAAAAACATCTGTACGAATGTTTTATGACTGACCACTTAACACCTGCCCTAACACCCAATTAGTTAACATTTATCATTTTAATAACGGCTCACGACGGCGTTCGTATAAAATGCTAAAACGTCTGGAAGCGAAACCCTTCTTGGGAACCGAAAACAACAATAAAATCATACACAAAAAGATCGTTTGAATGACAACCCTCACATTTGGGTGGAACACGCGTTACGATTCGTTTCGAAGCTATCAAAATACGGCATTCCTAATCGCGGCACACCCCTGCCATCAGTATTTATTGTCAAAGAGTAAGCACCACCGCACCGATTTAATGGTGCTAACATAGACGTTACATAAAGAGTGTTACGCCTTAATTGGCTGTGAGTGTATCACCAGCAAGGGATGACTAATCGAATTATGGGAGAGCATCCTCTCACCCTTTCTACAACCATCGCTATTTCTAATTTAAATAAACATGCAAAAAATATATATAATTATTTAAGATACTTGCACTATTTATTATTATTTTTTTATTCTTCTAGTACATACTCAGTGTATACTTTCATAATTTAAACAAAATCAAACGAAATGTACACAATATGCATTTATTTTTTATATTTCAAAGAAGTTTGTGTGGAAATATCATACAGAAAAAAGCATTCAACGCAAGTTAAGAAGAACAATGAGAAGGCTAAAATGTAAACAAAGCACAATATTTAATCTGGATGGGAAAAATGACATGACAATTTAAAACATTATTAAGTAACAAGCTCGTTTTTATATATTTATTTTTTCATATTTCCGTGATTTCTGGGAAAAGGGGGATAAGTTGTAAGTAGATATTATGCAAATAAAATTGATTAAAATCGATGTGGCTGCTGTAAATCCAGTTCAAGTGATGGGGTTCTCAAACTTTCAATATGATAGGTACTTTTGGACAATTTTTGTTGGTAGGGCGCAAATTAAAAAAAAATCATGCATGAGATGTAGGTACCTTGTGAAATCCTAAATATTCACAAAAAAAAACTTTTTCCCAGAAACCACGGAATCTTAAGCAAAAGCGTCACAACTGGAATCGACTAGAAACTGTCATAAAATGACTGAAATTCCTATAACTAATCAACTTCAATTTGGTGAAGACGATATTCTATAAAAGTGACAAAATAAAAAATTCTCATATACACGACGATCTTGAATTTAAATAAATTACTTCTTATACAACTCAGAGTGCAATTCGTTTCATAGTCCTTTACTTTTCCGATCCAAGGTCGCCGAAGATATAGTCTTCTTCATCGAGTTATTTTTTACAGAAAATCATTACAAAACTTTGTGAATGAAACTCAAAAATTAATGGCAAAATTCAAAAAGAAACGATAAGTGAATAATAAATAGAACTTCTCAATAAACGACTTTAACTTAGAGTATAAAGTAAATTTTAAGTTAAAACATTATTGTAATTGAAATTAACGAAACAAATAAAGTACAAATGTGAAGTAGATATCTTTCAACTATTAGTATCAAATTTAGAAACAAGCAACAAAAAACAAAAAATTATCCAGAAATGGTATAAATAAAGATGAATATTTAAATTAAAAAATTGTCTGATGCAAGTTAGTTAATTGTTCAAATTGAGTAAAATCTCTTTGGATTTTTTCACCACTGACGTTTGCATTTGGACGGATTAAGCAGTCGATCTTTGAATCTAAACTTCCATACCTATATTTTACAAATAAATATAAAATGTTGTCTTGCGCTAATAAAAATTAATAAAGAAAACAAAAAATTAGGTTTTATAATACTGATTACTTTTAGACATAATCATTTTACTTTCTTATAGCAGTATGAAATAACCAATCTGATTTATTTTTCAGAATTAAAATGATTAAAGCCGAATTTTTTGCAACATCCTTTATTGGAATTTAATCCAATAAAACACTGCAACAAATTCGGATCACTACTAACTGTACTTGTGTATCTAATCGTGTCAGAAATTTATGTTGCAGTTGTATTCTTCATAAATAAAGAAACTACTAGAGCCAATCACGTAGAGATACAGAGTCATCATCTTGAAGCTTTGAGAGTTTTTGAAGTATTTATCCTGACTCCAAGTATCTGGTTGTTGTAATCATTTTGAGGTTTCAAGAGAATTTAGAATATTTATCTTGACTATTGGTTGCACAAAGAATAATAATTTACTAGCTTGAGTATGTACGTTCAAAACGAGAATTGTTTTTTGTCCAAAAAAATACTTATCCTTTTTCCAGAAAATCCATGGATTTATGGTTATTCCACATCTTTATATCTTAACCTTTTTCAATGTTGCTTAATCTCAGCATTTCTATTACTTCTCCGTCTTCTAGTGATTCACATTCTCATTTATGTCCGTAAGTCGTGATTCACTTTTTGTAGTCTGATTGTTAGTTTTTAAGTTTCTTTCTCATGTTCGACGTATCAAAATTTTGACACCATGTATATTTTAGTACATCAGTATCGTCGATAAACTAGTTTGAGCGGCAGAATAAAATTTAAGTTTGTCGTAAAAAACAGAAACCCAAATTACGTCGCCGAAAATTACCAAACACTTCCGACATTCCAGAAGGGTCGTTATCTAGAAACCAGGAAGGCACGAACGATCTGATCCAGCGTTTAAGAACATAATGACATCATCAACTTTGATCGAGACCCGTGCGATATTCGCATTCAGTCCACGGTAATTATCGAGCGTTCATCTCGTGAAATGAGCGAGGCCAGAATCGACATTTAAACGGATTAATTTGCCATCAGTAATTCGACGACTGAGTCTCTTTTGTTGGAATGGGAGCTGTTTGGCCCTCATCTTACGCCGATTACGCACGGTGAGTATTTTGGCAGAGTCCGGCGAAGGGCACGGACTCCTCAGTCACGCTCCGGAAATGACGCAAGAACCGAGGGCCAGATTCAGGAGGTTTGCACGCGATGCATTAATATTAAGTGTCTGATGCCACGTTCACTTAACGCTGCTTGATTATTTATCGGGTTGCATGAATGGCCGCTGATATTCGAGATTCACCTAATTATCATAATTATATACTTGTCACTTATCGCGACCCTGTATCGCAAAATTGTGCGTCAAAATATTGCTGATTTTAAGGCCACCGCCAAGAAATGAAGAAATTTCTTGAAGTCACCACAGAGCTCCTCCAACGGCTCTATTACTTTAGTTTGTCTTTATAAGTTGTACACTTGTATCACTAAGTCGAAGACGCTCTATTTTAATTTTTCGTTTGTTTATCATCCATCCATCCGGACATTGACAATTTTTTTCCTAAATTTTCCTACATTTAGCTTGAAGCTCCTTTTTCTTTATAATTCTCACGACTTAGTAAGTGTATTGAAACTAAGCTTTAAAGGAATTAAAAAACCAAATACTTAATGCGTCTTCTTTTGAGTGACATCAAGACGAACTGGATGGTGCTTTGTGGTGACTTGAACCAATTTCTTAAAGCTCGTCCTTCCTTAGTGGTAACATCTGATCACTGTTCTAATTTTTGTTTGAATTTCTCTCTACGTCCAACTATTTTTACTAGACGTGAGCAGCAATCTGCAATAGCGGTGGATAAGGGATTCTCGAAATGTAAATCCACAAGGGCCGGTCATAAATACTGCCTCTCAATTTGGAAGAGAAAACCAGGACCAAAATGGAATTATTAGTGTCGGCCTCCCGGATTCTGCAAAATGCCGAGTATTTTGCGGACTTGTAATGAATTTCCGCAAATTCGTTTTATCGAAATAAATTTACTTAAAAAAACTGTTGTATGCAATCAAATCCTGCTTTGTCCTATAAAAAAATTTGACTCATCGCTGTTAAAAAACACATAAGTATACTGCTTTGCCGGAGAATATGGATTTAGTTCGAGATATCAAAAATTTGACTTAAAGAAGTTTGAGTGTAATTGTAATTTTTTATTACATTTAAATTACATTATAAAAGGGCTTCCAGAACTCGAAAAAATGACACTTGCCGACGACAATAAGTCGTCAAAAAATAGAAGAAAAGTATATGCTACTGTTTACATAACCGAGTTACAAGACTCGTAATTCTACCAATCCCAGAAGGGCATCTCGAGGTGTAATGTTATTTTTACCAAATAAAGCAAGTTACTAGGTTTCAAAAATAATACCATTAGCTACAAAAATATTTGGTTAACTGTAATTTTGACAATACTAGATTTAACTTTTCAGTGTCAACATATTTAGGTTAAATAATCAGTGGCTGAATAGATGATTGTAGAGTCCCTTTCATGATTTTAACCAAATAAATAAAGGTTTTGTCTTTTTTATATGAATTTAATTTGACACTGACATCATTCAAAAACCCCAGTCGCACACATATTTTAAAGAGGTTAAAGAAATCCTAGTAACGTAAAATTAAGGCAAACGCACCTTGAAGGTGATCTCTGATTAGTTAATTTTAAGTTGTCTTTTCTCGAATATCTTTGAAGCTAGATTTTTTTTCTTCAAAATTACACATCCGAATGCGATCTCGTATTTCGCCATTTTCTCTCGGGCGCGAATTCTTAAATATCCTGTATTTAACTTTTATACAAATTTTAAACAATTATACCGGGACATTTTTTAACTCTCAACATATGTGTTAAATTTAAAAAATCACAGGTAAATCTATTGCAAAATTTTATTTATATGGTATTATTACAATGTTTTTTCTGTTTTTTTAAATTTGAATTATACATTATTTTAATTAATTGTATCACAATAATAAAACAAACTCCACAAATTGTTTTATTGTCAAGTCAGGTTTTCGGCTATTTGCTAAAGCTATGTAAATCTACGACCATGCAGTGGAAATAATCATTATTTTACAATTATCGGGCTTTTGCATATTTTTTTATTGCAAACAGTTTAAAAGTTATGATTTTTCTAACAAACCCATGCAAGTAGCCATTTTTATAAAAGAGTAGTGATATTTACGTAACCATAACAAATAAGTAAACATTACTAAGATCAAAAGTGTAGCAAAGAATGTAACGGCGTCAAAAAAAATAGTATAAATAAAATAGATTGAAGGCCACTTCCGGTATAATCGGAAGTGCCATTTTGATCAAAATATGTATTTTAGAAAGACAGATCGCGCGGAACAATGACCGTGTGCCCAATTTGAAATTACCATTTTTTTTTAATTTGAGAAATCTCTAAACCTATTAAAAAATTAAATTAGAAACATCAAATGCGCTCCGTTTGAGAAGGGCAAATTTGACTCCAGCTCGCAGACGAAGTATTGGTGATTCCAATAAACTTTTTCCCCAAAAATAAATATTTTATTGCTTGTAATTATGCTAGTGGTAAGAATACACTTTTCCCGATAAGATACAGTTCGGGTCTACATTTAGAGAAACATATCTGCTACTTGATACCTGATGAAAAACAGCCAGTGAAGGACAGCAAATTTCAGAAGTTGAATTTATTGAAAAATTGTCGGCCGCGATTACGCGTTTGCTATTCGATCAATTTAGACCGTTTTTTTTAATCGACGTGAAATGATTAAGCCTATAATATGACCAAACAAATTTTTTATCTTTGTTTTCAAACGGTAGATATTACATGTTGTTTGTTCTTTATAAAACACTAACTTTTCCATCAGTGTTTTTGTGACTTTAGAGACAAAAATTTAGAAAAATAAAACAGTCATATTGTAGAGAATTAAATATACTTTCAGGTGGTATAAATTTGATTTCGATAGATGGACCATGCGTGCAGTTCTCGCTTCGGAGCTTAACATTAGAAACTCCATAAGAGCTCCGTCTGAGGACGACTGTTAATTTTTAAGTAGTGGCCTACATGGGGGTTAATAAAATTTCTTTCTTAATTAATCTTGACGATGTTCGAAGGTTGCGGAAGGCTATCTCGTGGTTTCAGTTTCCGATACCGCGCTTCAGGCTTTCAGCAGGATGACATTAACTCCGCCTATCGCATGCGCTGCCCGTATCAGCCAATCACGTTAGTCAAGACCCATCAAATTAGTAATTAAACATGTAAATCGCGTCACAGATGGTTTGGATCAATCCTTTAGAAGCCGCCTCCAAGCCCAGTTGGTCCGCTTTCCTGGGACAAAGCCGTCGCCGAAAGCTCGCGGGACAAAACCGGCGGCGATTTCACTTTTACTATGTCCTGCTGGTAATCGAAGCAGAGTCTCGCCGTCAAATAATTGTGCATGGTGGTGAAATGATGAGCATCCCTTGTAGAGGTGGTGCCTTTGGAGGGGGTAGGAACCGCCCCGCCCCTTAGAGGAACCGCCACTTGCGATATTGCTTCCTGCCATTCCTGCCGGCGCTTCGTGTTCCGCAGGAGCTGCACTACACTTCCTGTCAACACTGTCTTCCTGATCTATCATTGACTGATCCCTGCCATTTGCAAGTGGCGGCGGCGGCGCGTTAATTATCGGTCAGTGCTCGCAAGGGGGTTGCTTTCGATTCTCGCTCTTCCAACGTGAACGTTGTTATTGACATTTGCCTTTTTCGAATTCGCGTGTTTCATGTTTGTACGTGCGGTAACGATCTTACGTATCGAAGGTAAGTGGAAAAATGACGTTTTGCATGCCGACGGCGGTGGTAAATTGTGTCGGGGGTACCTACTTATTTATGTACTGCCATCTTCTGGCACCGGTCCAAACGGTTCACTGAGAAAGAATGGATTTATAATAAACAGTTTGGGGTGGTTAAACGAGCAGTGCGCCGGAATGGCGCTAGTTTGGGATTGTTTATTGTAATATGCAGAAATACGGTCGGCTCATACGCGACTCCGGAGTGTTTAAAATATAATTTTTCTTTTTCATTTAGTATGAATTTATAGATAGTAATAAATCCTAATCCATATTTACTGTGTAACCAATTTTTTGTCCTGGCATATATTTCAACTTTTTTATTAAATATTTTAAATGTGTTTACCCCAAAGACTGCTAACAATTTATATTGGTAAAAAAAGATGGTTAAAAAAATTGTTACATATGAAGTTTTTGTTAATTGTAATTTTTTTAAAGTCAGTTCCTGTTACATAAATTTATAAAAAAACAAATAAGAAAAAGTTGATGTGTGGAACCAGATTACGAGTACAACGAAGACATCAAATCTACAACAAACGGCTTAATGATAATCTTTTCTCATACATAAAAACTAGAAAATTTGCAATTAGTCAATATTATAAAATTTCGATTTTATATTCAGTATTTTTGTATTTTTCTCTTTTCAGAATTTTGATTTATATCCAATTCAAACAGAGATTTGATATTTTTTCATTCAAGGAGCTTCTACCTTTCCATTTCATTTTAAATTCGATGTAAATGTTAGTTAATTTAGCTCCATCTTGGCAGAATACAATGGCCTTTTATAAATATTTCAATTGAATTAAGTTTTTTGTGGTAACAGTCCATCTCGACTTATGTTGTTTTGAACACAGTTGCTTCTGCCACTGCACACTTGTCCCAGTTTACCATTAGTAGGTATACTGTTCTTACCATGAGAGGTATTAAAGTGCAAAAATTTAATAAATCAAAATGAATGGATTAACGTGTTATATTTTGCCCTGTGTTAGAATTAAATAAAACACAAATTAGTTAAAGAGCAGAATTGATTAAATAATGGTAACGAGCGTTAAAAAAAATCGGAGGATCGGGAGGCTAACGGAATCTAGCGTTTGTTTCATTTTTTCCAATGTAGATGTATGATTCTGTCAAATCATGATATTTGACAGGAGCTACCACTCAAAAATGCTCAAAGGACGTCTAAACCGTGACCAGGGGATGGAATTTGCCGAAGAGGGTGCATAGACAATTAAATTTTTACAAATATTTTGTATTTCTGCCTTTTCAGAATTTATTTCCAATTCAAACAATTTTTTCATTCAAGAAGTTTTTTTACCTTTCTATGTAATTTTATTATATATATATTTTTTGTAAATGTATACCCTGATGATGGACTAAAACGTTTTCCGAAAGCTTGGCCAAGAAAAAAGTTTTCTTTCACAACCACACCGGTCGACAACCCTAATTAATTTTTCAAAATATTTTGTAATTGTTAGTTATTTATACCTGCAATAATCTAACAGAAGACAATAGACTTATTTACTGCAATTGCAAATACATGTCTGCACACAAGGTGGACAAGTTTGCAGTGCCTTTTGGTAGCAAGTCGCAGGACATATCGTCGCAGAAAGACTAAATTCTTCGTTCACTTCACGTTTTGGTCGTTCTTCAATAAAATTTCGTCAGCCAATTAGGTTAGTAGATGTAATTGTTCTTACCAGAACACGTTTCTTGCTTTACACATGGTCCATTTTCGGTTTTTCTAACGTAACCTCTCTCACAGAAACATCCAATTGCACACACACTTTCACAGAGTGTTGGTTTATGCAGGTCTTGACAGGTTGCAGGACAATTGCTGCCGCAATCTTGAAATGTCTCGTGCTTCCCGCAAATAGGAACTTCACCTTAAAGTGTGTAAATATTTACTTCTACGTAAAATTAAAAAAGTAGTTGCTTACGAGCTGCGACAAATGCGAACAGAAGAAGTGTGCAAATCACTGATGACTGCATGTTGAATAATTTTGATTCGTTAATTTGAAGCTCTTGTTGCACTGCTGATTTAGATTTGACTCTGACTATGCGGTTGGAAACACTACTTAAATACCCGAACTTTATTAATGCAGAATCAAAAAAAACATCTTTATCAGTACTTGACTTAATAATAATTTCATTTGGCAACAGAAATTGGCAACATTCTGGAACTTTAATCATTGGCAGTTAGACGTAATTTGGATGAAAACAACATTTCCAATTACAACATAGTAATTTGTTTGTCAAGCTTTTTTAAGATTAGTGTTGTTTATTGCTTATTTTAACTATATGTTTTTTAAGTACGGTTATTGTGGTACTTGACTTAAAGTATTGTACACGTACTAATGAAAATAGTCTCAAAGTTATATAATATTTGAGTAATTTCTTATTAAATACGTAAATCATTAAATAATCCGTCCCAAAGTATATGTAAATACTGAAGGTCGAAAAGAAAATATTTCTGCATCAAAATTTTGTTAAAGTAATAATAATAAAAATTATTGTAATATAAAAATAATAGAGTAACGTTCATGTAGAATTTTATCGTTGACGAATGTATTGAAATAAAAATACAGGAAAAAGTAATGTACAATTGCAATCAGATTTTCAATAATGAAGCTTTTGACTCCATTTTTGGGGTAATTATTGAAGATCAAAAATAGTGGTTGAAAAACATCATTAATTGAGTAGTGAAGATAATTTTGTAGCCCTAAATTTATTTTCTAATAATGGTACAATCTATGTAGAAAATTATATAAAATAAAGCATATTAAAAAAATTGTAGTATTAGATTTCTGACAATTTTCAGATCGTTTTTGTAATTTTTTAGCCAAATCAAGGAATAATAATTTTGTTGCATTTGTTGGATCGATGAGACGGTTGAATCAATCCGTTTCAAATTTGTATAAAAAGTTTCTGATATAAATTTGCTATGCTGGTAGTATGTCTTTAATATCAGGATGAATAAATTGATACTCAAACATAAATTAACATAAACTAAACTGAAATTTATTATAAAGAAAAAATATACAAATATAATACGTATATTTTGACACTCAAACTCAAAATACTAGTAAATTTACAGTTTAAAAATAAAATTTACAACTATAGAGCCAGAAGAATTTTACAAATTTAACGAAGTACATTATTCATTAATTTAACTACACACAATCATAGCAAAAACAACATATTTTATAAATATAGTTGCGCTTTCATCTTTTTGTAATTGAAAGGGTTTATGGAAAACTATTGGTTTAAGTGGATGACATAACTTTTTGTGTGCTGTTAAGTTGCTCCCAAATTGATAAGTTTGATCTTGTTTTTAAAGATGTATTTTAAAAAATCCTAAAATTTAATAAAGAATATAGTATTCCGTTGCTTTGTGACTAATTTCAATCGATATTCAAATTAAGGAGCTAAAGAGCAATTTATTAAAAATACATATTAAAAATTATACATTTTGATGCAATACCTACTATTTAAATCATGTACTTAAATCTACTGCTTGAGGACTATCCAAACTACATCTAACAAATCATTTTTTGCAAACACATGACTCCTTACAAACAAGACAGCTCGCAGAGCCAGCATATAACATGGAAATCAAGAAGAAGAAATGTGCATTTTTGACTAAACGGTTGAAAGCAGGAGTTACGTACCTAAACTTGATTAATGCCAAATGAAAAAAGTATTAGCGGTACTTGATCTTTATTCAGTAACAATAATTACTTTTGGCAATATTTGGATACATTACATAATTGGAACATTATACAAAGTGTTGCTTAAAACAATTTAGACAAAAACGAAATTTTCCATTTACAATCTACATGCAATGATGTATTTTTAGATTTATTTGATGAAATTTTATAAAAAATAAGTTGTTTATTGTTTATGTGAATTTATCTTTGGTGAGTAATTTACTCGCTGATTGTAGTACTTAGTTTGAAGTGTTGCTGTAAGTAGTGTCTAGAAAATTATATATTTTTGTAGTAGTTCTTGACATATGCAGATTTTTATTTTGACTGTTACATTATTCAGGCTATGTGGAATTTATCACATTGCATTGATTTGACTTCTTTCCAACTGAAGCAAAACTTATGGAATTAAGCATCAGATCCTGATCAAATTTTTATACATTTAGTTGAAAAATTACGGAAACTGCGTTTTCAGAAAATGAAACCTTCTTTATCATATATTATATGTTTTCGAAATTCATTGTGCAGTAGATACCCACAAATAATTTTTCAAGAAAGATTAGAAAATGTGTAAATATGTAGTCAAGATTATAAGATATCAATTTTACCCTCAGTTCAGTGTAAGTTTTACATTAATTTAGTTTAATTAATAAAGAGTTGCATAGACAATTCTTTTTGCAAATATTTTGTTTTTTTCTCTCTTCAGAATTGTAAGTTATTTGTAATTCAAACAATTTTATATTTTTTCATAAGGAACTTCTTAATCTTTCTATTTCATTTTAAATTCGATGTAAATGTTAGTTAATTTAGCTCCAATAATCTTAGTAGAATACAATGCACTTATTTTTATCAATATTGTAATTGACTTCAGCTTTTCTTATCTCAGAACTCGAGCTTGTTGTTTTGGAGACCCCGTTGCTTCTGCCGCTTCACACTTGTTCCAGATTACCATTATTATTCTGTTTTTACAATAAAAGTTATTAAAGTCCAAAAATGTAATAAATAAAAATGAATGGATTGACTTGTTATATTTTGCCTTGTGATAGAATTAAATAAAACACAAATTAGTTATAGAGCAGAATTTATTAGATAATGCTAACGAGCGTTCAAATAAAATCG
Organism: Eledona agricola; assembly: GCA_964023215.1. Classification (NCBI taxonomy): domain Eukaryota; kingdom Metazoa; phylum Arthropoda; class Insecta; order Coleoptera; family Tenebrionidae; genus Eledona; species Eledona agricola. Next base: position 26,950,730 of record OZ026855.1, read on the forward strand.
GATGCTCGGGAAGCTAACGGAATCTAGCTTTTGCTTCATTTTTCCAATGTAGTTGCTGTGGTAGATGTATGATTCTGTCAAATCATGATATTTGACAGGAGCTGTCATTAAAAAATGTTCAAAGGACGTCTAAACCGACACCAGGAGATGGAATTTCCCGAAGAGGGTACAAAAGGTGCATAGAAAATTTAATTTTTACAAATGTTTTGTTCTTCTACTTTTTCAGAATTTATTTTCAATTCAAACAATTTTATATTTTTTCATTTAAGAAGTTTTTTAAGTTTCTATTTAATTTTATTTTTACATATATATTTTTTGTAAATGTATACCCTGATGATGGAATAAAACGTTTTCCCCAAGCTTGGTCAAGAAACAAGTTTTCTAATGGTGCAATTGCAAATACATGTCTGCAAACAAGGTGGACAAGCTCGCAGTGCCTTTTGGTAGCAAGCCACAGGACATGTCGTCCCAGAAAGACTAAATTTTTTGTTCCCTTCACGTTTTGGTGGTTCTTCAATAAAATTTCGTTAGCAAATTAGGTTAGTAGATGTAATTGTTCTTACCAGAACACGTTTCTTGCTTTACACATGGTCCATTTTCGGTTTTTCTAACATAACCTTTCTCACAGAAACATCCAATTACACACACACTTTCACAGAGTGTTGGTTTATGCAGGTCTTGACAGGTTGCAGGACAATTGCTGCCGCAACGTTTAAATGTTTCGTGATTCCCGCAAATAGGAACTTCACCTTAAAGTGTGTAAATATTTAATTGCATGTAAAATTAAAAAAAGTAGTTGGTTACCAGCTGCAATATATGCGAACAGAAGAAGTGTGCAAATCACTGATGACTGCATGTTGAATAATTTTGTTTAGTTAGTTTTGAAGCTCTTGTTGCACTGCTGATTTAGATTTGACTCTGACTATGTGGTTAGAAACACTACTTAAATACCCGAACTTTATTAATGCAGAATCAAAAAAACACCTTTATCAGTACTTGACTTAATAATAATTTCATTTGACAACAGAAATTGGCAACATTCTGGAACTTTAATCATTGGTAGTTAGACGTAGTTTGGATGAAAACAACATTTCCAATGACAACATAGTGCTTTGTACAGATTTTTAAAGATCAGTGTAATATAAAAATAATAGAGTTACTGCGATGTAGAATTTTATCGTTGATGAATGTATTGAAATAAAAATACAGGAAAAAGTAATGTAAAATTGCAATCAGATTTTTAATTTTGAAGCTCTGACTCCTTTTTTTGTGATAATTATTGAAGACCAAAAATAGTTAGCAGTTCGTTGAAAAAAATCATTAATTGATGTTATTCAGAGATGTAGTAAAGATAATTCTGTAGCTCCAAATTTATTTACTAATAATAATACAAAATATGTAGAAAATCATATAAAATAAAGCATAGTAAAAAATTGTAGTGTTAGCTTTCTGATAGTTTCTTTTTGATAATTTTCAGATCGGTTTTGTAATTTTTTAGCCAAATCACAGGCCATATCGAGAAATAAGTATTTTGTTGCATCGGATCGATGAGACGGTTGACTCTTTCCGTTTCAAATTTGTATAAAAAGTTTCTGATTTAAATTTCATATGCTGGTATGATGTCTTTAATATCAGCATGAATGAATTGATACTGAAAATCAAACATAAATTAACATAAACTAAACAGCAATTAATTTAAAAAATATATACACATTCGTATATTTTGACACGTGAACTCAAACTCAAAATACTCGTAAATCTACAGTTTAAAAATAAAATTTACACTTATAGAGCCAGAATAATTTTACAAATTTAACGAAGCGAAAACAACATATTTTATAAACGTAGTTGCGTTTTCACCTTTTTGTAATTGAAAGGGTTTATGGAAAAATATTGGTTTAAGTGGGTGACATAACTTTTTCTGTGACGTTAAGCTGCTCCCAAATTGATAAATTTGATCTAGTAGCGAAAGAGAAATTTATTAAAAATACATATAAAAAATGATACAATTTGATGCAATACTATTTAAATAATGTACTTAAATCTACTGCTTGAGACAACGCAAGGACTCCTTACAAACACCTAGAAAAGCTCCCAGATCAAGCGTATAACATGGAAAAAAATAAGAAATGTGCAAATCATTGATGACTGCATGTCTTATAACCAAGTTATAACTAAGTGATAACAACGTTATAACAAAATGAATGGATTAATTTGTTATATTTTGCCTTGTGATAGAATCAAACACAAATTAGTTAAAGAGCAGAATTTATTAAATAATGCTAACGAGCGTTAAAAAAACCGAGGTTCGGGAGGCTAACGGAATCTAGCTTTGGTTTCATTTTTTCCAATGTAGATGTATGATTTTGCCAAATTATGATATTTGACAGGAGCTGTCATTCAAAAATGCTCAAAGGACGTCTAAACCGAGACCAGGAGACCAGGAGAATTTGCCGAATAAGGTGCATAGTAAATTTAATTTTTACAAATTCTTTGTATTTCTGCCTTTTCAGAATTTATTTCCAATTCATACAATTTTAAATTATTTCATTTAAGAAGTTTTTTACCTTACTATTTAATTTTATTATTATATATATACATTTTACAAATGTATAACCTGATGATGGAATAAAACGTTTTCCAAAAGCTTGGTCAAGAAAAAAGTTTTTTTTTCATAACCACACCGGTTGAAGCCCCTAATTAATTTTTCTAAATATTTTATAATACTTATTTATACCTGCAATACTCTAACAGAAGACAATAGACTTATTTATTATTGCAATTGCAAATACATGTTAGCTTACAAGGTGGACAAGCTTGCAGTGCCTCTTGGTAGCAAGACACAGGACATCCCTCAGGAAGACTAAATTTCTGCTTCACTTCACGTTTTGGTCGTTCTTCAATAAAATTTCGTTAGCAAATTAGGTTAGTAGATGTAATTGTTCTTACCAGAACACGTTTCTTGCTTTACACATGGTCCATTTTCGGTTTTTCTAACGTAACCTCTCTCACAGAAACATCCAATTGCACACACACTTTCACAGAGTGTTGGTTTATGCAGGTCTTGACAGGTTGCAGGACAATTGCTGCCGCAATCTTGAAATGTCTCATGCTTCCCGCAAATAGGAACTTCACCTTAAAGTGTGTAAATATTTAATTGCATGTAAAATTAAAAAAAGTAGTTGCTTACCAGCTGCAATATATGCGAACAGAAGAAGTGTGCAAATCACTGATGACTGCATGTTGAATAATTTTGGTTAGTTAGTTTTGAAGCTCTTGTTGCACTGCTGATTTAGATTTGACTCTGACTATGTGGTTAGAAACACTACTTAAATACCCGAACTTTATTAATGCAGAATCAAAAAAACACCTTTATCAGTACTTGACTTAATAATAATTTCATTTGACAACAGAAATTGGCAACATTCTGGAACTTTAATCATTGGTAGTTAGACGTAGTTTGGATGAAAACAACATTTCCAATGACAACATAGTGCTTTGTACAGATTTTTAAAGATCAGTGTAATATAAAAATAATAGAGTTACGGCGATGTAGAATTTTATCGTTGATGAATGTATTGAAATAAAAATACAGGAAAAAGTAATGTAAAATTGCAATCAGATTTTTAATTTTGAAGCTTTGACTCCTTTTTTTGTGATAATTATTGAAGACCAAAAATAGTTAGCAGTTCGTTGAAAAAAATCATTAATTGATGTTATTCAGAGATGTAGTAAAGATAATTCTGTAGCTCCAAATTTATTTACTAATAATAATACAAAATATGTAGGAAATCATATAAAATAAAGCATAGTAAAAAATTGTAGTGTTAGCTTTCTGATAGTTTCTTTTTGATAATTTTCAGATCGGTTTTGTAATTTTTTAGCCAAATCACATGCAAATCGAGAAATAAGTATTTTGTTGCATCGGATCAATGAGACGGTTGACTCTTTCCGTTTCAAATTTGTATAAAAAGTTTCTGATTTAAATTTCATATGCTGGTATGATGTCTTTAATATCAGCATGAATGAATTGATACTGAAAATCAAACATAAATTAACATAAACTAAACAGCAATTAATTTAAAAAATATATACACATTCGTATATTTTGACACGTGAACTCAAACTCAAAATACTCGTAAATCTACAGTTTAAAAATAAAATTTACACCTATAGAGCCAGAATAATTTTACAAATTTAACGAAGCGAAAACAACATATTTTATAAACGTAGTTGCGTTTTCACCTTTTTGTAATTGAAAGGGTTTATGGAAAAATATTGGTTTAAGTGGGTGACATAACTTTTTCTGTGACGTTAAGCTGCTCCCAAATTGATAAATTTGATCTAGTAGCGAAAGAGAAATTTATTAAAAATACATATAAAAAATGATACAATTTGATGCAATACTATTTAAATAATGTACTTAAATCTACTGCTTGAGACAACGCAAGGACTCCTTACAAACACCTAGAAAAGCTCCCAGATCAAGCGTATAACATGGAAAAAAATAAGAAATGTGCAAATCATTGATGACTGCATGTCTTATAACCAAGTTATAACTAAGTGATAACAACGTTATAACAAAATGAATGGATTAATTTGTTATATTTTGCCTTGTGATAGAATCAAACACAAATTAGTTAAAGAGCAGAATTTATTAAATAATGCTAACGAGCGTTAAAAAAACCGAGGTTCGGGAGGCTAACGGAATCTAGCTTTGGTTTCATTTTTTCCAATCTAGATGTATGATTTTGGCAAATTATGATATTTGACAGGAGCTGTCATTCAAAAATGCTCAAAGGACGTCTAAACCGAGACCAGGAGACCAGGAGAATTTGCCGAATAGGGTGCATAGTAAATTTAATTTTTACAAATTCTTTGTATTTCTGCCTTTTCAGAATTTATTTCCAATTCATACAATTTTAAATTATTTCATTTAAGAAGTTTTTTACCTTACTATTTCATTTTATTATTATATATATACATTTTACAAATGTATAACCTGATGATGGAATAAAACGTTTTCCAAAAGCTTGGTCAAGAAAAAAGTTTTCTTTCATAACCACACCGGTTGACGACCCTAATTAATTTTTCTAAATATTTTGTAATACTTATTTATACCTGCAATACTCTAACAGAAGACAATAGACTTATTTATTATTGCAATTGCAAACACATGTCCGCTTACAAGGTGGACAAGCTTGCAATGCCTCTTGGTAGCAAGACACAGGACATCCTTCAGGAAGACTAAATTTCTGCTTCACTTCACGTTTTGGTCGTTCTTCAATAAAATTTCGTTAGCCAATTAGGTTAGTAGATGTAATTGTTCTTACCAGAACACGTTTCTTGCTTTACACATGGTCCATTTTCGGTTTTTCTAACGTAACCTTCCTTACAGAAACATCCAATTACACACACACTTTCACAGAGTGTTGGTTTATGCAGGTCTTGACAGGTTGCAGGACAATTGCTGCCGCAACGTTGAAATGTCTCATGATTCCCGCAAATAGGAGTTTCACCTTAAAGTGTGTAAATATTTACTTCTACGTAAAATTAAAAAAGTAGTTCCTTACGAGTTGCTACAAATGCGAACAGAAGAAGTGTGCAAATCACTGATGACTGCATGTTGAATAATATTGGTTTGTTAGTTTTGAAGCTCTTGTTGCACTGCTGATTTAGATTTGACTCTGACTATGCGGATAGAAACACTACTTAAATACCCGAACTTTATTAATGCAGAATCAAAAAAACACCTTTATCAGCACTTGACTTAATAATAATTTCATTTGGCAACAGAAATTGGCAACATTCTGGAACTTTAATCATTGGTAGTTAGACGTAATTTGGATGAAAACATTTCCAATGACAACATAATAATTTGTTTGTACAGCTTTTTAAGATTAGTGTTGTTTATTGCTTATTTTAACTATATGTTTTTTAAGTACGGTTATTGTGGTACTTGACTTAAAGTATTGTACACGTAGGAAAAATAATGAAAATAGTCTCGAAGTTATATTATATTTTAGTAATTTCTTATTAAATACGTAAATCATTAAATAATCCGTCCGACAGTATATATAAATACTGAAGGTCGTAAAGAAAATATTTCAGCATCAAAATTTTGTTAAAGTGTTAATAATAAAAATTATTGTAATATAAAAATAATAGAGTAACGTTCAAGAAGAGTTTTATAGTTGACGAATGTATTGAATAAAAAATACAAGAGAAAGTAATGTTCAATTGCAATCAGATTTTCAATAATGAGCCTTTTGAGTCCTGTTTTGTGATAAATATTGAAGAAAAAAATAAAAAGCAGTTGGTTGAAAAACATCATTAATTGAGTAGTAAAGATAATTTTGTAACCCTAAATTTATCCTCTAATAATGATATCTCTATATGTAGAAAATTATATAAAATAAAGCATATTAAAAAAAAATTTGTATTAGATTTCTGACAATTTTCAGATCGTTTTTGTAATTTTTTAGCCAAATCAAGGAATAATAATTTTGTTGCATTTGTTGGATCGATGAGACGGTCAACTCAATCCGTTTCAAATTTGTATAAAAAGTTTCTGATATAAATTTCATATGGTGGTAGGATGTCTTTAATATCAGGATGAATAAATTGATACTGAAAATCAAACATAAATTAACATAAACTAAACTCCAATTTATTAAAAAGAAAAAATATACACTTTCGTATACTCGTATTTTGACACTTAAACTCAAAATACTAGTAAATCTGCAGTTTAAAAATAAAATTTTAGAACTATAGAGCCACAAGATTTTTACAAATTTAACGAAGTAAATTATTCATTAATTTAGCATATAACGTATGAAAAAAAGGAGAAATGTGCATATTAGACTAAACGGTTGAAAGCAGAAGTTAAGTACCGAAACTTGATTAATGCCAAATTAAGAAAGTATTAGCGATACTTGATCTTTATTCAGTGACAATAATTACTTTTGGCAATATTTGGCCACATTCCAGAACTGGAACCTTATCCAAAGTGTTGCTTAACACTATTTAGACAAAAATGAAATTTTCCATTTACAATCTACATGCAATGATGTATTTTTAGATTTATTTGATGAAATTTTATAAAAAATAAGTTGTTTATTGTTTATGTGAATTTATCTTTGGTGAGTAATTTACTCGTTGATTGTAGTACTTAGTTTGAAGTGTTGCTGTAAGTAGTGTCTAGAAAATTATATATTTTTTTAGTAGTTCTTGACATATGCAGATTTTTATTTTGACTGTTACATTATTCAGGCCATGTAGAATTTACACATTGCATTAATTTGACTCCTTTCCAACTGAAGCAAAACTTAGGGAATTATTATTATATGTAAAGTTTAATATTGACTTGATGAATTAATTTACAAATTAAATAAGCGTAAACAATAAAATGTAAAAAATAAAAATCTAATGCCTACACTCTTAATCACAAAGCAATAATATTTTTTCCATGTAGTTACATTGTTTGTACCTACTACAATTAAATTTTCGTTAATATTTTTATAATAGTTTGTAACTACATAACGTGCGTTCAAAAAAAAAACGAGGCTGCGTTGGCCATGGAACAACTTTGTGCATCAATTTAGTGTAGCAAAATTTCGAACTGTCAGTTCGAATCTGTCAGATAGTTTTTAGGTTGGGTTCTTTGTTGACAATGGTGTCGTATACGATTATTATGTTGGGACAAATTTCAATAAATGGACGCGAAGGAGGGTAGCATTATGTTTATGAGAGCGATGTACACATGTCCTGGCATTTATTATACATAATTTACATAAAATTTGTCCGTTTTATTTTGGTGGAAAATTTTAAACTGACAGTTCTTGTCATTTGTGGTTTCTACACTGGAAAGTCGATAAATTCCATGGCCAACGCAGCCTCGTTTTTTTTTTGAACGCACGTTATGAATTGAATAAAAGTGAAATTGGATAAACGACCTTTACTTGCAACGTCAGATCCTGAACGAATTTTCGTACATTTAGTTGCAAAACTATGAAAGCAGTGTTTTCAGAAAATCAAACCTTCTTTATATTGTTCTGTGTGTTTTGGAAATCCATTGTGCAGTACATACCCACAAATAATTTCAATTTGCACTAGCTTTATATATTACACAAATTTTAAAGTCGCCACCAGTAAAAACAATTTTGCAAGGTCTAGATAAGAATATTACGGCAGTACGTAAAGGTGCCCACGTTAGTTTATGATGACAACGGCTTTGTCGCCATCCGGAACTGATAAAAACTTGAAATATAGTCTATGGAACCGGACATTATGGATAAACCGCAACTCCCTCATCTCTAGCTTATTGCATAAGCATATTTATATCTTTAAAAAAGAATATCCTATCGTCAGTTAATTTAGAAAATTCCATTAACCATGTCAATTGTAATTTATTCTAATGATTATAATCATTAGTAAAGATACAGCAAAAATTGAATAACAAAATCAGCATGGTTTCAAAAAGTTGATCAAGAACAAAAATTCGATCAAGATCACAAGTGATTGATAGGAATTGGTAAAATTAATCGATTAACATTGGCAGTGCCCGAACGTTTCAATGTCTAAAAATAAATTTTGTAAAACACTGCATAATGAGATGAGGGAGCTCTTCCTGTTGCCTAATTGAAACGGAAACGAACAATCGTGTTGGCCGCGACAAACTCGCGTGGCTCGACTTAAATTTACTGATAAAACCGCCGATAACAGACCTAGAAGTCGGCGATTACGATCCGCTTACAAATTTCAATAAAGGCGACAAAAAATCCGTGACAAAACCGCAATCAGAGGCAAAATGAGGTAAGACAAGCCCCGAATAATGACACTCTTTCTGCATTCCGCCTCATTGTTGCATGTTGCATTTATGCCTGTTTCTTTCAGGAAAAAGTGTCCGCATCGTCGAAAAATGTACGAAAGCTCTTGCTCCTATCAAGGAGCTTTGGAACTGAAACGAAGCACAGGAAGCACGTGTCCGTTAGGAATCAAGACCGAGGAATTCGGAACGGCTGCCGATTGGCCTGCTTATAGATTTTGCAATCCCAGCACCTTCGAACAGCTGAAGCAGAGCGTGGAAAAAGCTAAAGCTGCTCTGCAGGTACGTCCGATTCAACTCGTTACGAGTTGACTGTAAAAACGTCGATTTTTCAGGACAGGAGTGGTTTTCTAGGCACGGGAAGTGCTTTTAGTGATTTGTACAGTGGGGTTTCTGCAACAGGAAGGTCGCAAGAAAATTTGCAGGACAATGGCAGGATACGCGAGGGCGGCGAAAACGACACCAAACGAATTAGTCAAGGTGAGCCCAAAAATTGTTCTATAAAACATATAAGCGTCTTAAATTTTAACAAAATAGCCAGTAACAGGCACAATTTTTATGTATTATTCTACGAAAAATGTTATATTCAAGTCACTAGAAATTCATATATTTTTTGTTAATCACAAAATAAAATATTGTATAATTTTAAATGCTATTTAAAATTATAAAAAGTAACTCATGTTTTATATGTGACATTTGTATGTCGTGTTTAAAAGTCAGTTAACGCTCTGCTCGGCTCTGCTTTTCAGTACCTAGGGGAGTACAAAAACATTTTAATAAATTAATTCTGATTGGTTTCATAATTCATCAAACTTCTCATCTTTGAACGAGTATTTATTACGATATTTCGAAAATGCCTAAAATTTATATAACTATGCATAATTAAATCTATGTATTTGATTTAGAATGGATTCAACGTTAATTTAAAAGTTTAAAACTGTAATTGTCCAACTTAGAAGTAGTTTAATTACTCAAAGTAATTTCTGCACCCTTAAAATTATAAAAAGTATATAATGTTTTATTTTATTTGTGTCATATTTATATGTCGTGTTTAAAAGGCTGTTAGCGCTTTGCTCGGCCCTGCTTGTCAGTACCTAATTTGAGATTTTAGAAAGGCGAGTACAAAAACATTTTTATTTAAATAATTCTGGTTGATTTAATATAATAATTCATCAAACTTCTCATCTTTGAACGAGTATTTATTTACTAGGACATTAAGAGTACACCTAAAATTTGTACAGGTCGCTAAAAAGTATGGATACAGCTAAATATTTTTAGGTTCAGCACATCTCATTGAAATTTGGCGCACATTTAAAAGTGTTTAAATTCTAAGATTTCTTTCAATATTATACCTTCATTTGTTTTTGAGATAAAAGGTCAACAAAAGGACACGGGGGGTCAAGTCTTATATTTTTGAAAAGTGTATTTTTTTCTGAATACCATAGTGTAACGCATACCTACCTTTATTTTTATTTAAAGGGCAAAAAAATTAATACTAAAATTTAATTCTGGGGAAAAAGTAAAGCTAAGTTAGCTCTGAAAATGCTGTTATTAGCAACCTGTCACATGCACATTAGCCAAAAATTAAACTTGTGTGCAATAATTAGTTTAACAATGGTACATTTAAGTGAAACTGAGCGTATACAAATTCTCATGATCGTTGGATATGGCGACAGAAAGCGAAGTTGAAGACCCCACTTGACTTTTTCCTGTGGGGCCAGGTAAAAAATCGAATGTATGTCAACAGATCATTACACATCGAGGACCTACAAGAACGAATAAAAAACTAAATTGCCAATATTTCTCCAAATAGTTTGATTGTTTCTCTGCAAAATTTTGTTAAACGTATTCAGTATTTCCAGGATGTAAATGGAAATAATTTTGAACATCTTTTGTAACAAAAAAAATTATGTATTTCGTGCTTAAACTTATTTATTATTAAAATAAATTTTTTTTGAGTTAAATGTTTTATTTTTCAAATAATTATTAATTACTTTTATTCCTTGGACAACATTTTCAAGGCTAACTCAAATGTACATTGTTTTCAAATTTTATTAACTTGAGAGTCTTTTTTATAGCTCGATTAAAATTAAGGTAGGCATGCATTACATTACTGAATTCAGAAAAAAATACACTTTTTAAAAATATAAGATTTGACCAATTTTACAACTCAATAACAAATGAAGGTATAAAATTGAAAAAATCGTAGATCATAGAATTTAAACACTTCTAATTGTGTGCCAAATTTCAACGAGCTGTGCTGAACCGTTCTGAAAATATTTATCTGTATCCATTCTTTTTAGCGACCCTGTATAAATATGCATAATTTACTCTATTTGATTTAGAATAGATTCAGCGGCCGCTAATTTAAAAGTTTAAAACTGTAATTGTCCAACTTGGAAGTAGTTTAAGGTGTAATTAGCAGGGCTGAAAGCTGGCATTGCAATTGGCGCGCATCCTGAAATCCTGAAACGTAAGATGGTACGAAGCTGCGTATCCATGGCAACCCCCGCTTCAACCCCATTGGACGCGTACGGTTTTCCTCCTTCGCGCTCGCAAGCCGCGAATTTCTTCGTTTTTGACCGACAATATTTTACGTTTCGACACTCGTGTCGGAATAATCGTAAAACGCGCGACACTTTGACTAATTGCAAGAATTCGTCGAATAAAATTCATAAAAGTATCTGCTCGAGGAGGAACAATACACGAACGAAAATAAAAAGACCCTCCGAATTATAAATTCAAAGGAAACAAAAAAGCGCGGACATAAAAGAAACGGAGACATTATAAAGTTCTTCGGGGGGGATATAAAAGTGTGCACACTTTTAAAATTAATGATTTATTTGACCGAAGACCAAGATGGCGGGGACGGAAGTCCTTCCAGATATTTAGGACTTTGTGGAAGTTGCGGGTTTGAAAAGAGAATACGTCGTCCAAATGGACCAAAATTATTCAAAACCTTTGTTGTTTGTTTGAAACAAGACTTTTTTGTGATTATCTACTGCTTATGGCGGGTAATAATCAAGAGTTGTTTTCATCTGCAGCGCAACCAAATATTTGTAATTTTCTCCAGTAAAATTAAGGCAAATAAATACTAGGAAGTTCGTTCTCACGCATAGCGTATAAACTAGGAGTTGTGAATAATGCACGCGCAACTGAAGCCAATATATCAATTAGTAGCACCCGCTAACCACCAGGGCGTGGCGAACACAATATAACAACCCTCCGAAGCAAAGCATCATCGCAGCCCCCTGCAGACCGAACGATACTTGATATTTATATCCGCACTATCGTTTATGGTTCAAATCAATTATCTCAAGCGACCCCGACGTTTACATCGCAAGGGAGAAAGATTCAGACAGATTTTAGAGAAATAAAAGCAGTGGCGATGATTGTGTCAAACAATTTCTTGAGGTGTGACTTCTACTTCCGACGACGATAATGACAATTCAAAATGACAAACTGTTAATTTTTGAACGGTGCTCTCTCCGTTCTTATGTAAATAAATAGGGATGAAAAGAAGGCGGGTGGGTAAATTTTGCGAGTCATTCTTTTGACGGTAGGTGGTGTGATAAGCGGTGGTCGGGGTGTCGATAAAAGACTCTAAAAAGACACCCCTTGGTGTCTAAGTGATGTGCCGCATCACACGTTATTTATTAGTCACGTCAAAGGGTGGATGAAAAATTCGGTCAGGGACAAGGTGTAGCTTTTAGAGATAACATATTCACTTTCACCCTTTCAAGAAGCACTGCTCCGAGAAATAATGTACAGCAATAACGCAATTTCGTAAACAACTGTTAAAGAAGTGAAGTATATTTATTCAATTTACAAAAAGGACAAGGTGTATGATTGTAAACACTTATATAAGAATCTCAAGAATAATAACGTTCAGCTGACTCAATAGGACTAATAAATGAGCAGATTAAAAACGAAGAGGATTAAATTATTAAACTGGATGTTGAGTCCGAATATTTTGTACAAATAAAATATGTACCATGGAAACGTGAACGTTCAGTCGTGGCCGGTCATGTCTTGAAGCAGTTTTTCACAATTAAATGGGGATTTTAAGTTTTTTAATCATAATTCACAAACGAATAGGGTTATTCGTAATTTTTGATAAATGCAATGATAATGCAATTTTTTCTCATTTAACCAATTTATTATTTCCAATGGGTTCCGAAATAGCAATGGTGATAAATTCACCACTCTTTTACTTTTATTCTTCCAGTCGAGCAGGATTGAAACGTTATTTCATCAGAAAAAAATACGTTTCTCCAAAATTCTTATTTTTTTTCAATTCTTTTAAGGTTCAATGAATGAATCTGTTATTATCTTACCTATAACAGCAATTTCAACAGATGTTAATAAATCCCCTTTGACTAATGACGTAAACACACCGATAATGGTCGAGATGTTTCCAGTGTTTAATTCTAATAAAATGGATATTATGTATTTGCCAACGTCAGAAAGTCAATGAAAATTTTGCAATGACAGAGATGTGAGAGTTCGACTATTATAAAATTATCACTATTAAGTAATAACAGTGACAATCAGATCGAAACAAATATTTAGATATAGTTCAAAGTTGTCTGGTTTAATTTTGCTTTTATTTATTGCAAAATTTCTGAGGAAAAAAATTGTAATTTTTTAAATATCAATAATTTTTATATTATAATCGGTTCAAGAAAAATGTCTAATACACGAAACATGTTTATTGCGATACAATTAAGTTGCATAATTTTCAGATTCTAGTTTTAATTACATGTATTAAACAAAAAATTGCTTATTACTAACCGCGAATGTTTTAAAAAACCGCAGAAAAAAATTGTTGGATAAAGAGGTTTTTCTGATTTTAGTTTCAATGTTTAAATTTAATAACACAAGAATATTTATAACTATTATATGATTGCAAAAACTTATTTAAGAATCTCAAAACAAAAACGGTCAGCTGGCATGAAGAGATTAAAGAGGAAGAGGATTAAATGGATCTTGAGTCCGAAGATTTTGTACAAATAAAGTACAAGTAAAGTACTTACTATGAAAACATGAATGTGCAAGCTCAATTATCTCAAATATCATTATTTTCTTCTTTGTACGCTGCTGCATTTAATAGGAGCAAAAAGAAATGGTCAAACACCAAACAATCTGAAAATAATAATTTTAATTCCATTACATTGTTTAAAATTTACATATATGCAAATGTTACTTGATTGTATACAGAGAACCAGCTTCATTATGAGAAATGTTTTTCTTTGCTTTGACGCGCTGATTCATTTCTTCGTAGTCGTACAGACTATAGAAATTTGTTTCATACACGCAAGATTCAAAAGGTGCTAAATAAAGACTTTGTAGTATTTATTTCTGAGTAGACAGTTTTTACAACAGTAAAGCAATTTTGTACACAATTGTTAAAAAGGTGAAGTATATTTATTCAATTTACCAAAAAGGTATGACATATGATTGCAAACATTTATTTAAGAATTTCAAGAACTAGAACGTTCAGCTGACTTAATATAACAAATATGGGGACAATAAAGAGGAAGAGGATTAAATGAATCTTCAGTCCGAAGACTTTGTACAAATAAAATACTATGAAAATGTGAACGTGCAAGTTCAAACATTATTTCTTGATCCGTTAAAGACCCAAGCAAGGTTTATTGTCCTTTGTTTGCTATGACGCATTTTATAGAATTAAAAAAATTGTCGTACACCAAACTGTCTAAAAAAGGAATTTAAATTCTATTACATTGTTTTAAATTTGCGTATGAGCAAATGTTACATAATTGTAAACAGAGAATCAGCTTCATTATGAAAAACATTTTTCTTTTCTTTGACGAGCTCTGATTCATCTCTTCGTAGTCGTATAGACTATAGAAATGTATTTCTTCCAAGTCAAGATTCAAGAGTTGCTAAATGTTTAGAGTTTGTACTATTTATTTCTGAGTAGGCAGCATTTACAACAGTAGCGCAATTTCGTAAACAATTGTTAAAATAATGAAGTATATTTATTTAATTTACAAAAAAGGCAAGATATATTATTTCAAAAACTTATTTAAGAATCTCAAGAACAAAAACGTTCAGCTAACTTAATAAAACAAATAAATGAAGAAATTAAAGAGGAAGAGGATCTTGAATCCCAAGATTTTGTACAAATAAAATACTATGAAAATGTGAATGTGCAAGCTCAAATATTATTATTTAATCCGTTCAAGACCCATGACATAATTTATTGACCTTTGTATGCTATGTGTTGCATTTTATAGGAGCAAAAAAAAATGATCGTACACCAAACTATTTAAAAAAGAATTTAACTTCTATTAGGTACATTGTTTTAAATTTGCATATGGGCAAATGTCACATAAAGATTCAGCTTCATTAATGACAAAAATTTTTGTTTGCTTTGACGCGCTGATTCATCTCTTCGTAGTCGTACAGAAAATAGAAATGTATTTCTTCCACGTCAAGATTCAAGAGGTGCTAAATGTTTACCTATGAACCTACTATTTATTTCTGAGTATTTCCAACAATAGCGCAATTTCGTACACAATTGTTAAAATAGTGAAGTGTATTTATTTAATTTACACAAAGGACAAAAATTTAATTTCAAAAATGTATTTATCTTAAGAACAAGAACGTTCAGCTAACTTAATAGAACAAATAAATGAAGAGATTAAAGAGGAAGAGGATTAACTGGATCTTCAGTCCGAAAATTTTGTACAAATAAAATATGTATGAAAGTGTGATGCACCATAGGAGCAAAAAGAAATAGTCGTACACCAAACCATCTAAAAAAGAATGTAAATTCTATTAAGTACATTGTTTTAAATGTACGTATGTGCAAATGTTACTTAATTGTATACAGCACAATTTAGTTCTTCCAAGTCAAGATTCAAGAAGTTTTGCGAAATTTTTGCAGTTTGTACTATTTCTTTTTGAGGAGACAGCAAACGTTTCTTGGTGCCGAATCCATGTTTCAAGAGATGTTAGGTTTCTGCTTGTTCTGAAGGGAGTGTCTCTGCTGAAAATTGGAAATAGGTCCACGAACAAAGGACCGTCATCAGCACCGCCACCATATTCGAGAGGTTGATGTGAAAACAATCAGAACCGGCCGCGATAACGGAGAGCACAATTAAGCTCTCCGATTCAACATGGCGGTAGGAAGCGGCACATCAATCACTTCGCACACGTCAATTAGCCCCCGGAAGCACGTCACTATCAATTTGAACAACGCCCGGGATCACATAACCTATATTGATTCGCTTGACTTTTTCAAATTGTCGGAAAAAGCGCGCGACGCTGTTCACTTTTCGTCGCCGAACAATAATCGTTAATTGTATTGTGTAAGAGGGTGGTTTTGTTTGGTTAGTGGTTGTTGGCACGCATCGGCGTCAAGTCACCCGTGGGAAAACCGGCCGCCCCTGCGACTTGGGAGATGGACTTTATAATGATGTGCGGATCATGCCCTAATTCGTTAAATGGATCGAAACATATGCTTCGGGGCTCGAGGGAGACCTGTCAACATCAATTTGTACTTACATAATCACAATCTACCGATCTGAGATTGCAACATCGATTTGCGATTTATATTCGTTAAATGCCACCACTACACGAACCAACTGATTGTTTTGTCCGACTTCGTGGTACTGGAAATTTTCAAAACACCAAAAGTTTGCTTACCAGTTTGGTTCGATAAAAATTTTGCGCTACACCCCGTACAAAACGCTAGACTTATAATGCAATAATGGCAATATCAGAAATCACACAAAAAGCAAAAATGAGTACCTAACTTTAATAATCTCAAGAAAGAATTGGTCATCTTAGCTTGATTTAGAACTTTTTGCACCACACTAATAAAAGTACGAGGGACTTACCGATTCGGAAATCTCCAGCTATAAAGTTTGCGAGCTTTCACAGCATTACCACACACTTCACCATAATAAGGATCATTTCCGCTTTTTCAGAATGCAAAAATAACCTAATTTTAACTAAGTAAACACTTACATACGTATAGTCTCGACGTCGAAATAAAACTGAGACATTGGACATTGAAACGCTGTTTTTTGCAAAATCGGCGTTTTCACCATATTTTTTCGGCTACTGCAGCCACAGCTCGAGCGATCAGTGCTAAACTGCCTTTGACCGAATTTTTAAATAAATTTTTTTCGGAAATTATCCATTTTCGGACCAGATATTATTGCGCAAATCCGGCGTCGAGTTTAATTACTCCCTGTGTTTTGTGCGATATTCAACTTTATTATTTTAAATTGGAGTCCATATTTTTTTATAAAAACTGATACATCCATATACAATTTGTTTAATTTTACTAAGAATTAATTAAAAAAATATTGCATAAATGTTAACAAAATTTAGTTGCATGGTGTCAGCACGAATCATTGATGTTATTGATAATCTGACTAAAAGGAAATTATTTCTTCAAAATTAATCATTTCATTTTAACTCATGTGATATTTTTTTTATGAGAAAAATTGAAAAAACCTTGCCAAAATGTATTTTATTTGCTGATTTTTGACCACTCAAAAACGGCATTGTTTATGCAACGTTTATTATATTTTTTCAATCTAAAAGTAAAACAGATTGCATGTGTTGCATGTAGCAAGAAAAATAATATTCTTTAAATTATAAAAGTGTGTAGGCTTTATTCTTTAAATTACACGAAGAAAAAAATTATGGGTTCCAATTTAAAATAATAAAGGTGATTTCGCACAAAATCTACTCTGATGCTTGAAAAAATGAAAAAAATGGTGAGCTTGTAGTAAATTAGAAGCCATTTAACATGACTTTTATTTTTTTTTTTAAATAGAACCATAAATAAAATATTTTGAGCGTCTGCCCCTTTTTAAAAATCATCCTATATGTATAACTGTTCGTTTGAATCAGCAAAAGTATATTGTAATTTTGAATGCCAAAATGTTGACATTTCTTTAATATGTTATGAAGAAAAATATTTTCAATGCCACAATTTTCAAAAACGACAATTGCCCACTACACATAAAATTATTTCAATTGTATTACATCCCCAAACTTGCAGACTAGCTGCCAAACAGGACTGTTGTAGTTGGTCAGTCAAGAAAAGGAAAAACACGTTATTAACTAATCAATCAAATCAAAGAAAATGTATTCAAATTTCTTGAGATACTTAATACATTTCATTGTACTTCTGCTTTTAATTTATCTTACGAAAACTGGGAGTTTGCAGGCCGTTATTAACTAATGCATTGTTATTAGTATTGGACAGGATGTGTTAAATAAGCATTAGGTTGTTCATCTGTGAAAAATAAAACGCTTTTATGTGATTCTTTTATGTGATTAGCGGCTGCAAAAGTAAGTTATTTTAAAGAATAGCGAACAATAATAATAATAATAATAAACCTATACACTTTCAGAAATAAGAACTTCACATTTATTTTGGTTCCTGAAGCAATTCAAAACATTTTACTGAACACCTCCGTTCATTCCACACTCCGGATAACGTACAGTACTAACTCGGACTTATTTTCCTTTTGAAGCTACTCTCACTTTAAAAATGTTTGCACCACCAAGAAAGAAAATTGTTAGAGCACTGAAACTTTTGTGACTTACTCGTATCATGATATGTTCTTGGAATTATCAATATTTTCTGTGTCAAATGAAGCAAAAAAAAAATGTGAAAATCAATTTGAGTCTATATCAGAGTTAGAGGAAATTTTTTCAGGTTTTTTTAAGTCTTGTTTATTTCAAATTTAATTTGCAAAATGAAGCCATGAAACAAATATCAAGCGTCAATGGTGGTGAACACCAAGCGCAAAATTGAAAAAAATTGTTGATGAATTACGGCCCAAATCATATTTTTAACAATTGTCAATTTTTGAAATACAGACATAAATCCGAAAATGATTAAATTCATAATTTTGGACATAAGAGTACCTATAATCATACCAATATTTTTTAGCATTTGCATTGTTTAGGTGTAATAATTTAGGTAAGGTGTATCGTTTTAAGAAGCTCTTGATATAATTGTTGCATTACAAAACAATGCAAAAACAAGCAAGTTTTGAATCCGACTTTTGAAATTTTGGGACAAATCTTTTAGAAACGATCAAGCGTCGTCTTGCTCAATTATAAATAGAAAAAGGGATTAGGTACATATTGGAGTGCTTAAATCTGTGTACAAAACATTAAGGGCTGGTATTGTCGTCAGTAAGAGTAATATAAAGTCGTTATCAGATTATTCAACCCTACTGCAAAACTTACGAACTACTAAATGGGTGGATTGTAGTCTATTAATCAAGCGAAGCGAGGGTTCCAGACTGAATATCTACATTTCAACTCCCATAAATACGGGGTGATAGCGATTACGATACGCTGAAATGTAAATGATGTTTTATTGTATCATAACCGACCGACATTCGTTACTCAATTATATAATCAAAGATACTATATGCGTCGATTTGCAAAACAAAATATTTTGTTGAAATTTCGTTTGTAATTTCAGGAATTGATCGCTCGGAAAAATCCTCCCACGGTCATTTGTCATCTCCGAAAACGTACAACAGTATTTCAGAAACTCTCAGCAGAACAAAGTGTGGTAAGTCGCCAACCCTTTCTTCAATCCTAATCGGCTAAATGCCTCACCCCGAGCCGGCTAATTAGCGTTTCGTCGTTAAAGAAAGGGTGCGTCTGCAATCTTACATCGCAATAGATTCGGTTAACTATGAATAATATTCAACGTTTCCGGAGCGAAATGGCAGAGCCACACGTCCCCGTCGTTTCCGGCGCTCCGGATTTCCAACTCGGTAATGCCTTTCCTTGTTTGTTGCATTATTTCGACGATTCGCTATTCAGAAAAAAGGCGGATATCAGATATAAGCAACTGTAAGGTCCATAAAAAGTTTTACGAAGGCGGGTTTATGTTTGTTCTTGTTTCGAAAATGACGTATCGTAAAAGTTGCAAATCGATACCTTATCGGCCAATAGATGTCTCGTCATGTGCCGCGAGCTTTACGACCCTGCAGGAAGTGGAGCGAAAGCCCGACTTTATCGCTAGTTCTAAAGCTCGCCGCAAGAAAGCGCCCGCCTTTTGGCTGGCGGTAGTTCGCACTGCCACCGAGAGATTTCGCAAAAATCGCGACCGATAACATTTCCTAGTTTCAGCAGACAAATTAATGAATAATTATTGGTCGTATAAATATGCTTGAAAAACGCACACAATTGGCAAGTGCAACAGATATAAAACATTATATAAGCTTGTTTGTGATCCAGATTTTTAAATTTGGCTTATTCAGTTCGTAAAAAACTATAGTAAAAACTATTTTTGAAACAAATCAGTGTCATGTACAAAGAAATTTTATTATTTTTGAAATTAAATTTGTGAGGCAAAAATTAACACATTTCCCTCTATGAATATAATTTTTTGTTTGTGTGTTTGTATTTATTACGGTGTTGATCTGCTGTTATTATTACGCAAAATTAAGACAACGAATATATTTAATTTATAAAATTAGTAACTATAATGGAAATAGTGGAACGATTGTATAATACAACCCATATCGTAGGGTTCTTTTTGCGCCATGAGAAAACACCAACAAACCATTAACATTTATCATTCCATCGATCGTCCCATAATAAAATATTACATGTTTATGCATTAACACTATGGGCGGACGTCGCAATCTATTGAAAATTGTCGAGCCGAAATAAGCGTGATATATTAATGGATACGGTATATCCAGTGTCGTGTTTCGACTGAGTGACCCCGGTCACGTGGCCACTTGCACCCTGCCGTGCAGCCACCCCCTGCGAAATGCACAACGCTGCAAGTACTCTCCAAAAAGAAATTCGGCATAAATTTGCTTAAATTTGCGCCGCACCTTGAACAATGCGACTCGATTAAAGTCGGTGGTATATCACACTTTGCGCCGTGTTTGACGATCCATAATGGCTGGCGTATACTGTTCAATCTGAAATTCAAAGCTCTGAATGGCTGAAACTTCGGCCGCAATTGTCAGTCGCTTCACACTCGAGCCGCCACGACCGTCACTTAGTGCAAGTGACTAATGAATAGACGCTGATTGGAGCTATTTACACCTCATTCCGGGCCTTCGAGCGACTTCTTTTTAACCGGGGACGTTTTAAACGCTACTTGCGCTCGAATTCCTCACGCCGAAATGACATGCATTGAGGGGGCATAATGATAGTAATTTGGGATAAAGCTGATGGCTCTAATATAAAAAATTTACGCGTAAAATCGACACGATTTACACCAGCACATATACTGTAATTTCATAAGTCACAAACAATTTAATAATATTTATTAAAAGTAAATTGTTAAAATACAAGATATGTTCAATTAGTCGCTCAAACATTAATATGAAACATTTGATTTTTTTATTTTATTTTACAATAGTTTTTATTAGTGTCCGACCGAAACTAGTTTTTACGGCCGAAACCGAAATTTCATGTTTTCGTGGAAAAAATAAACTAAAATTTATATTATATATTTATAATCAGTCTTTTTTTAAATCAATCACATTTTAATCATTCAGCTTCTGATATTTTTAGCTAATCATTAACTTATCATATCATATTATTACTCCCCTTATTTCAAAAAGCACAAATAAATATACTTTTTTTAATATTATGAAATAAAATAAAATCTACTAAATAAAATTACTTTTATACTTTTTAGTAAAAATAATTTACCTAACAAATATGTTTAGATAGGTACACAAAAAAAACACTCTTTCATCTTAAGAACGATAGTTATTTTACGGCCAGAAACTGCAAAAGGCAGTTATAACCGTGTGAGAAAATATTTTAATTCAAAAAATTTCATTAATTGTTAAAATAATTTCGGTCATGGGATTTATTTTTCCCCTGTTGGCGGTACCTATTCCACGATATCATGAGATAAAATAATTTTTTTGACGTTTGTAAGTTTTGAGTAAGTTGAGTGCACAATTCTACTGATAATAAGTAAAAATGGACAAAGACACACCAACACATATTCAAAAAGTGCTAGAAAATGTAATTCAGAATTTATTAACCGAAATGTCAGTGCCGCCAACATAAAAGCTTTCATTGAAAATCCCTGCTATCCATTTTCTTGCCTAGGCAGGGAAATTGATCGCTTCCAAGACGTTTTGAGCGCTTGCAAAACAACTAATTTGAGACGCGGAGGCCGAAAAAATTATTTGTTTTAAAATTTGGTAATTTTGTATCGTTTTCTTGTTAACGAACTACAATAAAATTAAAATTAATAAGTACCTATCTACCAAATATAACAAATATATAAATAAATATTTTTGATGCAAATAAACCTTCAATCGAATGTACCAAAATAAAAAGAGTTTCGCAAAAACGTCCCTAATGCAGTTTCTGTTTCGGGCCTTAGTTTCGGCCGAATGACAGCCGAAAGCAAAACTAAGCCGAAACCAGCTTTTTTCCCGAAACTAGGCCGAAACCGAAAGTTCGGTCGGACACTAGTTTTTATTTAAAACAGAACATGCAAAATTAAACGATATTTTATATTTTTTATCTACTTTGAATTTTTCAATATTCTTGGTCCCAATCAAGGTATTTTGGAAGAATTTTAAACTTTATTAATTAAGTAATTTAGCTTCGTATACATATTGCTTTGAAACTTATTGAAAAATAACAACAAGGTTATTGCTTCAAAATATCAAATTGCTTTACCGAATTTGCATGTAAATTTTGCTTTTATATTATATCAGCTTATTTCGTTTTTTATTATATGTGTTTATATTTTTAAAAACACATCTCGTTTAATATACAATTTTAATAATGCTTTCAGATTGTAAAAACTGTTGATTTTATACAATACCTAAAAATAGGTTTTTGTAGAGGTTTTACATAAAAGTCCATTCAGGACTGGTCAAACATATGCAATCAATCAAATAAAAAAAGGGTTGTGCTGAAAATAAAATGTTATACTTACATATTATTAACATTTGAGTTAGAATGAATTTTATGTTTTACAGTTTTGAATATTTTACACATAATGAAAAATTGTTAAAATGCTGGCTTCGAAGATGGAGTCAAGAGTTTAGAGATCTAGAACGATCCGAGTCAGGTGTGGACGTCGCCGAATGACAAATTAAAGAAAACAGTATAAAGAATAAAACGTGAAAAGAAGTAGGGGGTGTCGCACTAGGAGGACGAGCGCCGAGAGAGCTGTCGACTCCGGAGTGAATCCGGAGTGTGCGGAAAGCGCTCGCTCCGGGTGAAATTGGCCGCCCCGGGGAGGAAGTGTCCCGGAGACAGCGGTATCCGCCGGCAGCCCGCTTCCGACTACACCGGCTCCGACCACTTCACATTGAATTTATTTTATTTGTTACGTATTATGCGATTCTATCAAACTTTAAGCACATTTATCGCCCCTCCTTTTGTGTTTCGTTCATTAAAAGTTATCCCCAATAAGATTACTGCAATTTTTCATTTCCATTCTAGCACATCATTTTAGGGCGTATTTAAAACTGAACAGATTATTGCGATTTTTAATAGCCTCCAAAATGAAGTGATTATCTGCCTAATTTTGATGTGTAGCAGAAACTTTAGAATAATTTTTAAAGCTCTCTATAGTAAGAAATTGTTGATGAAATGAATTTGTGTAAACAGTCCTTAGGTTATTGTAAATACACATTATCTTCTTCTCAATATAATTATTATTTAAAAGCACTCCGGAGCACGTGTTTATTATTATATAATAGATTTGTACATTTTTCTGTGTAAAATAAAAAATACGGCGTCCCAAAATGCGAAAATACATGTCACTTAATTACTAAATAATACTGTACTTTCGATTCATCAAAAGAGCACTCAATGCATTTTACCTGAATTATGGAAATTCATTCTATTTGTAAACTTATTTACCTATTTAAAATTGACGAGACTCGTGTAGTTTTATCTAAAATTTTACGGTAAATAACGCTTAGTCACTTTTATGCGCCTTTTAAAATTAAAATAATTTATTTACCAGTAAGATTGATTTAGAAATCAATAACAAATCGTATAGTAAAAACCGTTTTTGATTTCGATAGATATTAACAAAGTTAGCAGTAGTTTTTTTTGCAATGCTACGGTGCGCTCTTAATAGGTAAATGCCGACATCATCCCACATCACATCATTACATAAAAATTCTAATCCCAAAAAATCTTCACAAATATTCATGATTTTTTATTTACTACATTCGGGTGCGTAAGTAACCCCACCCCAGTTTTAGGAGATTTTTTTCTCAAATACTGAATATTGCTTTAGGAAATTATAAAACACTGCATATAAATTTTATTATGGTAAATAAATTTTTTTAATTTATTTAAAAAAAATTCAAAAGTTTAAGTTTAAATCAATAACAAATTTGCTAGTCTTTTTTTACAAAATTTTTACATGTAGTGAGCTGGCCCCGAATTTTTTTCTAGCAAAATCGAATATTCTGAATATTATTTAATATCTCAAGATCTCAGGTTCCAAATTTGTCCACGCAGTTTCTAATACATTTTTAAGTTCATTGATTGTTGCATATTGCTTGTTATCCTGGTAGACTCGGCGTGCCATTTCCAAGGATTTTCTATTGGATTCATGTCTGGGGAACAGAACGGCCACTTCAATAATTTAAAGTCGTATTCCACAATCGAATCCCGACTAACGTAAATTTGGGCATTGTCTTGTTGAAATGTCAATTGCCGATTGTCATTTTCATCTAAAAATGCTACTAAATGTTCTTGAAGAAGATCAATGTACTCTGAGCTTTTCAATCGTGTTGACGGAGAAGCTAGTGCTAATATCCCTGCTTTCGTGAATACCATTAAAGTACCGCCCTTAAAATTTTGCTTTGAAAAATACTGAGATTTCTTTTTCAAATCCTGCCATTAGCAGTTAAATCTGTCGGGACCATCTAATTTAAATTAGTGATGGCCATCCATCGATATATGCAAAATTTCCATTACGAATTTGAAACATCGAATATTTTTCTATTGATGGTCTAAGATTACAATATCGTGGATATATTTCAAGCAAAGAAAATATGGAATAAATATATTGTGTACAAATTAGTTTTCTGTAACCTGTCGAGTGTTTTAATGACAACTTGTCTAAACTGTTATTTCCAATTTAAACTTGCATAAACATATATGCAAGATATCTATATCGAGTTTGAAACATCGAATATTTTTCTATTGAGAGTCCAATATTAAAATATCGATGATACATTTGAAGAAAGAAAATATCGAACAAATAAATTGTTTTCGGTAACCTGTGGAATTTTTTAATGACAATTTGTCTAAACTGTTATTTCTAGAAAATATTACCGAATCAGATTGGAATCTGTTGTAAAATCGAAGCACGCATTCATAATTTTTTTTAAACAGTAGTAGTTTTATTTTATTAAAAGTGAATAAATAAAGTTATTAAAAAGTAATTAAGTTTGAGACTTGAAGAAAATATCGATGTTTCTAAGACTCAGTATTGAACTTTCGATATTTTGTACAACGATACAACTGCATCATACTTTTGCCGGATGGCCATACTTTTTTTCATCAGAAAAGAGTATCTGAAAAAATCTTGTGTAGAAAAAATTATACATTGAGGTACATTATCCCGGTTGAGGTGGATATTCTGAGAGTAAAATTCCAACCTTGCAATTTTGTGGCGCGGAATGAGCCTTGGAGCTGTTTTTCATTTCTAGGGGACAATATGCTCACTCTTACTCAAAATTCTTCTTGTTGCCCACCGCGAAACATTTACTCCGCATTCATTGGCAATTATTTTGCAACTTTTTAAACTATTGCCTGCTGCTGCAGTTATTCTCCCTTCAGTTCTGGGAAATATTTTTTTCTTTGAACTACCTTTTTTGTTAGTTCCATAATTCAGGTACGCCGAGTACTTATATCATTATAACAAGCAATATGCCACAACTTAAAAATGCATTGAAGGTTGGGTGGATAAATTTGGAACCTGAGATTTTTAATTAATAATATTGTCAACAGCATAAATTTAAGAATTTTCAAATTAGATAGAAAGAAAACCCCCAGTCTTTCTTAATGTAAATATTTTGAATAAAAAAGACATCGATTAAAATTTGGTGGCGCGACAGTGTCATATTTCAATTTTCTTGAAATACATATATCACAAAAAATTAATTTTAAATAGCTTTTAATTAATTTACAGTGTTTTATCATTACCTAAAGCAATATTCAGTTATCTTAATATTTGAGAAAAAATCTGCATAAACAGGAGTGGGGCAATACTCGTAGTTATGCAACTGAGTTTACAATTTTTAGTTGGCTATTAGTATTTAGGCTTGATTAATCTTCATTATCACAATTTGAATATCATTTTGAGGTTGCAGAGCAAATTTCTGTGGTCATTCCTAATTCCATTTATTGTCCCACAAATGTTAAGCAGTGTTAGCAATACATTGTATATAAAAAGGGATTGGAAAGTGGAAAAAAGTTGTATGATAGAGGATCGTGTTATAACAGTTATAGCCAATTATGTGAAAGTGATAGCATCCCCGAGGATGCTTTTCCAAACCACCCCCCACGGGTTTGCGCTCCTCATGTACGCACGCACACACGTCCGCCGTCCGTCCGATGTTCACTTCCATTGTGCAAGACAATGGGGTTTGTTTGGGATGACGATTGACATACGTTGACAATTTAGCAACAATGACAATCGCGACGGCGTGAAGTGAACTGGTGAAGTACGTCATTCCGACCACCTTTGTTGTCCTGTGGGAACGCTCAGCGGGCGTTTGTTTTGATTTCGGAGGTGGGATCCGATCCGCCGCCGAATAATCGTGGACCAATTTGCGAATCGTTTTTTGTGTGCTTCGCTCGGGGAACGGTGATATTAGCGGCAATCTACCTCGGGACCCGGTTATTTCCTGGACTAGTGAAGTTTCACGTTATAACGAAGAGTTTTTGAGAGATAGTACATTAGATAATCCGGGAGGCGTTCGGGCTGACGGGCGCAGAGAGTGTTATCCGGGTTTAATTTAAAATTAATATAGCGCAGGCGGCGACTGCCGGAAATGAGCTTTAGGAGGTGTGGGCGGGAGACGGAGTTGCTCTTCTCAACTTTACGGGGACAAACTTATTAATCTTTGGATATGCCAGAACGCCCTGGCGTTCACAAATTAATTAGTCATGTCGACGTTTCGACTGACTAATACTTCTTCAGTGGCGACAAACTATCCCAAAATTGCTCTGAACTTGTTTTTTTTTTTTAATTCACACGTTTGAATAAAGTGAATCCATCGACAATCCTTGAAGATATGGTTACTCCCAATTTTTCAGTCTTTTTATGGTATGTACATGACCGAAAAGCATCCCAAAATTTCCCAAAAACATCTACATACATGTGTCCCATCGCCGCGGGGAATAAATTACTCTAAAATAAAAATATCGAGATCGACAAAAAGCACAATCCATTTAAGAAAACACTGTGCTTATATACAATAGGTCCACATACAAAATGACGCATCAAAGTTATGTTGTTTTAAATGGAACACTCAGTATATTACGTTATTTTCGGATTCCTCATTAAAAAATAATTCTATTTAACTTTCTATAGATTTAGATCTATAACTTAATCTAAGATCTATAAGTTAATAAGATATAAGTTAAGATCTAAGTGTTAGCACTTCAGTCGTCTTGCATTTATTCTATATTTAACCGAAAAAAAGCTCTTTTTTTTAATTGCACCTCTCAAACTGATGAGAATTTTGGCTTGAAAATTTGACATAATTTTTTTAATATTGTCTAGTTTATAGTGATCAAGTCACATTATGAATTTTAATAATTTAGTATACACAGTGGCTCACTAACACAAATTGTAAGAAATTTAATCGAATTTTCAAAATTTTTGAATATTTTGTACACTTAGTATATTTCGGTATAAATCGTTAATATTTTTTTAGTGCCCGACCGAATTTTCGTTACAGTTTCGGTTTCAGCCTAGTTTCGACAAAAAAACTGGTTTCGGCTATCGTCCGGCCGAAACCGAAACTGCATTCGGGAGTTTCGCGAAACTATTTTTATTTTGATACATTCGATTAAAGTATTATTTGCATCAAAAATATTTATTTAGTTGTATTTCGTAGATAGTTGAATTTGAATAATATAATTATTCATAATATAACATAATTTGAATTTTATTGTATTTCGTTACCAAGAGTACCGTACAAAATGACCAAAGTTTACAAGAAGTAATTTTGTTCTTAAGATGAAAGTGTTTTTGTTTGTTTTGTGTACCTACCTAAACATATTTATTAGGTAAATTCTTTTTACTAAAAAGTATAAAAGTAATGTTGTTTTGTAGCTTTAATTTTATTTCATAATATGAAAAAAAAAGTATATTTATTTGTGCTTTTTGAAGTAAGAGGGGTTATGATAAGTTAATGATTAGTTCAAAATATCAGAAACTGAATGATTAAAATGTGATTTATTTAAAAAAAATAAAGACTTATTATGACAATTTTTACTTTATTTTTCCCACGAAAACATGTAATTTCGGTTTCGATTTCGGCCGAAACTGAGACTGAAGCCGAAATTCGGTTTCGGTTTCGGCCGTAAAAACTAGTTTCGGTCAAACACTAGATTTTATGTAAGCTTTCTAATGATATCCTTACAACATCATTCTTCAACTTCTTAACCGTTTTCCAAATTATTGATATTCTACTATTCAATCATATTATTGAAGAGCTCATCAAACATGTAATCGATTGATGCCAAAATATACGGAGTGTTCCATTTGAAAAATTCGATTAAGCTAACAATTTTAGATCATAAGCAACCCTGTATATTAAAAGACTACAGTTCAAAATTTGAATTCATCATTATGAACTTCATGATATTTGAAAATTATCTGTCAAAGTTTAAACCCCAATTCATTGATTTGGGAGCAGCGATTTTTCAAACAAAGGCTTTTTGTTGGATTAAAGATCAAATAGTAGAAAAACAGCGAAAGTACAGGTAACAGGTTATACAAAGAATAATTATTTTTTAACAAGGAATCCGAAAATAGCGTAATATACCATTAAAAAAACATAACTTTGTATGTTTAACTGTACGTTTTTGTATCAGAAAAGTATTAATATTTATTTGAATTGAAAAAAAAATTACCAACGAGGATAAATCATTTGATTATTAAAGACCTGTTCTGTTCTAAAATGTCTCAATTTTATTTTGTACTTCCATCTCTACAATGTCAAATTATACACTGACAAGCGGTGCGCTAACTGACGTTTTAAACACGACTTCGTGCAACATAAAACTGGTGCCTAAAGTGCCGTTTTTGAAACTTGATACAAAATATACCTACTATTTTTAATTGCGTCATTTAGTAAAGAAGCCGAGTCTGATTATAAGAATGACAAGAAGGTAAGTTGCAAAACCTCCACTTGAGGAATATAATGTATTCTTCGGATTACCGACCAACAAGTGAGGGACGGACGTAAAAGCGTCAAAGCTCGGAAACCCCCCGAATTATGTAAAAACCCCAACGTATTAATTTGTAAAAAGCGAAACATTGGCGGCGCGATACCATCGCCTTCCTCCGCCGATTTTCCTCGGCACATAATTTCTGTTAGCCGGCGGCGGCAATCGATGTGGCTGCCGGGTTACCATGGCTACGTTTCCGGTAAGCAGCGCCATCGTAACGGAGCTTTCCCGAACTAACGGCGTGACTTATCGCCCGGCAAGACGAGCTTTCGCCAAATTACCTTTACACCGCCCCACACGCTGTCGGAATTATCGAAGTTTCTCATTGTTTCCATTCGCCTCTCGAGGAACGCTCGCCTTTTTTAGTTTGATAAATGAAAACAAAAGCTCTCTCACGGCAATAATTTCAGACAAAGAATTGGCGGCCAGATAAGATAATTTCGATGTCGGCGCTCCGCGTCTTCTACACACAATTCTAAAGTTCTAATCTTAAGAAAATGGCAAAATTCCAACGACTTGAGCTGTTCCCACAAAACTGTGACCAAATCAATTTATAAATATTATAACAGAAAGGTGTCTCCACGTTTTAATAACATTCAGTTTGTACTAACCGTCAAAATATGAAAATTTGTTTGTTTTTACAAAACTATCAAATTTTACTACAAATAAAGTAAACCAAAATTGTATTGTGGATGTTTAGCGCGGGCGATATAATTGGGGCGCAAGGAGTACAATCAAAGTCAGCTTTGCAGTTTGTTGTCGTGTCGTGGAAGATGTTGTCATGGAGCTGGACTTGGACTGACTGGTGTTCTGAGTTGGAAAGGATGGAAATTTGGTGTTGAAGGAAGAAGGGTGAAACAGGATGGTTCTCACGGTCAACTTGAGAAGGATTTATGACAGGGTTGGAAATTGGAGGCGGCACGACTGTTTATTGGATATGTACAGTTTTTACAATTTGCAGCTGGGGCCTGCGACGTAGGAAGGTCGCAGCCGCTACAGTATGATGCCTAAATTTTCATATTTTGGTAATCGATGTGTATAAGTCGTCAAATTAGAAATTGCCTTCTATTGTCTGTTTGTTTGGTACCAAATTGTAATAAATGAACTTGGAAATGCACATAATAGCAAAAACGAAACAAATACATAATGTGATCGAGTGACAAAATTATATTCATATTTCAATTGAATAAATCTTTCATTCAGTTTCTTCTACGAAAGAAGTAATATATTTCATATTTCGTATTAACTTTTTACTTATATCACTATTGCAAGAGCAGCATGAAATGTAAACATATCTTAGAGCTGTCCTGATTGCAATTAATACGAGATAATCGACTAGTTTAATCCAATAACGGAGAATGTATTTGAATCTAAAGTAACAAACTATCTGGAATTCTAAATATAATGATAGTTTTAGAACAAAAATCTATTGCATGAATCGGCCTCACATAATATTCAAAATAGCAAAACTATTTGAATTAATACATAGTAAGTACAGTGTGTCCTAAAGACGATACAAGATGAACATGTTTTAGAAATCCATTTTAACGTATTCATGTCCAGTTGATTTTGGAACAGGTACTAACACCTTGTGAAAGCGAATATAATAATAAATATTTTTTAAAGATTCTGAAATTTGTGTGTGGAATTGTCACAATTTGTCGCAAAAATGAAGAGATGCAGCATGTAGTGCAATTTTACATTGCATTTTAAAAGCTCGTCGCACAATTGAAATAATAAATTTGATAAAGCCGCGTGTTGTGTTGGATTTTTGTTCGCGGTCGGTAACATGAAATATGTTTTAATTTCAGGGCGATAATAAATTGACAGAGCGCAAAAACTAGGAAATTCAACTAAAAACGGCAGTAGATACGTTGTCGACAATAAAACATAACGTATTGTCAGGAAGAGATTCATCCCCTCTAAATCAGTTCACAAGGGAAGGAGGGATTTATTTATGACGCAACAAGCCATTCGTATCTGGTTCTTCTGATTGGCCGCCATTCAACCCCTAGCTCCACCTATTCAAAAGCTCGGCGTGAAAATACGCTGAAAAAGTTCACAGTCGATCATAAATGTGCTTCATATTCGGGCAACTTGACAGATTGCTGTGAACGTCGTTTCAGTTGCTTTTTGACAGTGCTAATCAACGCAAAAAAGTTCACGCGGATGTCGCTGGACGATTGATTGGTTCTCATTATTGGTGGTGGTTGATGCGGTGCTTTGTGACGAATTGGTTTTGGAAAATATGCAACTAATTGACTAATTTCTGAGCCGTGTTTGGACATTTTGCTTGCGATGTTGGATATAAAGCCGACGGCTGATTATCTCAGTAGAAGCTCTACTTTCAGTAACTTCTCCATGCTCTTTGCTGGTAATTAGTAGTAGACTTAAACAAAATTTTGCTAAACTCACAATTATGACACAAATTAAGCTAACAAATTAAGTTGAAGAGTTTTTACCAGTGAACAAAATTATTTTTTCAGATACCTCCTACAAGGGATCATGGAGTTCCCACGCTACTTCACAAGCACAAGGTAAGCACGAACAATAATTGCGAAAATTAATTAATGACTTGTGTTATAACCTTTGCTTCGTATTTTGAAACATTGACACATTGTTGGTTATGTCACAAACGTGGTTGTATTTATTTACATATTCTTCTATTAAAATAAATAAACTTACTAGCTACAATTGCAGTAATGACACTAATATTTTAAAACCGATTTCAATAATTGAACTAAATAATAAAAATACAATTAATATTTTTATAACTTAACATATTGTAGATTTTATATTATGTCAGAAAGGCTGTAAAGTTGAAACTACGAAACATATTAAATTTATTTTATTTTTTACATTTACATTAAAGTAAATAACCTGAGTTGATTCCACTTTTATTATGACACAATATTTCATACCAGCTCTACCAATTTTTTTTCCATTTTTCCTTGTTTTGGCAGATAAATCCTGTAAAATATGAATTATAAACATATTCATATATTAAAATAAGTAAACTTACCAGTGACAGTTGAAGTAATGTCACTAATATTTTAAAAACGATTTCCGAAGGTTTTTAATAATTGAACTACATAATCAAAATACAATTAATATTTTTTATAACTTAACATATGATAAGATTCATAATGGATATATGCTCTTAAGGCACATTTTTTTATGAAACAGCTCACCAATCTTCATTGTAATAATTCTTTTTGATGCTGATTTTATTGGTATTTATCAAATCAATGTTTTTGTCCACTTGACATTCCTTAACATATGATAAGATTCATAATGGATATATGCTCTTAAGGCACATTTTTTTATGAAACAGCTCACCAATCTTCATTGTAATAATTCTTTTTGATGCTGATTTTATTGGTATTTATCAAATCAATGTTTTTGTCCACTTGACATTCCTTAACATATGATAAGATTCATAATGGACCTATGCTCTTAAGGCACATGTATTATTTTTAAGGTTTCTTGTAGATTTTATATTATGTCAGAAAGGCTGTAAAGTTGAAACTACGAAACATATTAAATTTATTTTATTTTTTACATTTACATTAAAGTAAATAACCTGAGTTGATTCCACTTTTATTATGACACAATATTTCATACCAGCTCTACCAATTTTTTTTCCATTTTTCCTTGTTTTGGCAGATAAATCCTGTAAAATATGAATTATAAACATATTCATATATTAAAATAAGTAAACTTACCAGTGACAGTTGAAGTAATGTTACTAATATTTTAAAAACGATTTCCGAAGGCTTTTAATAATTAAACTACATAATCAAAATACAATTAATATTTTTTAAAACTTAACATATGATAAGATTCATAATGGATATATGCTCTTAAGGCACATTTTTTATGAAACAGCTCAACAATCTTCATTGTAATAATTATTTTTGATGCTGATTTTATTGGTATTTATCAAATCAATGTTTTTGTCCACTTGACATTCCTTAACATATGATAAGATTCATAATGGACATATGCTCTTAAGGCACATGTATTATTTTTAAGGTTTCTTGTAGATTTTATATTATGTCAGAAAGGCTGTAAAGTTGAAGATACGAAACATATTACATTTATTTTATTTGTTACATTTACATTAAAGTAAATATCCTGAGTTGATTCCACTTATATTATGACACAATATTTCATATCAGCTGTACCAATTTTTTTCCATTTTCCTTGTTTTGGCAGATAAATCCTGCAAAATATGATTTATGTTATATACATATTCTTATATTAATATAAGTAAACTTACCAGTAACAGTTGAAGTCATGTCACTAATATTTTAAAATCGATTTTTGAAGATTTTTAATAATTGAACTACATAATCAAAATACAATTAATATTTTTTATAACTTAACAGATGATAAGATTCATAATGGACATATGATCTTAAGACACATTTATCATTTTTAAGGTTTCTTCTAGATTTTATATGTAAATGTGTCAGAAAGGCTCTAAAGTTGAAAGTACAAAACATATTAAATTTATCTGATTTTTTACATTTTCATTGAAGTAAACAACCTGAGATGATTCTTCTAGTATTATGACACAAAATTTGATACCGGCGCTGAGTAGCGGTTTTTTAAACTAAATAGATCAAGTCAAAATAATATTATTCAAATGCAATTCAATTGCAAATTGCACATGCACATTAAGGGCCAGTTTTTCAATCGTTGGTTAAAGTTAAACCTCTAGTTAAACTAAAAATGCAGCATATTGATTGGTTAAATTGCAAAAATTTCCATAGAAACCTACTAACTAGAAGTAAACCAACGATTGAAAAACCGGCCCTAATAAAACGCTGCTTCAAGAGAGTCTAGGACAATTTCGACCTTGAATTGAAGAAATTTGAAATTACGTTCCTTGTTAATAACCATTTCGGACACAATACATATACATTTAGTGTTTTCTTCCAAAAATTCCATCTCCAGGTCTCGGTTTATATTTCGTTTGAGCAAATTTTTTAATGACCGCTTCTAACAAATGTCATGATTTGACTGTTTCAAACGTCTACACTGTAAAACACAAAACAATTTCATCGCTTTCACTAAATCATTTTTATTTGTACTCAAGTTAGAAGAATTCAAATGGAAACAGGAAAATAAACGCACAAGTGTGAATACAAAAAGAATATAATTTTTAAACATTTAGAAATTGTTATTTTCTTCATCTTGACTTTCCGTTGGAAAAACTAACAATAATGTAAAATAGGTGTTATTCATAATAGTCTATTTGAATGTTATTAACAGCAGAGCGATTCGGTCGACGTTATTTAATTACGCGTCGGAGGAAACCCAGAAATTCCGTGCAAAAAATCCCATTACACACCGGTAATAATGAAGAGCGTCGAACGGGAAATAGAAAATTCCCGCGACGGAAAAATGTAAAAATAAATGAGGGAAAATCCCCGACACAAACCAGATAACCGAAAACGACAAATCGACTAATAGAAATTTCCTTGCCGGCTAAAATAAATTCTCTCGTAAATTTTGCTTTTGCCGATTTCTGGCGGTGGTGGTGTTCTTGTGTCGGAGTCGAGTGCGTGGAGTTCACCGGCAGGAAATTCGCCACCCAAGCCGGGAAAGCGAGAGGCGCGGGTGGTTTCCTGCCGTTCAGCTAATATAAGCCTCCACGAAGTGGCTTCCGTCGGAGATGAAACAACCAGGGCAAAGGTTTTCAAACGAAATTGCAGACCAAAAGCTTAAATATTCTGCGTGGTATAATTACCATTTATTATTAATTATTTCCCTACTACAGGAAAACAAATTGCTTAAAATAATAAGCGATTTTCACAAAAACCGTAATTTCTTAAATTACTTATGTGAATCATGAAGCTTAGATTACATTAAAGCAAAAATACACTTTTAGGTCTAATAAAAAGCTTAAATAATTGTGTTGTGTCTGCGTTATATGTACCTACGTTAATATTTTTTGTAATTTTTGACAAAAATATTGGCCCATGAGGGGATCGAACCCGCGACCTTCGCGTTATTAGCACGACGCTCTAACCAACTGAGCTAATGGGCCAGTTATAATTTCTTAATCGTTTTTTCCTGGCGAAATGTAATTTCTTTCAAAACTCTTCTGATAACGTAAATCTACCAATAAATAACGATAAGATGCGAATTGGTAATATTTTGACTTTATTTTTAAACGCTTTGCCTGGCCCATAAAATGTCTTCAACTTTCAATGGCAGTAACAAGTGTTGGAATTTTTCTAACGAATAACAGCGAAACAAAAATAGATTTTACACTTTGATTTTTTTCGTAATGCGTAAGCAATTTATTTTTAGACATAATATGTTGCGGATAAAATTGTAAAAGTTCACACATTATGTATGTAACTTTTTTTCAAAATTATTAATTTGGGCAAAAATATGTGGCCCATGAGGGGATCGAACCCGCGACCTTCGCGTTATTAGCACGACGCTCTAACCAACTGAGCTAATGGGCCAGATATATTTTCATTGCCTGCTTTTTTGCGCAAAATTCAGTTAACTCAAAATTATGACTTTGATAACATTGATCACCCCAATAAATTGTGATAAGATGCGAACGATTCTATAATCTATTATTTGTTTTTACCGCATTTTTTGTCACATCAACATTTTATTTTTTATTTATTCAATTTATCATTTATTCCAAGACATGTAAAAATTATAATC
Source organism: Eledona agricola (assembly GCA_964023215.1). NCBI lineage: Eukaryota > Metazoa > Arthropoda > Insecta > Coleoptera > Tenebrionidae > Eledona > Eledona agricola. Next base: position 26,986,710 of record OZ026855.1, read on the forward strand.
CGATTAATATTTATTAAGCAAATTAGTTACACCTGTAACTGAAGTTTTCCGGGTTTTGAAGCAGTAGTTTGTTAGAATAACTTTAAGACGTTTCAACTACATTTGCGCTAGACATCATCAATGTGTGGCATATTTGGGTATATGATAGTTATTCCAATCTTTCACAGCTTCAAACAAATAACTCGAATTTTTTAATTGGATTATGAACAATAGGAATTTGCAGTTTTTACTGATACAATGGGAGCAGATACGTTTAAATCTGAATAGAAAATTTTTAAAGAAAATTCCCGTAGCTTCACGTGAACAACTGATTCAATATTATTGCTAATTAATCAATAGTAATTTTAACTGAATCACTTGTTAAAATATCTGCACATTTAGTTGTTAAAACTGTTCCTTATTCTTGTGTCAGATATAGAAAAACATAATTATTGTACTTATGCAAAATAATCAAATTATACTAAAAAATTATACTTATGATAGTTTTCAAACATTTATTTATGTTTCTTAGTTGTGGCTGCTGACAATAGTTTAACTAAACACATTAAATCATTACTCAATGATTTCCAATTTACGACGTAATAGTTTCTCTCTTAATCTTAAAATCCGACTGGTTTTCAAAAAAAACTCAAAAAAAATTCTGCTTCAAATGACTACGGATTGAGTTAAGAGTATTTATAGACACAAAATTTTTGTGCCGGCAGAATTTGTTTCATAACTGGATAAAACATTATGCCCCAATTATTGGGGTGATGATGTATGTGGTGATCGAGATTTTACTTAGAGTAAAATATTTATTTCTTTGCTCGTATAAAAATTATATTGTGGCCCATGAGGGGATCGAACCCGCGACCTTCGCGTTATTAGCACGACGCTCTAACCAACTGAGCTAATGGGCCAGATATTTTCATTTTATTATTGATAACAAGTCTACGATGCTTCTTATCAACTTTGTAGGATTAATATTTAAATTGTTAATCAATGTATTTATGTCCTACATTTTGTGCCAACAAGTTATGTATATTAGTCCAATAAAAATATTTCACACTATCTGAAATCTCAAATTTCACGTTTTATAATTTTCTTTACATATTTTGTTAATATTACTTCCCGGTGCATAAAATCGGCAAAATCATCTATCTGGTCTAAAAGTAAATTTCTTAAAATATTTTATTGCATGAACATTTAATTTTGCATTCCTTAATCACTTTATTATCGGCGTGAATGGTTAAAGCAAATCCTAGTTTAAACAAAAAAACTAGATAATTAGCACCTTGTAGTAAAAAATTGTTATAGGTACTTAATTTTTTTTCTGTGAAATGAGATGAGATTTTTATTATTTTAAACTTGTTAAAAATCTTGCCAGCAGCTCCACATACGTTTAGTTGCATAAATATTCATTTGTAATGCATTATTTTAAAGATCCAAATTTGGTGGATGCGCCGGGCGAATACAAAAATTGTCAGGTTTCTCTTTATTATTCAATCTCAGTTCAATTGAATTTAATCTAAAAGTAATTACGTAAGAGCTTTACTGTCTCTCACATATCTTAGACCTATCACAGATAGATATTTAATTTTATTAGAATTAGAAATAAATGGATAAATCAAAGACAACTTAAAACATATAATGTTAAAGTAATTTTAACTGCATGCTTAATATATGTATAATAAATAATAAATAAAACAACTATATAAATTTAATTATTCAGTGTTATGAATAATTATGTATTTGTTTACATCAGTGATATAAGATAATTCTCATAAGGCTACAATGTATTACTAGCTGATATGTTACTTCATAATAATTTTTTGTGGAAATTGTTGTTAATGTTATAAAAACAGCACATAAGTCAGTGCTAATTCGCCTTCTTGTTAGCCGGTATAAAAAATTTATATTTATGCCGTCTCTCCCTATCTTGATGTGTTCCGCATAAATAAACAGCTTTCGGGCGTCGGAACGGAAGTAACGACGTTTGTGATACGACGCCACCACAACATTTTCAAACCGAAAGTACTTTGAGGTGGCAATCGTTAGTGACACTAGCCTCGGGTCGTCAAAATTCACGCCAAACTTCTGATCTCGAGCACCCGGCCGTGATGCTTCTCTAAGCTTCAAGCGATCACTGCTTTGACTGCCATTATTAAGTTTGGATAGTAAACTAAACGCTCGGGGCGCGAATTTCGGGCTTCATATTGCATATGAAGGCCGGGTTCAAGTTTGCGTTTGGTGGTGACAATCAGAGCCGTGCTGGCTAATTTGCCTCCCCTTACTATGACATAATTGCCTTAAAATACTTTTACGCCCGACCGATGAACAAAGTGAAAACAATTATTTCAGCTGTATTTTCTTACACATGAGAAGAAATATGAAATGACTCAGTTAAAAATTAGGGTTTTATGCTTTAGATATTTTTCATTATTCACAATTTTTTTTTCATTTTCAATTTACATAATACAGAGTTTATATCATTTTTTGACTTCAGTCTTTGGCTTGCGAGTTCAAAGTCTCAAATTAGTGAAGTAAAGCCAGTTTTAGCTGCAGTTATTGACTGAGGATTAGAAAAAGTTTGGCATATAAGAAAAATTGATTTTAATAATAATAACAAATAACAAATACTAAATAATAATAATAAATATTCAGCCCTCGGAAATTCAACCCAGGATAAGACTGAAAATAAAATATAAAATAAAATATTTTAAAGAAGATTCTGTTTACTGTTTCTAGAAATCCAGTCAAATCAATTAAAATCTATTTTAATTCGTTACCCGTGTTAATTTATAACTTTTTTGCACAATTAGAAAAAGTTTGTCATGTAATAAAAATGTTTTAAAAAATATTTATTTTAACTCTCGTTTTAATTTATCATTTACACCGTACACAGTTCTTTCACATATTTAATAAATAAATGCTGTATTATACAAAAATTTATATAAATTTTTGAATTGATGCGATTTGAAGAAAAAGCGTCAAAATTGAAAAACTAATAAGAGATTTAAAAAGAAAATAAGAGAGTGCAACGAGGTGTAGCGGAGATAGGACAGGGAATCGGAAAAGGACATTCGCTCCGGGAGTCCGGGAAGGAAGGACTCTTTCCTGTTCCGGAAACCCAATCAGACTCCAGAAGAATAATTGATAACAACTGCATACCTCGATTTCGACACGTTCCACTTCGAACATCGCACACGAGCACTAGTTAGTTTTCGGTGCATAAAAGAACGAGATAACGCCCGAATTCCATTAAATGAAACATCGATTCGCCGCTTCCATTTGCAGTCGTTGAATGAAAGTGTCAATCATGACATTAAGATAATTTTAACTCGGCATTATGCCGCGCTTTCCCCCTTATCAATATAGTCGGCTTTTTAGCAACGTGTGACTCGTTTCCTCTCTCAGTTTATCCCGCAGTCGCTCCGAATAATAAAACTAGGAGTATTTTGGCGATTTGCGTCGGGGCTCCGTTGTTCACAAAGTTTACCGTATTTTCACACGCAATCCAATTGTTTTCATCCACACAAATTCTCTGACGATCAAAGGAGCCTCCCCGGGCGCCTCTGATTTCCCCTTTGATGTCCTCGCACTTGTTGGCGGCGCTTTAAATAAAATTGTTTGGAAATTTGGACATTTGCGAGCAACTCGAACGGGGAATAGGTTAAAATTTGGTGTGAGGGTGTGAGAGAGTGGCTGCCACCCTGCGGAAAGGATTCTCTTGTCGGTTTCCACGCGAACGGCTTCCAAACACGGCTGAAGTGAGCCGTAGAAACAAAAGCTAGTCGAGCGTGGAGAGGATTTCGGGGTTGTTTCAGAGACGCACACCATGTAAAGATGACTATCTGATTGTTTCAGGGTACGCAACAAACACGCTGACGGGGATGACGAAGGCATCGCTGGACCCCCACGGACATCTCAGACAACCCGGTAATGAACTAGTTTTTCTAATTTTGATAACAATGTCACACTAGGTGGCACGTGCGAACAATTCGCATCGCAATCATGCTTGTTTTATCGTTTGGAATGCGCTTGGCGAGTGGGAGATGTTAGTTAAACAAATTGTCAACAGATGGCGCCAAGACCAAAATACGGTTTTCAAGAATTTTTTTAAAATAAAAATAAATTTTGAATTGTTTGTTTATTTTTCGCACATAGCGGTGAAAATAATCTTCATCATTATGACTCAATCATTGGTTATGATGAAGTATTAAGGGAGATATGGGGTACCGACAAAAAATACCATTGAGAAATAATATAAATTTTGTTTGTAGATTTTATTTTAACTAAGGCAAGTCGGGTTGGATTTTGGTTAGTAATATTGAATAAGACGTGATCAAGCCGAATTCGATGACAATTTCTCGTGCATACAATAAATATGTTTTCTTTAGCATATTTCATGCAGGGTTAGTCATCAATACAGCGGATCGTTACATAATTTTTAAATAATTTGAAAATCGTTACAACGTGCAAAGCCACGTCTTTTATGAATGAATCGTCGTCATTGCTTTTAATACGTTAGTAAATGTGCAAAGTGCGTCCCGTGTCCGCAATATTGTATGACATTTTGACCGATCAGTTCAGTGCAAAGATCGGGAGTTTCCCAAATCGATGATGAAATGTAATATTGGGGCAGTTCGGTGATCAAATGAAAAGTTGATTGCAGTCCTGTGTTCCGCAGTAATGACCAGTAACAAACACAAGGGAGCAATGTTTGGGGTAATGTGACAATCATTGAATCAGCACAGGGACATAATCAGGTAATTATTGAATCGGGCTTTGATCGGCAACTTATTGGGCACCGGGGACAAGTCTCCCCAATTGCGGCCTCCGGCAAGGCTGCTAAAAGGGTGGCACGACTAAATTTTTAAACAGAACGATGTGGGAAATTGTCGGCATTATGTCATTGGCGACTATAAATTTTGACAAAAAAGTTTTCGTTGCTTGTGCGGTTAGGACGCTTAAGATATTTTGCAGGTCAGGGTTTTGAGTTGAGGGAGCAGTTTCGCAAATCAATGTTAAATTCGGCATGTTTGCAGAGTAAAGTCGTGCATTACGACAAGTAGTCCTATACAAACATGGCGCGATGTGCGAGTAAATAAAGAAGCCAATTCGGTTCAGTCATATGTGAGGATTTCAGTGTGTTTGTCAAGCAAAAGAGGTTTTCCGTTAGGGTAGTGGGCCACTGCTACACAAAGTCATTTTTAGATTTATCACGTCCTGAATATTTCTTTCCAAACCACATTTGGAACGTACTAAACACTGAAGCTGATTTTTGTTTGGGCAGACACTGGAAGTGAGGATAAACACTTCAAGGGCTCTCGAAGAGTCAAGATCGATCGCTTGATTAGCTCTTGTGGTTTCTTTAATTGCAATGAAGTGTTGAATTTCGACGTTGAATATACCTTGTAAATAATTTTGACAAGACAATCATATTTACAGAAAAAGCTTAAATATGATTTAAAAAAGTATTGATAGTTCGAATAACTTTTTTTTATTTTTTTTTTTATTAATTTGCTCGAACTACGTCAAAAATCTACATGTATAGGTATGAGATATTACCAGAAACGTGCATTTGCGTAACGTCATTTACTTAAATCATGTAGTTACGAAGTACCAAGGATTTGTCTTACTAATTATCGTTTTAAACTTATATAACTCAAGCTTGTAAATGATTATTCTTTGTTCAATCAAAACTCAAGATAAATATTCTAAATTCTCTTGAACCTAAAAATGATTAGAACAGCCAGAGAGTAGGAGTCAAGATAAATACTTCAAGAACTCTCAGAGATTCAAGATGATGACTCTGGATCTCTACTTAATTGGCTCTAGTAGTTTCTTTATTTGTGAAGAATCCAACTGCAACATACATTTCTATACCAAGTAAAACTAGTAAGTGGCATGAATTCCAAGATGTTGTTGCACTGGTTCATTGGATTAAATTCCAATAAAAATGTTGCTTTGGCTATTTCAATTCTAAAAATTGATTCAGATTATTTATTTCATACTGCTATAAGAAAGCAAAATTTTACCTTAAGAATGATTATCTAAAAGTAAGCAGTATTATACTTTTTTGTTTTCTTTATTAGTTTTATTAACATTTCAGTTGTAAAAATGTTGTCAGTTGTCAAAACCTGACTGCTTAATCGGTCCAAAAACAAACGTCAATAGTGGAGAAACCTAAAGAGATTTCGCTTAATTTTGAACATGGGCAATTCTAATAATTCAAATCTTCATCTTCATTTGTGCCACTTCCGGATTATATTTTTAGTTTTGCAAGAAATGTTATACTATTATTTGATGTATATTTACTAGTGTCCAACTGAAACTAGTTTTTACGGCCGAAACCGAGTTGCGGCTTCAGTCTCAGTATCGGCCGAAACCGAAACCGAAACCGAAATTTCATGTTTTCGTGGGAAATATAAAGTAAAAATGATCATAGCTTTATTTTATTTTAAAATCAATGACATTTTAATCATTCAGCTTCTGATATTTTGAACTAATCATTAACTATCATATTATACATATTATAACCCCCCTTATTTCAAAAAGCACAAATAAATATACTTTCTTTAATATTTTGATATAAAATAAAACCTACAAAACAAAATTACTTTTATACTTTGTAGTAAAAATAATTTACCTAATAAATATGTTTAGGTAGGTACACAAAAAAAAACACTTTTATTTTATAGTTATTTTTATTACAAGGTCATTTTGCAAGTGCGAGCTCGATTTGTGGAGGCAAGCAAAAGGCTGTGATAAACAAAACTTTTTCGACCAACAAAATATTTTAATTAAAAAATTAGGGGATATATTTTTCCCCTGTTGGCGGTATCTATTACACCATATAATAATTTAAAATAATTTTTTTGACATTTGTAAGTTTTGAGTAATTTCACTGCACAATTCTACTGATAATAAGTAAAAATGGACCGACCAATACGTATTCAAAAAGTAGCAGAAAATTAAATTCAAAATTTATTACCCGAAAAGTCAGTGCCGCCAACATAAAAGCTTTCATTGAAAATCCCTGCTTCCCATTTTCTTTGCCTAGGCAGGAAAATTATCGTTTTCAAGACGTTTTCAATGCTTGCAAAATAACTAATTTGAGACGGACGCCGAAAAAATTATTTCTTTTGTATGGTTCTCTTGTTAACAAACTACAATAAAATTAAAATTAATAAATAACTATATACGAAATACAACAAATAAATAAATATTTTTAATGCAAATAATCCTTCAATCGAATGTATCAAAATATAAAGAGTTTTCCAAAACCTCCCGAATGCAGTTTCTGTTTCGAATGACAGCCGAAACCAGTTTTTTTGCCGAAACTAGGCCGAAACCGAAACCGAAACCGAAACTGAAACCGAAACTGAAACCGAAAGTTCGGTCAGACAATAATATTCACTTTATAATTTTACTTATTTTTTCCGTTAATTTCAATTAAAATAATGTTTTGACCTAAACTTTATATCATATTATAATATATGTATTTTAAATCTTCATCTTCATTATGAGAATTTTGTAATTTGTCACTTTTATAGAATGTCGTCTTCACCAAATTAAAGTTTATTAGTTATAGGAATTTCAGTAATTATATGCACAATTTTTTTAAATTCGCTACGGTCAAAAAATTGCGAAAAAGTACTTGATAATATTAAAAATCTTAAAACCCCGCCACTAGAACTGGATTTACAGCAGCCACCAAATCAATTAAATACATTTTCTTGAAAAATACATAATTTGAGCTTATCCCAATTTTCCCAAAAACCACGGAATTATTATTTGCTACTCTACACTAAAGTCACTTCCTTATAAGTTCTACTTTTAAATCCCTTATCGTTACATACGCTACATTAATACTCGAGTTCAATTCAGGTGATGGATCTGTAATGCTTTTTTGTGATTATGAACAAACTGAAAATCAAACGATTCATATTTTAATAATACAACCGCGCATAATATCAAACTGCTCAGATTTGTATAATACAATTACGAATGTATCCGCATCTGTAAAATCTACAAAAAGTAGTAGTAGCTTTCTTATAAATATGAGCGAATATAGAAGAAATAATTTGTGCTTTTATCTAGTCGATTACTTTGGTATGGACGTAACGTAAAGGCACTTCAGTTTAATTGCTGATCTTATCCTGGAAGAAATTTATGGGCAACGCTAACGTTCCTAACAAATTCCTATCAATCCGTCAAACTTAATTGAAAATGCAGAACGCCATGAAAGAACCTCGTCAAAAACTAAAAAAAATTGATTTAATTCGTGTAGATCGCGTACCTCTATCGGGGTCAAATCTTGCATGACCAAAGGTTTGTTGGTGGTGTGCGGGTTGCCTTGGACTGTCTGACGCAAGCGACTTCTCGCACGTTATCTGACTCGAATCTGGCCATAAAAGAAGGGTGGTTTTGAATTCTGGATTAAATCACGCATTTGTGACTAACTAATGATCATTACAAACAAATTATAAGGTTATATAGCGGAAAAACGACAGAAAACTGTTTTTCTTTCGTGCATCAACCACCTTTAATTTACGAACGAAAATGTGAAATAATCGATGAATTCGCAGCGATCGTGCACAAAAGTGGCCATTAAGTGTTCCGGGCTTCATTTTCTTCGATTCGTTTTAAATGTAATATTTCAATGTTGTATTGCGAAACGCGTTGATATGCTCCACGGTCCTTGGTTGAACGTTAAATAACTCCGATGTAATGCAATATGTTTGACGTCTTGGCTTTTGTGCTCTTTCCCACCCTATAACGACTCACCCTCGTTCTGGGGGTTCGATAGCTGTCATGCTGTGGCGCCTCTGCACCACTCGTGCGGATCATTCCCACTTCATCAACAATATCTGTGTGTGTAATCTAACGCCTACGTTTCCATCCGACCAGATTTTTATCGCAAGCAACGAAATAAAATATTCCCCCAGTCAGAAATTTCGCAGAAAAAACGACGACGAAACGGGTCGATGCGATAATTTGCGCCGTTTTCGGAGACAATTAGCTTTCTTTGTTTCACGGCTTTTGATCTTTGGGTCATAATGTCGTCTATTCTTTCACGGCTGTATCTTTGTATTTCGTGAAATGACTCTTTTAAACGCTTTATTTTGCCGTACCGATATGTCTCAGCTTTAACAAAGGATATTTAAGCATTTTTTTCCTACATGTTTTCTACAATTGTTTGCAACATTATTAACATTAAAATTTGTTGACATTTCCTTAAAATAAACGAGTATTTCGTAGGCCACAAACTAAAAAATTATAAAGGACTAGTTCCTACTTTGGGCTTTGGTTGCTCGAAAACGAGGTTGTAGCTCATTTAAAATTTTGACAGTAATTGAAAACTGTGAGTGTTAAACTTATAAATCTATTAATGTTTACAAAAATTAAAAACAATGCGTATTTTAGGTTTCGAATGTGAACACACCAAAAAATTGATTTCGCCAAAATGTGATATTTTTGAAAAGTAATGAAACCGATCGAAAAAACTTTTCCTTTGTTCTGATCACGGAAATGATGTGATTATGTCATAGTTATATACATTCGTTTAAACCATTTGATTTGTAGACTCTGAAAGTAGTATTCTCATTTTTAAACACGCAACTGGCATTTTGGACTTGAGTTTTTCTTGTTTGGGTTTGTCTTGTTGATTTTATAACAATTATAACGTAACGAGTCCACCGAGTAAAATTTACGTTAGTTTAATGAATGGAGTTTTACACTGCATTTTCACAATTGTATTGGAAGTGGATTATAGTTTTTGTGATTTCCCCCATGTGTATGTATAACGTAATAGTAGATGTATATTTTGAATTATAAATATAAAATTTGTCAATGAATTTGAATTTTGTTAATTTCAGATCCATATCAAATGTTCGGCCCGACAAGCAGTCGTTTGGCAAGTTCAGGTGAGTACAACAAATTTCGATATTTCAAGCAGCAAACTCGAGTTAGAAGGCAAAGCCATAGACGTAACAGCCCATCAAAAACCTCATTAACTTCCACTGATTTATAATAAAATACGAAACGTAATAATCGCATGTTCAACCAAAATCAAATCAAACAAATGTCGGAGGGTAATTACTGTACACGGGCAAATCAAGTCGGCCACGTGTGGGTGCGCGTGTCCCTTGCAGGTTATGGGCCGCGCGGGGGTGACCCACCCCATGTGAAACAAAAGGTAAATGGGTTCAGAAGGGTATCATTAAACGTGCATTAAGCAACATTTAGCCGGCTTTTTCTAACTGTAAATCTGACGAACACACCCATTTTTCGAGCGGACGTTATTTTGTTTGGACTCCTAATAATCTGACAATTTTTTCCAATTTAGTGGACTCACAGCTGCGCCATTTGTTAATTAGCCTAACTGTTTACTTTTCCCAGATCGATGCCATTTCTTAGTTTGTCGGTTTGTACATCTTCTTGTAATTTCATTATTTTTCAAGTCTTTTTACCGTTTAAGTTCACAGATTTATTCCATTTTATATATTTTTATGTAAACATTTTCTTCAATAATCTTCAATGCATATTTTATTTTTAGACATTTTTCCGTTATGTGGAAAGGTGAGGTCGACTGCTCAATTATTACAATTTTTAAGAATTTTTATGTAAATTCACCGCCGTCAAGTTCAAATCGAAATTTGAGTTGATAATATTTAATCATTAAAACATTTACTGGTTTGTATTTAACAATTTTTTGTTATTATATTATTTCTTTAGGCGTTTAAATGTCGTTTTGTGTTTATTGATTGTATGCTTTTTTATTTGAAAATTAACGCAAACTACACCTTAGCTTGTCGATTTATTAGATCGTTCTTTATTTTACATAATTTTTCTATTTTCACATTGTTTCTCCACATTGTTTGTCTTTGATGTTTGTGGATTGTTTAGAGAATCTTGTCAGGTTTTTATTTTTAAATTTTCTGTTTTTATATTATTTCTTTAGGCGTTTGAACGTCGTTTTGTGTTTATTGATTGTATGCTTTTTTATTTGAAAATTAACGCAAACTACACCTTAGCTTGTCCATTTACTAGATCATCCCTTATTTTATAATTTTTCTATTTTCGCATTGTTTCTCCACATTATTTGTCTTTGATGTTTGTGGATTGTTTAGAGAACCGAATCTGGTTTTTATTTTTAAATTTTCTGTTATTAGATTATTTCTTTAGGCGTTTGAATGTCGTTTTGTGTTTATTGATTGTATGCTTTTTATATGAAAATTAACGCAAACTACACCCTAGCTTGTCCATCTATTAGATCATCCCTTATTTTATATAATTTTTCTATTTTCGCATTGTTTCTCCACATTATTTGTCTTTGATGTTTGTGAATTGTTTAGAGAATCGTGTCAGGTTTTTATTTTTAAAGATACTTTTTCTTCATTTTGTTATCCCACAGTTGCAAAATATCAAAATTAGCTCAATTGTTTTTTTACCAAAACTGAATGTAAAAGTGAAAGTAAAACATTCGTTCGTTTGTCGATTCAATAGTTCGTTATTTTTTTTACACTACTTTGGAACCATTTCTCTGCAACTTTATTGTTTGAAATTTGCATGTTCGATTCAATGGATTTTTCCTTATTTAGATTTTCTATCTTAAAATAATTTTCTTGTATGATTATCTGTACATATTAAAATTTTTTGTGGATATTTTATCCAGCTAATATAAGCAATTTATTAGCGATTTTATTCAATAAACTGTGCAAAATCAAAATTATCTCGAATTTTTATTTTTCCCCCACAACTGAGTATAAATTGGAATTAATAAAATAAAATAATATTTTGGAAAATTTAGAGTTGATGTTTGTGGATTTTTTAGAGAATCGTGTCAGGTTTTAATTTTTAAAGATACCTACTTTTTCTTCATTTGTTATCCCACAGTTGCAAAATATCAAAATTAGCTCAATTGTTTTGTTTTACAAAAATTGAATGTAAAGGTGAAAATAAAACATTCGTTCGTTTGTCGATTCAATATTTAGTTCTTTTTTTTTACACTACTTTTGGACCATTTCTCTGCAACTTTATTGTTTGAAATTTGCATGTTCGATTCTATGGATTTTTCCTTATTTAGATTTTGTATTTCAAAATAATTTTCTTGTATGATTATCTGCACATATTAAAATTTTTTGTGGAGCAATTTATTAGCGATTTTATTCAATAAACTATGCAAAATCAAAATTATCTCGAATTTTTATTTTTCCCCCACAACTGAGAATAAATTGGAATTAATAAAAAAAAAGTATATTTTGTTTCAAGCATATTTTGTACAATTTAGACAATTTAGCGTGATGTTTGTGGATTTTTTAGAGAATCGTGTCAAGTTTTAATTTTTTAAAATACTTTTTCTTCATTTGTTATCCCACCGTTGCAAAATATCAAAATTAGCTCAATGGTTTTTTTTACAAAAACTGATTGTAAAAGTGAAAGTAAAACATTCGTTCGTTTGTCGATTCAATAGTTCGTTCTTTTTTTTACACTACTTTTGGATCATTTCTCTGCAACTTTATTGTTTGAAATTTGCATGTTCGATTCTATGGATTTTTCCTTATTTAGATTTTCTATTTTAAAATAATTTTCTTGTATGACTATCTGTATGTATTTTTGTGGATATTTTATCCAGCTAATTTATTAGAGATTTTATTCAATAAACTATGCTAAATCAAAATTATCTCGAATTTTTATTTTTTCCACAATGGAGTATTAAATTAGAATTAATAAAATAAAAATATATTTTGGACAATTTAGACGCGTTCTTTACGAGTGTCTTGAGTTTTTGAAACGCGTTGCAAACTTTCATTCTTTTTGTACGACCCAATAACAATTGCATTTGAACTCGACCAAAATATCAAATTTTGAGTTTTAGATTTTTAACGCGTTCTTCGCAATTGTTACTTTCACCCAATTTTTGAAGAAATTGGGCAGAAAGAATTGCAGTTGAACACAAAAACGTCAAATTTGAACTGTTTAGATTTCCTACTTACAGTGAAATGATAAAATATACTATTATGCCGTCGCTAGATGTCAGAAAAATAAAATGTTACACTAAATGGCTGGTTTAAAACATCAACTGTTGGACTGCTCGTCAGTCGATATTTTTCGATTTTTTGATTTTAATAGTATTGTCTAATTTTTATGATTTTTATTTTTTGAACTTGACTTTGCAGGTGAGGAGTAAATTATCCCAAAAAGTGTCCATTAAATCGGTGAAAATCTGGCGTCAGATTAATACGGCGCTGGCATAATTTAGCGATCGTGTCATTGTCAGGTCGGGCCATTAGCATTTCAAATGTAATTTAACTTGTAAATTCAGTGACGGCGGAAGGAAATAAACGCATGTTGTGCCGGCATCGGTGATTTACCCACGTACCACCACCACACCTGGACTTGAAAGGAAACTCGGGCACATGTCGGCCCAACATTTACATACCGCACAACCGAAATCGTGTCCATTTAAATTGCTAAATATTCGAGATTGTCTGCGATTAATTGTTTTATCGTTGTGTTATCAGAATATTTCGGGGGAAAAATAAATGTATTCTATTAGCCAAAAATTAGAATTTCCGTTGGCGTTTTGGCAACATTTATAAAGCGATCAGTCACACACCACCATAACGCAATTGAGATTTTTTTTCATTTTTTCAGGCTCCGGTCAGATCCAACTGTGGCAGTTCCTTCTCGAATTACTGAGCGACTCTTCGAATGCGGCATGTATAACATGGGAAGGCACGAACGGTGAATTCAAACTCACAGATCCGGACGAAGTGGCACGTAGATGGGGTGAAAGGAAATCGAAACCGAACATGAATTACGACAAATTATCTAGGGCGTTAAGGTAGTTTATACACACATCTATCGTGCTTTATTTCTTAATTCCAGACGACACTAGAATAACTTAAATCTGTCTGAAATAATTATACGAGTATTTCATGGAGGTGCCAAATAATAGGTTTATTTGTATGTATTCTATTATGCAATCCTTCAAATTCAAAGGAATAAAATATACAGGGTTAGTAAAAAAACAAGGAGGAGTGCAATAACTTCGTTATTTAAATAGTAAATTTTTCAAATATGCTAAACATCTAGAATTCCAAATATCTAATATTTATTTATTTTTTCACTTTCCATTTGACTGGAAATGCTTCTTTCTTTTATTTTTTAAATAGGACACCCAGTATATTTTTACATTTTCTGTTAGAGAATAACGAACCACATTCAGAGCGCTCCGAAGCACGTGTCTATCATGATAGTGTTGTACATCTTTCTATGTAAAATAAAAAATCCCGCGTGCGAAAATACAAAAATCCATGTTGCATGAATTACTAAATAATACTGTACCTTCGATTCACAAAAAAAGGACTCAATGCATTTTAAGCGAATTATAAAAATTCCTTCTATTTCCAGACTTATTTATTAAAAATTAACAAGACTCGTGTAATTCCATTTAAAATTTTCCTGTGGATAACGCTTGCTTAAATTTAAATCCGGCTAATTTTTTTAGCAAAAAAAAATTTAATTTTAAAATTAAAATAAATTATTTACAAATAAGCGTGATTTATAAAATAATCACAAAGAGTATTGTAAAAACCGTTTTTGATTCTGTTAAATATTAACAAAACTAGGACTAATTTGTTTTTGGTAATTTTTTTAATTCTTAGATTCCTTTATTTATTCTTTTTATTATTATTATTTTCTTTAATAAAAATAATATTAATAAATATTATTATTAAATAAATATAATATTAATATTCAAAATTGAAAAAAAAAGATATCTTAAAAACCATTTTGATATTACAAATTGTATAAAATGCTACATAATTTTCTGAGCCATTTTATTGATAAATAACAAAGCACAATTTGAACATTTTTCGTAGTCTCGACATGGTTTTCAAATATATTTTGATATTGCATTTTTAAATTTTTTTGTATAAATTCCTTAAGAACAACAAAAATTTGTTAATACATAGTTCTAAAAGTAATTTTTTTATCCTGCAACGGAAAATAAATATAAAAATACACTGGGTGTCCCTTGCAAAAAACCTAAGCAGGAAGCGATTCCTTTTAAACAAAAGAACAAAAAAAAAATACATAAATAAATTCGTTATTTGCAACTACAATTAATTAAATTCGCACCAAATTAGAAAAAATACTTTTTAAATAACAAAGTTGTTAGACCGATCCGGGATTTTTTACTACGCTTGTATAATTTTTTAATGACAACTATCCTCGTAGTTCTGTATGTGCATTCTTGTTATTTTAAAATGTTGTGGCATTTAGTGTTTACACAATAAATCCTCAAGAATTACAAGAAAAAACTATTTATTCATCAGGGGTGGCGGGTCAAGCCCTTAATCTTGTATACAAATGTCGGGACTCTTTGCAAACAATCACATGATATGTGGCCAATTTCCTGCCGTAAGTATACGATAATAAATTTAAATAACTATCAGTTGTCACATTCGTGGCAGAATGAAGAATGGATGTCTTCACCAAGAACCCTGACGCACATTTCCAATAATTTTTGAAGATGCTGCGTGTGGCGTTCGATTATGCAG
Source organism: Eledona agricola (assembly GCA_964023215.1). Classification (NCBI taxonomy): domain Eukaryota; kingdom Metazoa; phylum Arthropoda; class Insecta; order Coleoptera; family Tenebrionidae; genus Eledona; species Eledona agricola. The sequence continues at coordinate 27,002,264 of OZ026855.1, forward strand.
TTGAGTTTTTATCAGACCATTAATGGCAAATCTGTTTGCTTACAAAATCAGTTAGAAAAAAAAATGTCCATCAGATAATACAATAGTGTTTGCAAAATTATAAAAATATTCTGGTCGAATTCATCATTAGTTCTCAAATCTGCATTCGTCCGCATCCGGTAACGATTGTATTATATACAATGACAATACGACAATAACATTTTTGTTCTTAATTTTGTTTGTCTATTTTTTGAAGGAGTGGTAGTCCAGTGATAGCAAATTTTTTCAACACACTTACCACCGAGAATAACAACTGTCCAAGTAATAACATATCATCATTAATTAATTCACTTAATTTTTTGTTTCTAACAGGATCAAAATTAAAATAAACCACTTGCAAATGTGAACGTAGCGACATAGACATAAAATTTATCGAAGAAACGACCGCTGCAATACCCTTTATATTTTCCCCACAAAACGTTACAATACAACAAAAATGACAAAAAATAAACGTCACTTGTAGTTCGTTCAATTAAATTTTATTTCAAAGTTTGATATGTAACGCCACAAACATATCAAAAAACAATATTCAAAAAACCACAATACTTGAAGTAAACCAAGGAGATGATGAAATGCTTACTAAGTTAAAAAATGAACGCATCTCAGTTAATTCAACAAACATTTCATTTTCGAAAAATTAATGGCATCATCACATTTTTTTAAATTCCAATTACTTACTGATACTAAAATAAGTGTACAATTTTTGAATTTTGATACGCAAAATGCATTTGTATCTTTGTAAACCGAGGTCGTAGAACTAGTGCATCAAAGTCAATTCCGCCGAACGCCAGCTACTATAAAAACGTCACAAAGCAAATGAAATATTGACAAGGCGACCAGACGGGACGACCTGGCCAACCCGCACCGATTTACTATTGCAATCTTCGACATTTGACCGAATAAAAACTTCTATTTCAGATCAATTCGGGAGCAAATGGCATTTGTTATATTCCAGTCGTCCTGCTGAGTCGCAGTGCAGAAAACTGAGCGGGACCCTCGCTCCTGTGCATGGGTGCCAGGACGACACGGAGGTCGTTAGTTTGGCGGGCCAGCAATCTCGGCCGAGGGTGCGCTAATCCCATTGCTGTGTTCATTTGTAGCAATTAGCGGCTGAGATTGGCTAACGCATTTACCGAACTATTTTTTGTCACAGCGAAATTGATTACAAACAGCAAAACATAACAAACCTACCACCAACATATGGTGTTGTATCACTAGCATACAAAGCAGAATTAAATTAAATTAAGCGCTGTATTTATATTATTATTATAATTATTATTATTACTAACGGGACCCGACAGACGTTGTCCTGCCCAAACATTGGCTTGCCTGCTTTTTCGGTGTTCAGTATTTTATTTTTCGTATTTTATTTCTGTATATGTAAATAAAAATTAATTGCCAAATGGGTCCGCTAGATGCTGTCCTGCCTGCTAACTATTATCGTGCAGCAAACGTTTTTTTTGATATTCAAATTTTCTATAAACTACTTATTTACTAAATAACAATTGACTTTTTTTTTTCGTTTCGTAATTTTTCGATTTGCTGTTGCCTATATCAAAATAAACAAATTAGTGAAATTTCTTCTTATCCTACAATATTTGTTGCTTGTCATTTGCACATTTCCTGGATCGTAAATCTGTAACCCGTGCATTTGCTAGTATTTAATATTGTTGAAGACTAATGAGAAGTGTTGCAGATCGGTTAATCATTGATGCTGAGAAGGTTCACAAACTTTTTTTAATATTTTTTTTATTCATTTAATTTTTATATATTTATATAGATTATTATTTATTTGCGATAAATCTAAAAAAAAATTGGCAAATTAAAAAAAAATATCCGAGAACCCTATTGCAGCGCCCCCTATTATGTTCAATTGTGTATCAAATTATCCAGGGACCCACTCAAACACACACACAAAATTTAATCAAAATCGGTTTAGCCGTTTAGAATTATATACTTATATAATATGCTCTTGAATTGTTAAAAAGTCATTTTCGTATTCCATTTTAATCCAAAAACGAACACAAACAACTCAAACATTCTTTACAATTTTTCCATCATTTTTTATTATTTATAATATTAATAACAAATCTCGACATAAAAAAAAATTATAGGAAGAAGCCATGAAAAGTGGGTGCCATGTATTCTATATGTGATTTATTTATGTATGTTCGAAAAGATATGTCGATGAGATTTTGCAAAAATATTTTTTAAAATTACAATGAGGGAATCGGTCTTGCTCTTTGAATTGTTAAATAGTAATTTTCGTATTTAATTTTTATCAAACAACGAACGCGAACTGAGTTCGAACATTCTTCACAATATTGGAAAATTAGAAAGATCTATTGTCGCTAGCTGGCGTTGTCATTTAATGACAGTCAAAATTTCAAAACACCAAAATACGTCCCCAAAGTATAGTGACCGTGTACAATTGTGCATATAAACCATCCATGGACCTACTCAAACACACACAAAAAATTTGATTAAAATCGGTTAGGTCGTTCTCAAGTTATGGCGTGACTAAGGGAAATAGGGATTCATTTTTATACATATAGCTAACTAGTGCGAATAATTCGCATCGCAAATGTTAGTTAAACAAATTGTCAATAGATGGCACTGTGACCAAAATACGGCTTATAAGAATTTTTTAAAAAAAGTTTATTTTTCGCAGGTAGGCGGTGAATGTAATCTTCAAAATGATGACTCAATCATTGGTTTTGATGAAGGATTAAGGATAGCGTACCGACAAAAAAACACCATTGAAAAATAATATATTGGAACGCTTGTGGCATTTGCATACATATTGCCACAATTATTGTTTAGTAAACAGTGTACAAAAAATATAAATTGGAATAGAACCAAAATAATTGCGGCCTTCAGACGCCAAAGCCTAATTCATTTAATACAAAATAAGATCCATGCACAAGATGCGTAAATATGAAGTGCAAATATTTACGCATGCACTTCATAACTTCAAAATAACATTTTTCAATTTACAACAAGCCAAAGCAGAGTTTTTATTTTCTGTTGCGCTTTAGTAAAATGTTAAAAATTTAGCTTCTCTGGCACCTCAAAACCGCTAAGAGCTCCACCCGAATTTTATGTTATCACTTAGTGACGATACGATAAATTGAGTTTTTTTGGTAGTGTTGTGGATTAGCCAGGTCGATCGATGTATAAATTGTCCGGCATGCGGGCCAGCATATTAGCGTGTCCGGTGTAGTCCGGCCAGTTCCGGACTCGGAGAACACCGGAGACTGCCACATCCTCCGGATTCCGTCGACGCCGTTCTTATTGATTTCGCAATTACATCTTCGCCCACTCCTTCCTGACCCTTCGTTCCGTTTTATGAATCAGTCATTCCGACAATAGCGGCGCTTTTTTATTTAATTGGCACCCGTTAAACGTCGTCCTTTTGTCATTTCAGATATTACTATGACAAGAACATCATGACGAAGGTGCATGGCAAGAGATACGCCTACAAGTTTGATTTTCAAGGCCTGGCGGCCGCCACGCAACCCGCCACCAGCGATCCAAGCAGTTACAAGTACCAGAGCGAGCTTTTCATGAGCTCCTACCATCACAGCGCCAAGCTGGGGAGCTTTATGAGTCCCCATGCAGTCGTTCCAAGCTCGGCAGGTGAGAAAAATAAACACACAATGTCCACAATTTCTTATAAATTGATAAATGAAACTCTTAATTACAACTCTGGGCCATTCACTTGGACTTGTGCTGCAATTTCTCAAAATGAATAAATGCATTAAGTTTCGTGAAATTGAAGAATTAAAAACACACATTTCAACTGGCTTTCAGGAAAAAAACGGTTACAAAAGCACAAACTTATAAACACGAAAACTTTTAAGTTACTGTAACTGTTATCAAAATCCCGTAAATACAAATACAAATAATAAAATACAACAGACATTAATCCGAACATGCAATAATCGGAACGTTACGCTACGTGTCCGACGATGAAGAAGACGACATTCCCTTGGCGATATTAGCCAAACGAATCTCCGAAACCGAAAGAGTTAAAGAAATACAAAATGATTTACAAGAGATTATTAATCTCACTAGAAATCTTTATCATAGTATTGCAGATGATGAAATTGTGTGTGAAAGTGATGATGAAGCACGCGACGATCTGATAAAACAGAGATGCTGTGTCAGCTTTTAACACCCGTATAAAATGGGCAATGCAAAATAACGTAGAAAAACACAGTATTCTCTTACTGCAAGAAATTCGAAAGGAAGCTATTAATTTTGAAAAAAAAAAACAAACAAAAACATAAATTACGATTTTTTTAGTAATACATAGCAATGAACAGAAAATGTACAGTAATGTTTAAGTAATACATACAGTGAGGATGAAAAGGTTGGAACTAATTCGATAACTTTTTTATAGGGAGCGACAGAAAAAATCGCTCGGACACGTTAGTTTTTAATTTTAAATGCGCTAATTCTGACATAAAAATTTGCTTTGTTATGTCGTCTCTCTGAAGGCCATGACGTATATAAAACACATATATGACATATAAAACAATAAAAATTTTAATATGTTTCATAACAATATTTTTGAGACAATTCCCTAATCTGAATGATCCAGTGCAAAGTGCTGTTCGGATTGAAGAATTGTATTAGAATTGAGAATTGTTTAAATTATGTAAATAATAATAGTGAAAGTCTGCACATTTCTTTCACATGATTGAATCCAATGTATTGATTTGCTTCATGCATGGGAGGCGTAAATCACACCCAAATTAGACAATAAATCTCTTTAGTGGCCGTCAGTAACGCCCATCCTAATAAAATTAACCGCAAACTAATAATTCAGAAATGTTCCATTAGGAAGACGATGTAAACTGTGCAGGGTTACGGTGCATATGCGGGGCAGTTTGTTAACAATATCCTTATTTGGGAGGGTCGGTTAAATGACGGGTAATGCTCTCTTAGAGGGGCGAAACAATGCACAATCAAGGCATTACGTCATTAAGGGGATGCAAGTGTTATTTCCAGTGGCATGAGTGCGCGTCAACCGTCGACACTTTCGAAACGAATAATCGAATTTGAAAAATTCAAATTCGCCAAAGTATCGCAATTCGAACGGTTTACACGAGGAGTGGAGAGTTCGGCAAATAAGCCTGCCGCTGTCACTTGCCATCCGCAACAACTTAGCATAGCAAATATAAGTTGGGGTGGTTCTAATTTGTGTTTGAATGCGTCTTTGTGCGAGCAGGCCAAGGAGCTCTTCATAGCGACGACGACGACGATTTCGTGAAACACCCCATAAATTAGGGCAAATTGCTTTCGAAGCGATGACAACATCAATGAATTGAATTAACACAATCGTAAATTCGGCGAGCCGTGATGTGTGGATTCTGATGGTTGATGATGATGCATCCATGGGTGACCATAAACAAAGCCGCGTTACGACTTAGAATGTGTAATGAGGTTTTATTGCTAATTCGCCCCAGTCAGCTTCACTAAAATGCAAATAAAGTACTGAATACTTAGCATTCGTGACTGAACTGAAACAAAGCTAACAAAACTAACTGGAACTTCTCTAACTCGAATTTCCAAGGAACCGAAAATTTACTTCGAGTTAGGGAAAAATTCGACTTATAGAAAAATACGCCGGCATTATAGGCTAAATAAAAAAACACAGGTTCATACATACATATTATGTACATATACAAATTCATAGTTTGAAATTTTTTTACAATAGTCACAAAATAATAACAAAATAAAATGTTAATCCATCTGCTCACTTATATTTGTAAAGTATTTTGTAATGTTAATAAAAATTGTGTAACATTTTAAAAAACTAATTTGTTAAAATTTAACACAATACTTTGTTAAAAATATAACGTAAGAATTTGTACCCATTAGCAAATTATTTTTGTTACTGTGGAGTTATTAAAGAAATGCCGTAAAAAATATTCTATTTTTGAAACTTGTCTTTGCCGAGTTTCACACACGTGCGCCCGTATTTTCACAATTTAATTTGAAGGGAATAATACTTGAAGTCATCGCTTGTTTTTTTAATGACAATAAACAAGCAACAACGAAAAAAAACAGCAAAGAGGCGTGGTTTTTACCGTGCAAGAGCATAATACTTTAACACCACAGTTTGTTAATTTTTGCAAAGCTGTTGTCAAATCTGATGGAATTTACAAACTGCAGTGTTACTTTCATTTCTTGCGATTAAAATCGGTGATTTGTTTAGTTGATATACAAAATATAATGGAACTGACAAACCACAAATTATTGTATAAAACAAAAAGTCTTGTTAAGTAAATTTTATTTTTGTAACTACATATATGCACAAACATTTGTATTTTTATTAACAAACTAACAAAGTTTACAAGGTGAATATTTTATTTTTTACTGTGTACATACAAGCAACAAATGATAAAAAAATTATACAGTCTTACCATTTAAAAACACAGTTTTTTTTGTCAAATATAACCGTTTCAAAATGTTAGTTTAGTTTATTTTTAATGTTCAATTAATTTTAATTTTTCCTCATTCCATCGTAGCCCGAGATGGCAAAAATTAAAAATTGTGTGCAAAGGAACTGGTTTAGGGTAATAAAAAACACGTATATTTCAGAAAATCTATAATTTTCTTTAATACATGAATATATTATTGGACATTTTAGGAAGGAACGTGGGTTTAAAGTAAAAAAAAACTACTTTTGTGGTATTATTTTATTTTATTTAACATTTAATTTCGCTTCAACATTTTTACTTTTGTACAAATATCACCAATAAATCATTTGTGGTCATCGTTAATGCAACTGGTGGAAATTAACCTTAATCAGTTTAATCTCTAAACGTGCCAAAAAATATGCTTTGCCGAAACACAATATCTGTCTTCGACAATTTCGAGTTGGGTTTGGCTACGTGTTAAATATCAGTTCGTGTATTAGAAATGTTCCAGTAATAGACGTTCGACTTACGGAGACAAAATTAGTAAGTAACATTGTTAAATAGGTTTCATGTTCACAAAAAATTCGAGAACATTTCGATTTATACAAGTACGAGTTAGGGAAATTCTCGTCGACTGATTTCTAAGAAATATCAATAAATATAAAGAGTTTCTTCCAATAACAGCACTCAGTGAAAAAAAAAAATTGTGCTGTTGGGCGCATCGGCTACTCATTGTATACAAGGCGTAATTAAACTCACAAACATAATTTTAACCCTATGTAGCTAACATAAAAAGAAACAATTTCGTGATATTTTGAGAAAGCAATCCGAAAAATTTTACGTTTGATGGTCACTAAATTTCATTCTATTCTGACTTGAAAGCGAAAACTAAAAATCGGTAAGGCTGCAGAAACGTCTCAAACGTGTAGTTATAAGAACGTCATTTCAGCAATGGCCTCGACAAACTTTATGCGGTTCAAGACGCACAAACAATTATTGGTAGTTAATTAAAATCGCCACAATTATTTTTTACACATGCAAATGTACCGCAATAAAACCAAGACAACAGGAACATAATCATACGCTGATTATTTTGAAATCGTCCGTTATCCCGAAAATTTTGCACTACATTAATAAAAAAAGGGACTTACGGATTCGGAAATCTCTTGGGCGCTCTCGACTCTCACAGCATTACCACGCCTTTCACTACACTTGAGGACCATTTCCGTTTCTTCGAAATTCGAAAATGCCATAATTTTAATTAAGTAAACACGTACAAACAGTCTCGATGTCGAAATAAAACTGAGACATTGAACATTGGAACACTGTTTTTTGCGAAATCGGCGTTTTTACGGCGCTTTTTCGTCCGCTACGACAGCCACACCTCGAGTGATAATTAATAAATCCAAAACGGTTTAGATCGAATTCTCAAATACATTTCTTTCGGAAATTATCCGTTTTCTACGACTAGACATTATTGCACGAATTGGCGTCTTTTTATGTCAGCTATAGATTTAAATTTATGAAAAAGTTGCAAGACCCATTGGCCCCCTTTAAAGAAAATCGCAGTAATTTTATTAGCCGATTACACAGAAAAAAATAATCACTTTGTAGATTGTTAAATAAATGTTTTTACAAAGATTTGTGCAAATAGTTACAAAAATATAAACCAAACAAAGCACCAATTTTAATCGCAAAAAATTAAAGCAAAACTGCATTTTGTAAACTGAAAAAATTAACAAACTGGTATTATTATTATTATAACTGGAATAATTATTATTATGCTCTTGTGCTAAACAACGACACTGTAAAAATAACGCTTCTTTACCGGTCTTTTTGCGTTGTTGCTCGTGTTTATTTCCATTATAGTCATTAAAAAACAAGCGATGACTTCAAGTATTGTTCCCTTCAAATTAAAATGTGAAAATACATGCACTTGGGTGAAACTCGGCAGACAAGTTTCAAAAATAGAATATTTTCTACAGTATTTCTTTTTTTAACCCCACAATAACAAAAGTATTTTGTTAATAGGTACACATTCTTCTGTTATACTTTTAATAAAGTGTTGTGTTAAATTTAACAAAATGGTTTTTTAGAATGTTACACAATCTTTAGTAACAGTTTAACAAAATAACTTGTTAGTTGTTTAACAAAATAGTTAGTTAAAATTTTACAAAATCAAGAAAATAAACTTTTTTTAATTATTAGTGTGGATCTGGATTTTATTATTTTTTGTGACTTTTGTAAAAAAAATTCAAACTGTGTAATAACCACTAATGAAACTTGGGTTCGGGTTTCCGCTTCCAAAGTCAGCAAAATATGCTGGAAAATGGTAGCGTCACTTATTTGGAATGCCACAGAGTTACCCTTAATAGATTACCTTCCAAACTGACAGACTATAACAGGGATATCTTATGCTAACCCATTTACACCAGTTAGACAGAAATATTCAAGAAAAAAAACCGGGTAAAGCGAAATAGAAAATCTTATCTAGCAGCACGACAATACAAAAGTGCACACTTGAGCATTTTCCAGAGCTCCTCCCGGAATTGAAAAAAATTTGAGAGATTTGCCTCTGATGACGCGGTTAAAGACGCAGTTGAACAAATTTTCGAAGCGGGATATCGACTTTCGAGCATCATCGGTTCAAATATGTTGAAAAGGAGGGAAAACAGGTTAAAAAATCAAACACAATTCAAATCACTATAGACGTTTCTTCGTAGTTCCACTAAATTTAATTTTGAATAAAAACTTCTCAAATGCACTAAATCATCATTTACAGTAAAAGTTCTTCACTAGCATCTTCGGATGTTTTAATTTCGTCGAAGTAATATGTAAGACATAGGTTACAGTGCCTTTTTTAAATATAAGAGTGGAAAGCAAAGCTGGGCAGTATTGTATTGTTTTTTAACTTCAACTTCAGGATCAATCTTTCCCTCGCCTGGGTCTTACTGGAGCAACCCCAGCGCCAACCTCTACTCGAACATCGCCGCCAGCACGCATTCCATAAGCCATCACGCAGGGCCCCACCTGGGAGCGCCGCCTCTCGGTTCTTATCCCCATTACGCATGACCTGCTACAGCCTCGTCACCTGGGCCCGATTGGACCAGAAAAATACACATGTAATCGGCATACGTGAGTGATAAGCCTCGGGAGATGAGACACAAATCAGTATTTAACTAGCTAACAGAAAAAATAAATAAAACGTTGTGTTTTGCCAATTTCATAGATAGAAGACTGGTGGTGATTTATCTCCATGTTTGATTTGTTCGACGAAACCGACACGTTCTCTAGTCGCATCCGAAGAGATTATCGTTACCTAATGTAAGGTATATTGTAGAGTAATTCCAGTGCAATGTTTCATGTATATAAATCTAGTAAATTTGAAATGTGTAAAAAAGACACAAACCGCACCAGCGGCGACTGTGATAACATTTTACGTGTTTTAAATACTCCAAATCAGCGATCTTTGTTCCTTCTGTTTTACCAAAGCTATTTATTTTTAGAGTATTCTTGTATGTATTATTATTCGCCTCCACAGCATTATTTTTACTGACTGTACATATTTGTGTATATTGTAACAACTAGTCCGTAAGTACCTACATGTTGTAAGGCTTGGAACATAGGAGTCGTAGAAATTAGAAGAACGACAAGTTCAAAAAAATATCATAGATGTACTAGTCATAACCTCAATGTGAAACGTGTAAAAAGCCATTTTGTTAAGGAGCCGCAGAATGGCTGCCGCAATCTTAAAAAATGTATAAATGTTATGTATTTATTATACAAAATATAGTCCAAAACCCATCTTCTCTTTGTGACGAACCCATGAAAATCGCGATTTTATCAAAACGAATCCACGTAGTTTGAACCGGGGCCTAAGTGATGCTGACATCATGTATCACTACATCATTACGTCATTATATGGCGCGTGGCGGTCGTGGGGCATACGTTTTCCGCACGATTTCATTTCTACATTGCCGCTAGTTCGGCTCTGAACTCCGTACTCAGCACAAAGCAGAAGAAGACGCCGAGGGGTCTGAAAATAAGGGATATATGCAGAACTTTCGGCGAATTTAATGGATTGGAAGAGCGGAAAATGGACACGGAAAACTGAGCCAAGTCCGACTTCTGTTCCAGGTTTTGTTAATTTTTTTTGTTTAGTTCTTTTGTTAATCGGCTCACCCTACGACGGCTGACGTATGAACGACACAAGACGGGGCGTGACGAACACTTTTATCTAAATTTTAGATCGTTAGGAGCGCTTTATGACACATTTCAAGGTTCGGCCCCAAATAAGAGCTTTGCGAGCGGTTCGTGCCGCGAATGATGATAAGTGAGAAAATGTGAATTGCATATGTTGGGAGTTAAATTTAACTCGTTCGGCTTGGAGTTGATGCATTTGATGTTCTTAATTGTAAGGTATGGAGTGTTGCTTGGTTACCTGAAGTGAAATGCCGATTGGTTCTAATGCGGCGATCGATTGTGGGTATATCCAATCCTGTTGGTGGATGCGCCAGAAATGGCCGGAAATGCAATCCAAGACACCTTACAAACTCCAGCTTTTATGGCTCTGTAATACGGGTAGAGGAGTGCAAATATTTGCACAAACTTTGTCTTAAAAAGTAAATATTTCTGTGAATGAGAAATGGGTCTGCTTTAGATGTGTTAATTTCAATAATAGCTTTTTGTAATAGCCTTTCTGTAACCCGATGTAACGAACGATTGCCGGTCTTGTGTTTGTTTTATAATTTTATTCACAACGTGCACGATTTAGTTAAGCCATTAATAACGGCCAATGCGCTCGTGCGAATTCTTTGTCAATGAACAATGTAATTAAGGTTTTATCAAAGATAAAATTAATATTGTAAGACATGTCAGCCGTTGCACACTTCAATTAAGGGGGTGTGCATAATATAAACTCCATTAACATATTATTTATTATTTGTTTTAAATGTTTTTATATCTGTGAAACGCCGTTACGTAAAAATAATTAATCGTGTGTTTTCAAACAGTCAAGATTTGCTATAATTAAATAAAATTATTTCAGGTTTCTGTAATGATATAATAATAATTGAAATATGAATGTTTGGAGAATATCGACAGCTGAACACCTAATAATTTCAAATTATGTTGTTTTCTAATAAACACCTCCTCGCACTCAATATCCCTGATAGAATCACAACTTTTGGATTATCAAATATTAATAAAAATTAGTTAAATAAATACCTCTTCAATATTAATTTTAGTTGCGCTTCTGTGTTTTCCTTGTGCCAAGATTTTCAATTAATAGAATTCAAAATGCTCCACAATTTTTGCACGAGCTCAGCTTCTAATATTTTGAAATTACATAATTTATAATCTGAAATCAAACTGTTCAAAAAACTGTTTCTGTGATGTATGATGTATTTCTTTGAATACTTTCAAAATAATCTACTTTTAAAAACCTCCTGCGGGGATGGTCCACATGTAGGTACAATTTTTAGCTTAGAAAAATAAAGCAAAATGATCGAAAAACTTCCTTAACTCAAAGCTCCTAATATTTTCAGATAAAGGTACCTATATCTGAATACTTACTTACACTTATACTAATTACTGATACATTTCAAGTCATGTCAAACATCAAAATAAACACCAAAATAAAACGTTACAATAATTCTAATTTAAGTTAGCTTTCCCCAATTCTTATAAACATTAATCGTTCCGTTGGATGTGTCTTCAGCCCTTAAATTAATCCCAGATAGATTGCTTGCCACAATATTTAGCAGAAAATTATTTTCTCCGCCAAATGTTATGCCGTCTACACTTTTTGAAAAACGAAATTTCAATTTTGAGAATTGGCAACGAACCCGTGCAAAATTCCGCAAATTTCAAAATTGCAAATTTTTAATTAAAAAATTGCATTAAAAATGCGAAATAAAAAAACAGTACAAAAAACTCGTTAATAAGACTATTATGACACTAGTCCATTTATAAACTTGAACTCGTGCAATAAAATATGCCTTATGAAAGTCATTCGTTAAAACATTGGAGTCAAAAAAATTGCGACCCTGCCAGGATTCGAACCTGGAATCTTCTGATCCGTAGTCAGACGCGTTATCCGTTGCGCCACAGGGCCTTGCTTTGAAATCAACAAAACATTGTACATCCGCCAATTATCTAAATTTAAATCTAGAAACTAAATTGAAATATTTCTTTTACCTAAAAAATTAATCACACTAGACACGGTTATAATAATAAAACTGATTAGATATTTATTTGGCACTTAGCATTCAAAAACCAACAAAACATATTTTCTTTATCTTAAAAACTTAACAATACTTATCAACATCAATAGTTGAAAGCACGCTATCCTCCACATCTGAAATATCATCAAACATGTCTGAATTTATAGTCAAACTTGACCTTGTAACAGGTTTGGTTGACACATTTCTCAAATCACCTCTTATATCCACTTTATCAACATAATACGCTATTTGTTTGTTGCATTCCGTTAAAAATTGTGGCAAATTCTAAAAGCAAAATTAAAACGAGCCCACTTACCCATCAACCAATTCTCACCTTTGTAAATTGCTTATTAAACAAATCAATTCCATGCTGAAGATGCTTATGTTGGGGATACCGCCCCACCACAGTCAAATGATTTGCAATTGCCTCCTTAAATTCCATTTTTGAATCACAGTAGATTAAGTTGGATACCGCTACAACGTGCCCGCTTTCAATTTTATCAAACAATAAACAATTTTTAGGAGCGTCATAAACTTTGATGTACAACAAACTGCAAAATAATGTATAACACAAGCAAAGTGTCTCAACAATTTTACCTTCCCACTTCATCTGCTAGCCACATATTCTGGCCAAAATTATCAAACGCGATTTTAACCACCAATCCTACTGTATCAAATTCATTGCGCCACAGAGAATCGGAAATTTGTGATATTGGCACCAGCACCCGCTTATGTTTAATAAATTCTGGAAATTCTTGTGTTTGTTGCTTGAACAGCGTTTTGCTCGTGGCGCTCAGTCCACCAGTCCTCCTTCAAAAACAACATTACATAAAATGTAAATTAGTCCATGTCAACGCACTTTGGCATAACGTTGTAGACGCAAAAAACGGACGATTCTTTGATCGACTCCAAATGCGACTCTGTTGGGTTCCAAATTTGAAAAACGCAATTAGCTTTAGGATCCATAACATCGACGACGTGAAGTTGTAAAACAGGAGTGACATCCCTAGCGGCTTCGTGTATGCTTCTAACACCGCTTTCTACAGAACGTGAGATTTGTTCCTGTCGCTGGTAGGATATCCGTTGCTGAAAATCGACAACTGAGCGTTGTTGCGAAGCCGACATCAATTCCTTCAAACGCAAAATCAGTAATAGCCAATCATTCGTGGTCCCCAACCTGAAATCCCTCTGGATCGTTACAGTTTTCATACAAACGGTACAAAGTTTCTGGACAATCAATCGTTTTTATATCGACTTTGTTAATGTTCACTTTATTTTGTTCAAAATTTTCATTCTGTTTAGGCCCTTTAAACACTTTCTCGCGTACCGCGTCTACTTCTTGGCGCCGCTTCATTTCCCATTCATTGGCTCGAATTTGTTCGGCCTTTTTGTTCCTCCAAACTACACACAGTTAAAACAAACCACGAAAACGTTAGCACCGACCAGATAAATTGTTGTGTTTTTCTAAAAACTTCACTGGGTATACTCTCGCCACACACACTTTGATACAACCCACAAGACCACCATTTGGCAATATCGAACTCAGTTGTACAGGAAATGACTTGAAAATCTTCTGATAGCCGAGCTTAACATGCCACAAAGCGCGTCTTGTAGAATTGCAGCTGATTTTCAAACGAACGCTTGATGTGACGTCTAAAGGATGACAACCATCGCACCCAATCAACTCGGCCCCGCACGTTATCAGCTTCGTTCCAATACAAACCTTTTTTCTTTGGACCTGCTCGCGTAAAGCGTCATCCACTGTTGTTTTAATGCCATACCAACCATCGCTCAACTCCAACTCTACTTTACCATTTTCGCTCTATAAATGTTGATTTAAAATACAATTGTTCTGCTATGAAGAATTACATGAATGATATCCGACACGCAAAGAACCATCCGTTTTTGAGGAGCATCATCTCGTTCGTATATTCGTCTAAGAGTCGATCGCTCCGCACGATCGATTTCTCGATCGTATCTGTATTTTAACTGCTGAATTACGTTTTCTAAAGTTAAGCAGTCTGTTAAGTTTGTGGACAATTCATAACTGGCTAGTTTCCAAACAATCCATTTGAAATGGTTGCGTATCCAACCGTTTGGAATCAATTTGGAGTCAACTCCAGGCATGGTTTTAAAAGCAGCTTCTATTTCTGACAATCCCATTAAATTGTTAACGTTGGGAATTACAGACGCGCCATCGACTGTTGTGATGAAAGGTAGATGAGGTCTACAATTCATATTAAGATAAATTGATAGGACTATTGAAGGGACTTACTCAGAGATGAAATGAACTAACTCCGCGTTTTGTGGCGTGACTGTACAACTTCTGTAACAAGTCGTTAACGTTATGAAATCTTTCAACTGAATTCTCTTGCCACTGTGTTTTTTGTCGAATAAAACACCCGTTTTTCGTTCTTTCTTAATACCACTATTATTTAAGCAGTTTTGTTGTAAATTCAACGTCTGTTTCCTTTGTATCAACATTTTAAGTTTGTCTTGCAAGTTATTTATTTGTGTGTCTAAATCATTACACCACGACTCCACACTTCCTTTAGTTGTTTCTCTAATCACTATACGTCCACAGTCCTCAACATCTTCAATTTGTGCATTTGCAGGATAGTTTGTGTTTTTAATAGGTGTTAAAGGCGAGTCGAAGTTGTTTGTGTGGGATGCTTTTAAAGGTGTGGAGTTGTAAACTAGCGATTTCTTCGGCTTTAGAGGAGAAATACCGGTTAAATTTTCTTTGTCAAACAAGTGTAGAGCTTTTTCTAGTTGATTTTTAGTACACTGTTGGAAAGCTTTGTGGGCGGACAGACCTAATCGCCTTTTCTTCACGCTGAGACTCAGATCTTCAAAACTAACATTCGAATTAAAACTATCAGACGCTGTATTGTTCGTTAGCGATTCGTTTGGATTTTTATTTATGGCGGTAAGGGTTTCGTCATGTTCAGAAGAAATTGGTACAACATCGCTCTTTTTTCGTTTCATAAACTTGAAGCCGTCAGGCGCGTCACCAAATTTGATTTGAACTGATTTTGCCAAATCTTGGTCTGTGGCTGACGCGGTTTCAAACCCACTTGCTAAAGACATGTTTCGTTTTTGAGCTTCAGTAATTTTTGTTGATTTACAAAACTGTTCAATGATTCCCAAGAAACGATTCGCGTATTTTCTGCTTTCTTCCACGGCATCTTTATCGAATCCTCTACAAACCACTGCAAGCCTGTCTACATCAAATTGGTGATTGATGTTTTTAGAACTTTTCAAGTTTCGCAAGTCTTCTTGGTCAAATTTGCTTCTCACTGTATTTAACGCAGATTCAGAAATTGCCACTTTTTTGCCTGATGCTGCTTTAAATCCCGAAAACTTGCTTTCAAAATCCATAGAGTTCGATTTAACAAAATCGTTTTTATTGATTCTTGAAGGTAGAAAATTGTTGGATTTTGCTTCATTCTCAGTTGGGTCGTTTGTAGATGTTTCTTCAGCTTCTTCAAGTTTAGATAACTGCCACTCAAAGTCTTGACACAATTTACTTTTTCCACGCTTCAAAGCAGACTGTGAGATTGTGATTTTTTTGCCAGAAGCAGCCGCAAATCCAACAAATGTATGCCCAACGCTCTGCTCTAAATTGCTCATTACTGAATAACTTTCTATGTCAGATTTAGTCGTCTCACAAGTTTGGGCAAAGGTTTTTAATGAAGTTGAGTCTTCAAAATTGGAATTGTGTTTCTGCTTAGAATGGCACAAATCTGAGGAAACAGATTCAAACTCTTGCATCAACCTACTCTTCCCTAGGTTAAGGGCAGATTCTGAGATTGTAATTTTCTTCCCTGATGCTGCCTTAAATCCAGCAAAACTGATATCCACAGCAGGTAATAAAATTTGATCAGAAAGCAATGACTTTGAATTTGCTGCTTCTGTTTTTACATCAAGTCCAGCATCTGTCTTGTTTGCGGAAGGTGCTTGCTGCAAGGTTTGGTTAATATGTAAATTGGGTTTAAACACTTTATCGCTTTTGAAACTTTCTTCCTGGTTTAGATTACTCTTCTCATTAATAATGTCTTCTAAATGGGTTAGATTAGCAAACAACTGATCCGTTTCTTGTGAGCTTAATTCAAAACTCTTTTTTTCTTCACCATCTTTGCCAGTTTCATGTGAATCAAATGATAAATTCCAGCTGTTCATATCTGCGCCAAAGTTCTGCTCTGCACTTTTTAATAAACTATCTGCTATTTGAATATTTCCTCCTGAGGCAGTTTTGAAACCTACAAAGCTGTTAACAACTTTTGCTTCATTTGTATAAACTTGATTGTTTTTTAAATCATCTGATTTCAACTGTGTTTTGCTAAGGAAGTTATATTTCTTTGGGCGACTGCTATCTGTACTATCTTTTGGGTGTAAAATATCATCAAATAAATTCATGGACTTCTTAAGCAGTTTATCCTGACTATAAAGTGTCTTTCCATTTGCTGTTTGAAAAGTTGGCAGTGGTTGTTTGAAAACGATATCTTCCTTAGGTTGCAAACTTTTTTCATAATTCTGATTTCCCTGTTCCAAATTAGCACTCTCTATTGAGTCCTTCTCTAGAGTTTTTCTGTTTTCATTGTCGATACTTTCAATTTTGACTTCTTTAGCAAATTTATTCAATAACCTTACACGGGACTTGGTTCTCGCATATTGTAGATATTTTCTTGACTTTTTACCACCGGTTAGAATAGGAGACAGTGGTTTATCTATTTCCATCTGATCATTCTCTTCTTCCATATTTAGTTTTGAGGTTATAATCTGTAAAACAGAATTAGCTAATTCCATGTTAAAGAGATACTGAAATTTACACAAAATTTTACTTTTCTGGTTGTTAATTACATCAGAATTCAATTTTTCACTTTTAATTTGTGATGTACTAAATTTACCGCCATACATATATGAATGTGTCAATATTTTAGTGATTTTTGCGCTATAATCTAGCCAGAGGACTTTCCACTTACGATTTTATAGCAGAATGACCACCTATCAAAAATTATAAATTTTACAACTAAAAACCAACTTTTGCTGTTATTATAAATGAAGAAATGCTTAATGTAACAATTTTAATAAGCAACACACATAAATCATAAAACTGATTGCATAAATGCTTTTATAAAATATAAATTACTTTTTATAATTATTAAATGCAAGTGTAAAAATGCTGTCATTAGAATTAGTATGATTGTAAAAAATAATATCTTCAAGTTAATATAACGTTGTAGATGTTTCTTCAGCTTCTTCTTAAACACTGTTCATGTTATATTTTTGAACAAATATTAGGGTAACTGTAATTTTAATATATTTAATTTTTTAAATCATTACTTGTAGTGGTACTACTGTAACGTAACATCAAGCAATTTGGAAACGATCGTCAGCTGTTTATGTAAACAATGAATATAACCTAAAAATGTGGCCACATAATTTTATCAAAAACTTAATAAATGTTAATAGACATTCTCTCTTATTTTCATTACGTTTTTTTAGTAATGCCTATCCAAAGTATGCGCCTAATCGGCAATCTACTAAAAAGATCGGACCGTTCGGATGGTTTCTTCTTGTAATTACATCAGACCCACACTTGTATTTTATAAATAAATTAATAAAAATTTACAGGTAATTCCAGTCTCCACTTTCGGACTAGGTACATGGCAAATACAACGAAAACTATGGAAAGAAAATTTAATCATGCAATTGAAACAACAAACCGAGAGTGAACCTATTATGCTTCCTGAAGAGTATACGTTCTCAAGTCCACACTGTCCACTCACAACTTGCTTCTAGTTTAAATGAACTTGATAAAATCGAGTACAGGCCTGTGCATGTACGAGGAGAGTTCTTGCACGATAAGGAGTTGTATTTAGGTCCTAGAACGTTAATTGTGAAAGGAGACGCATCTACTAAAAGTGAACTCATGTCTACAGGTTCAAACAAAAGTCAAGGATTTCTAGTAATTACACCTTTTAAACTAGCTGATCGAGAGTATGAATAAATGTTATGTAAAACTGAAAATAATTGTTAATTGTAGCCAGACTATTTTGATAAGTAGGGGTTGGGTCCCTATACGTTGTAAAAATCCAGCTACACGCATGCAGGGACAAGTTCAAGGTGTCGTTGATGTTATTGGAATAGTTCGCTTACATGAAAACCGTCCGACTTTTATGCCCAAGAATCAGGAGCAAAGTAACCAGTGGTTTTATAGGTATATACCTTTTTTTTAATGTAAAATGTACACTGAATGGTTATAAGGGATTTGCATCAAATGGCTCAAGTAACAGGTGCCTCGCCTGTTCTACTCGAAGCCACAGAGGATTTTCAAGTCGCCAAAGGACCAGTAGGAGGTCAGACAAGGGTTACTTTGAGGAATGAACATTTGTCTTATGTTTTGACGTGGTATGGTTTAAGTTCCGCCACTGGATTCATGTGGTATAAATATTTCATTAAGAACGTCAAATTATAAAATCTGGAAGATGTGGTAGGTAATAGAGTTGACAAAACTGATTAAAAGGCAATGAGTTGATAAAATTTATTTTCCTACTTTGTACCATATAAATAACAATACATTTCAGTAACTATATTAGTAACACACGAAGGTCATATAAATCTTTCATAAAAAGAGGGAAGAAATTCAACAGTCTATCAGTAAACGTGTGGATATTTGAATAACATCTTTGGCAAACATTTGTCTAATTTGTTCTCATAATATTTCGTGACGATGGAGTTAAGCAGTCGGTCGGACAGAAATTTCCTTTAAAAAATACGTCGAACTATTTATAAACATGCAAAAACTGTTGCCACACAAATCGCTTCTATTTGGCACTCCGATGATCGAGTCTTTAGTATGACTAAACTAAGTGCAACGTGATCTTTTTAATACATTGTGATAACACTAAACTCATCAGCTTTAATTGAAATGTGGCAACAAATTTCTAATCGCTGTGAACGGGAACCGAAGATATTTCTTATTTCAACAGTGTTTGGCTGTGTTGCGACTAAATCCAGCTTTTCGTTACAAAAATAGAGAGCGCAACATTGGCACTTTCATTCTGACGAGCGGCCAATAAATATCTGAATACAGACAAATCGTTATTTTGGATTTTAATTCTGGAACCATTCAAACCATTAGGCATGTAACCGCTCGATTCGACGACAATTACTCTTTTTATAAAACATAGAAATGATAAAAATGAATCGGAGTTAATATGTTGCGAATTGATAAAAATATGCGTGACTTGCTCGTTTAAGAAACGTGCGACTTTTCGGCGTCTTTCATAACTATTTTTTATTTATCGTTTCTTCGCGAACAATTTATAAATCAGGTTAAAACACAAATCTAACAGATGCATGCGTCAATAACTATTTAGTAAAAATAGAAAAATATAGAATATAAAAATTAAATTCTATCGAATTATTTGTTATTTCTATTATACACGGGTACATATGCTCATATGGCAGTCGATTGAAATGAAATAATCGAGATATGGGGTTTTTATGACTTGTTCTCATTAGTTTTTTATTATTTTTTCTTCTTTCCTGATGAATTGCTCCTAATGTTATTGTTTATACCATTTGTTGCCTGAGGTACATTTCCGTTTGCAAGCCTAGAATAAGAACATACTCCTTCACCTGCATTTTATCAAATAATTTGAGGAAACAGCAATGATAAACTAATATTTCAACTATGCTGCAATGGTAGGTAATCCAAGCTATTTTCGTAACATACCAATCTGATTTTGACATTGATTAGCTCTGATTACCTTTGCAGAACTAAAATGTGTACATGAAGCAGTTAAAAAAGATCATCAAACGAGAGTTGGAATGAAAAGATAAAATCAATTAATTGCGTGAAGCACTAAAAACAAGAAAGCTGTTGTGCTATGCTCATCATTCATTTTACTATTGCACGGTCTGAATTGGAGAATCGTCTGAGTTATATTTTGACATTCCCGAGAGTTGGAAAGAAAATACAAAACATGTTAACTTACTAGTCCACAACTGTAATTTGAATTCCAGAAATGGATGGGAGCCAATGAACTGCATGAAACAGTTAAAAATAAATCTCTGGATCATATTTTAACTAGTATTTCGACGAAAAGGACAAGATCACTTTATTACACAGACTTATATAATTCCAGAACTTGAATCAGGCAGTCAAGAGAAGATATAAAATGATTGAAATTTGGCATTTTCCAGAATTAGATCAGTCGTTTTCCAGAGTTCTGATTAAATTCAGAACTGATGTAACACGGGAAAGAAAACATTGAATTACATAACAAGGGCAATGGCATGAAAAATCAATTAATTGCTTGAAGTTGAAAAATTGAAAAAGAAGCGGTAATCCAAAACAGCTAAAGCAAGACATTTTATATTTATATACTTGTTTTGTTTACCTCAAATGGCCAAAACAAGAATAGACAACTCACCTGTGCTCGATTCTGGGCACAGCGGCTCTCTGATCGTCCATTCTCCCAGACTGAAACCTCATAATCAACGAAAAGAAATCTTCATCGGGCACCGTCGCTCCACTCTTTCGCGAATTCTGCGGCGGTGGATCGGCTTCGACGTCCACTGCAGGCGCCGGCAACGGCGACCTCTGATCTTCCAGTCTCGAGCCTTGACACCTCACCAATTGATCCAAGAAATTATCATCGGGCACGGAGCTGTTACTCCGCGACTCTGCCAGTCTTTGGAGGGATGAGGGTTGCAACCCCGGCAGATGCGGCAAAGCCACTCTTTGCTCGTCCATGCGCTTGCTCTGCATCCCAGCTATCAAGTCGATTAAATCCTCGGGACCATCCGTTCGAGGAAGATTCACCACGTCCGTGTTTTCTTTATTATCCACCGCCAGCGAACATCTCTGGTCGTCCATGCGTTTAGACTGGAAGCGAGAAAGTAAGTCGAAGAAGGAATCGTCGTCCTCGTGTTTCGTGGGCGAGGGGGCTTTCGCAGGCGGTAAACTGAGACCGGGTCTTTGCTTGCCGTCGGGAGTCAACTGCGAACAAAAAATGAAAAAGCAAACGTGGTTGTTAGTTGTTAGTAACTTTGCTTTGACGTCAGTTGTTTTGCGCGTGTAACGACCAAGACAAACATTTACAGTGCAGGCGGGGAAAAAATGCAGCGTACAAATGATTGTAGCGTTTGAATTAGTTTATGTGTTGTATTGGCTCACTTCCAAATTTTAAAATGAACACTTTTAGGCGATACTGTAATTGTTGTTGTGTAATTTTGAAAAATAAACGGCGGGAATATAACTTTTTTGGTTTATTATTTGACATCGAATGGAAAATATAACACGCATGCTAAAATAAACTTTAGTGATTACAATGTTTAGAATAGTCGTATAAATTAAATACACCATGCACGATAAACAGGTAAGGCCAAGCATTCATATAAAGCGTTGGAAAACAGATTCATATTATATTGAATTGACATTTTTGGTTTTATAAAAAATGTATTTTTATTTATTATGTACGTCTCTTAGTGTTAACCATATTCGAAGATAACTGTTATGATTTAGAGGTCCCAAGTAGTGTAAATAACAGCATATGCAGACAAGAATTGGAATATTGTAATCGTGATACATTTATTTACCTTACATAAATTTTAAACAAATAATTTTCTATAAATGGACGGGATAAAATAGATTTTTAAGTTAAATTTTTTGCTGGATTTACAATAAAAAGCATTAAATATTTCGTAAGTTGGATTTCAATTGCTTCTTTAGATCTGATAAAAAAGTTGGGACTTCTTTACGTAAACACCACTTCCAAGAAAGCAGATGCATTTTTAGGATCTCGTCTTTAGTAATGAGGATATATTACTGTTGTAATTTATTAATAAGTAAACCATAAAATTAATACAGTCTGGAACAAAATGACTTTCATCTACCGGTGTGTTAGGTTGGCAATATTCTTTAACTCTTCTATTGGGTATACTGATTTTCAAATTTGAAATGGTCATATAAACGTCAAATTTAAAAATTGCCAATATCGGAATTGTTTTCAAAATGGTTTTTACAACTGGAAGATCTTTTCGATCACTCGCTGTAACCATTTTCCCCGTTATTTGTCACTTTTCGTTCGCCATTATTTTGTAAGTTACACTTTTTGACAAAAATATTCTAACCTAAAAAGTTAGTTGACATAAATCACGACGACAGTTAATCTGGTACCAATTCCTCACTGTTGCCAATTAACTAAATTTAAGTCAATCATTTACAGTCACCCGGTAGTTACCACTGCATTATCCTTGTAAAAATACGATGTGCCGCTCTACAAAAAAGGGAGGGCGGTATCCTAACTTCAAAATATATATTAAAATTTCAATACTATGCGTCCAGATAGAAAATACGCCTCAAGGATGAAAGTGTTCTCTTGCACGGTATACATTTTTAACCTTTGTTAATTCAATTCACTTGAATAAATTGTAATAACTGTCAATTTGATTGATGTCATTTATTGACTGTATTATAAACTTTAAAAATAGTAGAGCGGTCTAGGAAAATTTACATGTGAAAAGATTCCAAAGGTAACTAGATGTTAATCATTTTGTTCCACACTGTATAACCATGGCAATATTAACAATAAATTAAGTTCAAATAATATTTTCATATTATTTTAAATGTTTAAGTTATTTCTTTGTTTAGTGCAAATCAACTCAACCGAAATTCTTTATTTGCATATTTTCCCAAGGCAGTTTTATATTCAACATCACAGTTGTTGACGATGTTTGCTTTAATTTTGTGTGTGTGTTTGCAACTGTGTAAGAAATTAATTTTATTTGGACCACTGT
The DNA here is from genome assembly GCA_964023215.1 of Eledona agricola. Taxonomy (NCBI): domain Eukaryota; kingdom Metazoa; phylum Arthropoda; class Insecta; order Coleoptera; family Tenebrionidae; genus Eledona; species Eledona agricola. The sequence goes on from OZ026855.1 coordinate 27,025,770, forward strand.
TATTCATATCGTCTTTTCGATTAAAAATATTTTAAATATTTTTTCAGTTTGATTTGACATAAACGCTTCTTACGTTTGTTGCATGAAAAGTTCGCAGAGGTTGTTTGAAAATATATTTTTTAGATTGCACATTATATTTCTCTTAAAGTTTTAGGGGACAAAACAACATTGCAAACAAATAATAATTAAAATATAATTAAAACGTCATATTATTGCCGCTTATGTGATGAACACTATTATAATTTCCAATTATACTTTTCACATTGACGCGTATGACCTGTGTATTTATAGACTGAGGACAAAACCAAAAAGGATGCTTTTTTATACACTTACATTATATTTTCAGAATCATCACCTGTGTAATAACAACCAAATCAATAAAATTATAGTTATTGAAAACGTTCATTTTTCCATTTGTGTTGTAATCTCAAAATAATAACCAGGATTTTAGAAAATGCAGACATCACACATGCATAAACATACAAAACAGTAATTTATAAAAAGTCTTACAAGCGCCGAAGCGACGAATTACAAAAAAAAAAAGGACCACTACCTTAATGAGGCTAAGCTGTTCCATGCTTTCTCGTCTCACCCTCTGAATCCTCTGATGGGTGACATCGTTGAGTTGCGGTTCTTTCGGCGAGGGAGTTTCGTTGGTCGTCTCTGGGCTTTCAGGCAAATTCAAAATCTTTCTCAAGTCGGCAACGTTCATTTTCGCCGTTGCTTCCCCCATCGGATCTCCCAGCTGCAATAAAATACAACAAAAAATAACCGCTTGAAATTACGCGCACGATTTGTACCTCTTTGCTAATTTCCAAGTGTTTCTTGGCGAACTGGAGCGCCTTTTCGTGATTGCCCAACGAAGCGTTAGCGTTTCCTAACGACCAGCAGGCGCGACCTTCCCCAATGCGATCGGCGAGGTTTTGCGCTATTAAAAGGTGTCGCAAATGGTATTCTATGGCAGTTTCGTAGTCTCTGAGGAGAGTATAAGTGTTGCCCAAGCTATAACACGCTTGGGCTTCTACAGCATGATCACCTAATTCTTGCGCCAATGCCAAAGTTCGCCTAAAATACGCGTTCAGTGCAAAAACAAACAAATCCAAGCGAGATCAAAAGCGGGCTTACTTGTAATGATGAGCGGCTTCCTCAAACTGTCCCATAAAAATATGTGAGTTTCCGAGATTGCTGTGAGCCCTTCGTTCGGCGGCCTTGTCCCCGAATTGTCTCGCTATCGATAATCTTTCTTCGTGGTAGTGAATGGCTCTGGCGAAATCGCCCAGCAAATAAAACGTATTTCCGAGATTGCCGCACGCTCTTCCTTGCGCCGCAACGTCGCCCAACTCTCTCATTAACGTCAAGTTCTCCCTTCAAACGGCGATCCGCATTAATATACGTTACCATAAATAACTTTTGCGGACAGATTAGTGAAAATATAGCGAAATTAACTTTGATCCGACGTTTGGTACGATTAGTGGCGACGGCTTTGCTAGTTTTGCCAACGTACACGCTCAAATTAAAAAGATAATGTTGTTATTGCAAGACAGTTATAACATGGATTGACAGATCAGTCGATAAATATCACAATATATGAAGTGAACAATATGTAAACAATGTAAGGTGGGTGCCGTTATCTTTTACAGTTTGTACTATAAAATCCTGCAGAAAACGTTTAGATTAATTAGACATTACATAACAGAGAAATGGACGTTTTCACTTTTTATCTCGCTTCACTTTGTTTGCTAAATTATCTTTGAAATAAAATTAATTATTTTCAAATTTTCTGTAATAGTCTATTTTTCGTGAAATTTGCTTTTAAATACGAATTAACTGATTATGAAATGATTAAAGCATGTTTTTATAAAAGACCTATTGGATAAAAACTAAATATTTTATTATTTTCGGCAGCGTAGCATAATATTTATAAATAAACCTTAATTTCGTTTGCCTCTTTTTTAGGTACTTATTCGTGAAATTTGCTTTTAAATACAAATGAACTGATTATGTAATGATTTAAAGCATTTTTTTATAAATGACCTATTGGCTAAAAATCAAATATTTAATTATTTTCAGCAACGCAGCATAATATTTATAAATAAATCTTCATTTCGTTTACCAATTTTTTATTTAAAATGTCTTTTAAATACAACTTTCTTTGTTTTTCAGCAGTTATGTAATTTTTGCAATTTTTATTTCTATTGTTTAATTCACCAATAAAAATATTCTGCATATACGTAACCGTTCTAAGATGGTTGACATTTTCTCTTATAATTAATATTATGAAATTCGACACTAAATTTGTGATTTATATAGATTTGCATAATATAGAAATGGAATTGATTTTTAATCTTTTTTTTTTGTAAAACACTAAATAAAAATTTAAATGTCTAACATATCAAAACAAAAGTCAAAGCTGCAACAGATCAAACGTAAAATATAATAAAGAAATTACTTGAAGCAAGAGAAAAATGGTGGAATGAGAAATTAACAGGATAAAGGTTGCAAAAAATAAATGGTAAAAGTCCGAACCATTGAAACAACGAATTATGTATGGAGAAAACTTAAAAACCGAAAGGTAAATCGACATTTCTAATATTCTAATATTCAAATTATTAAATAATAAAGATGTGAACATTCCTCGACAACAACACAACATAGAATAAAGCAGTTTTACACCTTCTACTAACGTACGGACGCAGAATAAATTGGAAATCATTATGCGTCTATCACCGGATGTAAGTTTGGGTGTGGTTTAATTTCCTATAGGAAATTTACGAACAAATTGGACGTACAAATATTGGTTTTTAAACTATTTTATAATCGTGTTCAATAATTAAAAACAATCCGCGAAATATAATACATCTACGAAACGCATTGATTGCATTATTATTTCAGAAAAAATTCAAATAGGAAACATATTTTTTTATATTAAAACGTGTAGGGCTACCAAGGTAATAATTGTCATCAAAATTTCAGTTATATTTTAGAATATGTGAACGTTTACGAAATGTGTATTTTTTTTATTTTCAAAACCAATTGTAAAATACCTCATCGGTGTTTTACTGATTTCACTTTTACTATAAGGTATAACGATAATTGTAAATTACTCCGATTTTCTCATTTTATATAATAATTCTGTATTTTCTAACACAGTGCAATTTATTTAGGATCTGATTTGAACATGCATACATTTTTATATAAACCACCTCATGTTTTTATTTTGTGTTTTACACAATAGGTATCTATTACTTTCATGGCATATATTAAAAATTTATCTATTATTAAAATGTCAGCTAAATTTATTACAGAAATCGTAATAAGTCGTAAATATAAACATATCCAAACAAAGTCTAGACAAATCAATAATCTTGTGAATTTTTTTATGTCAAATTAGTGTCGCTTGTAAGTTGTAAATTCCCTTACAATCCAAACAATTTAGTCAATGTTACTGAAACATTTTTCTCGCCCAACTTGTGATTTTTATTTTGATTTCAACATACACAATTTTTATTTTTTCTATTGATATAAATAAAGCAGGTAAAATTAAAATGTCACTATCAGCAATTATGTATTAGATATAAAAGTCCTAAAAATAAACAAATTCAAGCAAAATCCAGACGAATCAGTAATCATGTAAAATTGTTCTTTGCCTTAAATCAATGTTATTGCAACATTTGTACTGCACACTTTGTAATATTTTTTTAAATTTTATTGTCTACACCTAATATTATTTACTTTCTTGCTTATTTGAAAAAGCATGTTAAACTAAATAGTCAGTGACAGCAAAATGTAGATATAGAAAATTAATTAAAAGAACAGATATATTCAGGCAGTTAAGATGGGTATCTTGCAAAACTGCCAATCAAACTTAAATATGTGTCACATTCTTTTTGTGAAATCCCTTATCACTCAATCAAAGGTATTGCAGAATTGATATGGCACAATTGCATTCTAAAAACTTACTCATAGTAGTTGACAGCTTCTTGGAGACACCCTTTCACATCATCAGAAAAATCTCCAGGATCCCTTTGTCCCACCCTTCCTATATGCTTCCCCTTGGCATGAAACACATTACCCAAATTGTACAGTGCACGCCCCTCGCTCAATCTATCGCCCAATTCGCGTGAAAGCTCCAAATGTCTCTTGCAGCAGACCACAGCTTCATCAAACCTGCCCATCACCTTGAGAGTGTTCCCCAGGTTTCCTGACGACTTGGCTTCGCCCAATTTATCACCCATTGTCCTAAAAACAAATAATATTAGTTGCATCCCACAATTGTGTAACAATACCTGGCCAAAGTCAAGTCATGCTTATGATACTGCATGGCCTTTCCATAGTCGCCCAGATAGAAATATGCATTTCCCAACTGACTGTAAATGGCACTTAACGTCCGCAAATCGTCAGTTCCGGCCTGAATAGCCGCTTGGAAGAAGGCTACGCCGGCCCTGCAGTCTCCAGCTTTGCAAAGACGTTCACCTTCCAATGCCAGTTCCAAACACATATTGCTGGAGCCGTCATAGTCCTCAAAACAATCACAAAATCAACAATGGCATCTAACTCCAAGAAATGATTTATCTAACTTTCTGAGAACGCTAACGGGATGGCATGACTTCATTCATAATTAAAGGAAAAAATTGTAAACACACCTGCATTTCGAACGAGAGGTTCTCCGCACTAGCACTCAGGGACATTTTTAAATAAAAAAATTAAACGACTACTTAACGCAATTAAAAACACTCAACTTGTGATTCACTCATTTATTGTTCCATCGTTACATAAATAAACAAGCATTAAATCTCCGTAACGTCAAACCATTTCTTGCAACTGTCACCCATTTCAAGAAAACTGGGATACACTTCCACCAACATTGCAGAATCATAAAATTGTAGGGCCCTATAAATGCCACCAAGTTACTGCTTGTTCACACATCGGTAACGTAACGATAAATAAAACACTTGAATGTTACACAAAAACAAAATTGTAACTTGGAGTATTAATTCTTAAAAAAATTGTTGCCTGTAATTTTGTTGTAAAACAACGGGAGCAAAAAGGGCACGTATTTATTTGTAATGAATTAACGCAGAGTAAAAAATTCAAGATTTGTTGTCTTCTAAAAAACATTCGTTTCCTTGTATTTGGTCTTTCAATTTTTTTATTAAAATTTAGGAATAAAAAATAATGTTACGGTTATGCCACTCAAAGGTTTTTATTTTTAATCCAAGCACGCTTCGAAAATTTTTGAAAATTTCAAAGCCAACTTGACCCTGCACATTTACAAATTTCAGATTTTATTACAAACTTGGAAGTTCCTCAAATAAATCCGCGTCACATTTATTAAAGCGCTCTGCTAAATCCGGCGAGTTTTTGGCCGCTTTAAAATCCTGAGGAATGTAAATTTTTTCGTAAAACTTGGTTTTGTCTTGCAAGTCAGCCCAGCGCTTGGCAATTTCCATCGTCAAACTTTTCCTAAACACCATGCAATGCAAATAGGACAATTTCTCGTATTTAATACGCGAAAACCCCAAATTTGCTAAATTAAAACGCCAAGATTTCATTAGCCTAGCGTTTGCGCCTACATGTTTCGAATCAGGTGTGATTATTACTAAAATGCCTTCGGTTTTTAACAATTTGTACGCTTTCACGCAACACAAATGTCTCTGTGCTGGGGACGGTAGATACTCTAATAATAAACTAAAAACTACCACATCAAACGCTTGGGTTTGAAACTCACTGATTTCGTTATCGTCCAGAATAACGTTACATTCAGCACTAAGTTTCACGCCTAAAAAATCGCATTTGTGGACATCATTCCTTGCAGGGGCAATATCAATTGGGGTCACATCGTAACACTCATACTTTTTAAAAGGATTGTAGCAGCTTCCCACATCTAACAACAGTAATTTTTCAGTTTTTCTGTCCACAGCAAAGTCACTTGACACGATATTTAGTTTGTTGCCAATTTCCACTTCTCGATTTCGTTGTTTTAAGATTTCTTCATGAAAGAAGTAATATTGACAGAAGTTGTGGATCCACTCTACTCTTGAAGTGGCTTTTGAATTTGTTCTGTAGTTACTTTCCCAATGATTTGAAGCAAGGTTGTGCATGGAACAGGCATATTTTTCTAACGATTCTTCGTCCTTGCAATGTTTTCGCCACGCTTCTTCTGCCCCATATTTCTTGGAATCGTCTCGTAGCTTTTGATGAATCGATTTGATGTAATCAGACGAATTTAAATGATCCTCCGTTGCCATTATAATGAATCACAAAATAGTTTTTACCATCACCTACAAAAAATATATTAATTATGAAATGTGAGGTTAGGTTAGTTTTACATAAACGTTACATAATAAAATCAAACGACTTTGTAAGCGTTATCTGCAATTTACTAAAAGGAATGGACATTTTTTTAATCATGGTTTCAAATTAATGCGACAATTGTAATAAAGAATGTTTATTTGAAATGAAAATTATTCTTTATTGGGCTTCTGCTTCTTAGGGGCTCTTGGCTTCTGGGACCTGAGGACAGCACTAGCCCTACGAAGGGCGGCCTAAAACCATGCAACACAATAAACTAAATTATTTAAAAAAATGAAAAATTAACCTTTGTCAAGTCAGTACGATATTTGTTGGCTTTTAGAAGCCTGTTCAACTTATATAATGAGCGCCTGGGTCCTGCCTTCATTGTTGTTTTAATGGTACTTTGCCTTGGTTTGTACTAAAAAAATCAGTATTTAGTAAATACATTAGATGACAAAAAAATCACATTCTTACTTGTTTGCTGGCTTTCTTGCACACAACAGTAAAACCCTTCTTGTCAGGGGCATCAATAATACCAATGGTCTTCTTGTGCACCAAACCGCTGTATCTGTATGAACTCAAATTGTTGAGATTGTTGGGTTCCTACAATAGTTCTGCATTAGTAATTTATTGCAATTGGTGTTTAAAGCATTGTAAATTAAACATTCCTCAGTCGCAAATAAAATGATCGTCATAACTTTCAGAGATCTTGGTGGAAAAACTCATCATCTAACACTTTTTTAAGAAACAAAGTACTAAAACAAATACCTACTTACAGTACTGAATGGTTTGCCAATGTTGCGCTTTTTAAGCAAAAACGCATTGTTGTTACGAACTATGCTCCAAACTAGATGGGACGACATCTTGTTCTCTGAAACGACAAAATAATTTATAAAACACGTGGTGAAAATATTGGACGCAATTTACACGGGTTAGGTTATAAATCAGTGCATTATCTACTAAATTATGGTTAAATTGCCTCGTAATCGATAAATTCAAGCGATTTGAGTTGCATTTGATATAAAATTTTCCGTATTTTACAATAATTTTTTAAGCATCTCTTACCTCGTTCGTCGAACTGGAAGAAAGAGAAAATGGCGGAACTGAACTGACAGTCGGGAAAGAAAATCTATTGAGCGCCATCTACGCCGGGAAATTCAAATATTTCACCAAAAATTTAGGTATTTGAAAAAAATTAATCGAAGCTCATGTCAATTTACTCCTACTTATATTTTCCGTAAGAGATTTTGTACATAACAGTATTTAAAAAAAATTGTTTGCTCGCTTTAAAGCTGTGCCAATATCATCTTTATATTTTATTTAATAGGTAATTATCATGAAATAATGGACAACAGAAAGGGGTAGGTGTTATGCCATATTAAAAAAAATAAGAATTAAATTATACGATATTTTTCGTAACGAGTAATCTGTGTTCGTAACTAATGTTTTTTTCCCATCCGAAATATATCGATGAAATGTTATTGGTTGGTTTTAAAAAGTAAACAAAAACCACTAAAAATTAGTTTAAATAAAACGAATTTTTGAAAGGGATTGAAAAATCAGCACGGTAATATTTAACTTGATTTTATTTTCATATTTCCAAATGCAAAAAAATTAAATTGGTTATGAGGTCAAAATTAGATTAATTTAAATACTGCACATTTAGCTTGTTATATATTCACTTCTAGTCGCCATATTTTAAAAATAAAATTTTATTTCACAACAACAGTACTTACATTTTAATAAAACCCGGCGCATCCACCATTTCTGCATTAAATTAATTATTTTTTAAAATTTTATTATAAGTTCAGATTTCCTCACAAGTTATACATACCTTTGACAAATCGAAGAATACCATACGTACCATATGGGTATAATTATTTTATATTTTCCAACGCAAATAATGTACATTGTTCCAAAATGTTTCATGTTTTCAAGATTTTAATGTATATTTATTGCAACATGTAGCTTACTCATAATAATAATAATAATAGAAACTCATAACTTCTTCAAACTATTAAATCATCAGAAAAGTCACCATTTGTTGAATTTTCAGGAGGAGCCCTACAAAAAGGACAGAACCCTTTTTGTAGTAACTGCAGCTCAAAATCATCAACATGAAATGCCTGAAATCAATTACACAAATTTAATGTTAAAAAATTGATCGTTTTACCTTGAAACATGTGTGGCACATCGTTATTTGCAATTCTGGTAACAAATTTTTAAAGAACTGGTACCGCAAAGGTGGGTTCCATTTACAAACTAATACCGAAGTGCTGTCCATTGCTAGTAGTGTTTTTCTGTTAACGGTGACTGGGTAGAATACTCCAGTGTCTGCACCGCTCTAATAATTTATAATCGATCGTTAATCTAACTAATGAAAATTCACATGAAATACCTCGTAAGTGCCCAGTCGAGTGGAAAATGGGTCCTTGGCGTCGTCCTCAAATTCAATTTGTAATGTTTCGGCACCTCCGGCTGCTTCTTCCTTCCAATTATCAGACTTTGCATCTGCTGGAGGCGTTTCGATCAATCGGACTGCTTCAATGTCCGTTATGTCACCTTGCAACACGAACTCAACCAGCGGCAAGATCTCTTCAAGTACAAATTACACAAAATGATAAATCGGCGGTAAAAATCTTATAAAAAAACTAGTACGTAATATAATTACCGAAACTGAAGTACGAGTGTACGAATTTTTCTCCACAATTCACACACCTGTTGCTCGCACTGGCCAAAGAGTTATAAGTAGAGCAGCGATAGCACATCGGCAGCAACTCTTCGGGATCGCTAAAGGGACGAGCTCTCGCAGCGATACTAGCGATTTCCACCTGTTCCTGAAATTTCGGCGGGACCCTAAGCGTCTGAATTTTGTCCAAAAGCTGTTTGGCCAATTTATTCGCTCCCAGTTTACGGGCTTGCTTAGCCAAACAATACCAAATGGCGCTGTAAAGTGACAGGAAAAATTCGCATTAAACCGTTCCAACAATCGGCATAAAACGTACAACAACGACAGTCCCTTGGGTTTGTTATTTTGGCTGGTTTCAGTCATCAAGAACCTGGCAATGTTAAAGAGCGCTTCGGGCATGTACGACGTAAACGGTTCCTCTAAATAACGATGCACTGCATGAAATGCATAGTAAATTCCAGCCAAACGTTCGTTGCGCTCATGATTCTCCAAGAGCTCACTTCGATTCGTATCACTAAACCAAACGACATTTTAGCAAGTCTACCACAGATTTGAACTCTTTACGTGTCTTTCGCCAAGTCCAAAAAATGACGCGAGACTATCCAATAGTAGTAACCGGCATCTTGAAACCGACACTCAGTGATTGCATTTTCTATCAGTTGCTGCAAAACTTTGAATGCTTCCTCAGGCTTGCCAGCTCTATAAAACGCTGTAACAAATAACTACTAGACGACACACTGACAAAAAATATTATACCTTTTTGTGCTTGAACGAATTTGTCATTTTCCACCAACCAATGGGCGTATGGTATATAAACCAGGGCTTTATATTGCGGCTGTGTTTGCACCAAAGCGAAAGCTTGTGACCACTCTTTGGCCTCAACGTGTAACGTAAGAACAGCGGCAGAATCACCTAATCTGCGGTAAATTTCCGCAGCAAATGAGGCTTGATTCAAACGTTTCAGGTATTCAGCAATGGACAGCAGACTTGATCTTTCCGCTTTGTCTAGACGTCTTCCAAGTTCGGTCAATCTTTAAAAAAAATGTTATGACCGAAATTGATATGGTAGCAAGCATACTGGTCAATCCATCCTTTTTCTCCGTAAATGTCAATGGCCGATTGAGTGTCCCCGACTGAGAGATACATTTCAGCCGCTGCTTTGTGCTCGTTTATGTTTTTAGCCCAATCAGCTTTTTGTCGAATCAAGTCCGAGTTGTCGTTTGAACCCAAATATTCCTAAAGCAGTACAATTTCTTAGATAAATACAACTTGCATAATGAATGTTTGTAACGTGTACAACCGGATGCAGTAAATTTCACCAGTCTATAGTTTCTCTGCTGCCCATCTCTACTTATAAAAGTGTTTTATGGCACTGCAGATAGACGCTGGGTCTGAAATTTGTAATGTTTACTATTTCTTGGTTTGGGTCTTATTTTTAAAATGATTACTGAATGTCCACCGAATCGTTGAATGATTAAACCTATTTGCTACGAATTAAACGTCAAATGTTCTGGTCCTGAACATAAAGGTGTAGAGGAGAGACGTTGCTTTTGTTGTAAAACACATATGTGAATGGCATTTAGTTTTAAATATAAACATCAAAAATTAACCGAGTAGAAATATTTATATTATGCTAGTGTAACGTAAAAAGAAAAATTTAATGCGTATTTCTTCATTGGTAAATGTGACTTATTTGTAACGTAATGGAAAATAAATTTCTGTAATAATCAAACTAGTTCTCTTATAAAATTAGTAAATCAACATTTTAATTTGGCGGATGGATAATCACATCCAACGGGTGTTAAAATCTATAACTATGTAGTAAATTATAGAAAATGTTATACAAAGGGGCAATTTTATTTAGCTATTTTAATAGAGGACCGTCCTCGACGCCATTTAACCGCATTTCATTCTGAAAATCTACAAAAAAACACTGTTTATGACGATACAACACAATGATACAAAATAATGAGAATTTTTAATTTTAAATACCACAAACAAAAACAGATGATTATACGAAATTGACACGATTCGCATCTGTATGTTTAAAACTGATGTGGTATTTAAAATTAAAAATTGTCATTATTTTGTATCATTTCGTGCGGTAAAAAAATACTAAATGCTCAGTATTAAATGTGGAAATCATTAACTGTTTTTTGTAGATTTGCAGGATGAAATCTTGTATTTACTTAGTATGTAGTTTATACTCGGTTTATTTTTTAATTTGGCACGTAAAAAAATAATTTTCCGAAAATGAAATGGGATTAAACAACATCGAGATCGGCCTTCAAACGCAAAAAGAACTCTTTTATTACAATAGGTAAATAAAATTAACGCATTGAATAATACATATTTACTATAATATTCGGTGTTTTAACGTTTGGTTGGATTATCCATTTGCCAAATTAAAAAGAGAAGAAATGTTCAATTATTTTAAAAATTATCTATCTGCTTTATTTTATAATATCAGTTTTAGTATTTTTTATTGTTAAATTTTATGTTATGTGTTAACTAAAAGAGATTAATTTTTGACTTCACTTATAGGTTATATGTTTAAATATTCTTCAAATTATAGTATATTAACATAATTTATAAATTTGATTTATTTCACAATATATTGTTTATTACGGCATGTTTAAATTTGCCACCAAATGTTTTATTTTATGATGAGCATTCCGTATAATTTACAAATGGTGTGGTATTTTTGCTAAACAGTTGAATAAAATAACGGATCAATACACCTTGCATATGAATAAAGTAATAGTACCGATTAAGTAGTTATTTTCATTACGTTACAAGTCACATTTACCAATGTAGAAATATGTATTATTTTTTCTTTTTACGGTGTAACTAGCGAAATATATTTGTACATCTCTGATGCGGTCATGTTTATATTTAAAAGTGAATCCTATTCACATATGTGCATTACAACAAAAGCAACAGCGTCTCCTCCTCGACACCTTTAGATTCAGGATCAGTACATTTGGTTTTTTCTCTTAATTCATAGCAAATTACTTAACTCATTCCGACTCGATGGATATATTAAGTAATAATTTTTAAAATAAGACCTAAACCAAAAAATAGTAAACATTACAAATTTCAAACTCAAAGTGCCGTAAAACATTCTCTTTTATAAGTAGGGATGGGTGCTTGTTAGAACCGGCAGCATCAAAACTATAGACTGGTGAAATTCACTGAAGCCGATTGTACATACCTGAGCTAAATCAAACATTCTCAAATCGGTATACATGGTCAGAGCCTTGTGTTCTTGGCCCGATTTTTGGTAGAGTCTGGCGGCCTCCTTCAGACGTCCTCTGTGAGCGTAAATGTCGCCAATCAAAGCGTCGCGATTTGTCTCACCCTTCAAATGACGTTCCTAAAAGCAATCGCAGTTACTTGTGCCTGCGTCTACAAGTATTGCACTTTGTTACTTGCAGCTCTTGTATCAGCTCCAAATAGGAAAAGTCTTGCAATTTAACAAACGCCAATCTGGCCGTTTCAAAATCAAGAGCTTCTAAAGCGGCATGTCCAAGTTCCTCCCAGTCCCCATCCGTCACACCCAAACACGCAACCCTGTAAGCTTCATGATACATTTTCTTGTCGATGTATTGATACATGGGTGCGCTCAAAGGAAGCTCTAGAGTGACGATCGAAGATCCATTCAAACAAAACACCTTCGCGCCCGACAATCCCACGATGAACCCGCTCATTTTCTGCCGGTGCGCCGCGAAATCCAACACTTTAATGGACAGATATCCGTTTCCGCTGAACGCGACCATGTCTTCGTACAAACTGTTAAAAGCAACACAATCCGTTCCGGGTTCCTGATAATACAAGTCGCCGGTTTTCGAGTAGAAAACTTGCAGCAATCCCGTTTCGTCCACCACAGCCAGTTTTAACTTCTTCTGGCTCAAATCGATACACCTGATTCCGTCATTAACCGACAGTTTTAGCAACGGATGAATGTTGTCCAAGTGTATTTCCCAAACTTGCCCCGACTTCAGGCCCAAAATCAGACCCTCTTTGCTCGGCGGGCCTCCTATTATTTTTATATACCGGATGGGGCTCTCGAAGTTCCACTCTTTTTCTTTTTGTCCGCTGAAAAGCATGCTTTGCACTTTCTTCTCCTTGCAGACGACCAAGTGCTCCGTGCAGACCACAAGGAGGCTGCAGTCCAGTTTTTGCGTTATTTTCTCTTTGACTCGATAGTGCATATCGTTCGCGTCGTTCGAAAATAGCTCGTAAATTACGATTCTCTCGGGCAATTGCACCTAAAATGATTTCGTAAAACGAACAAAAAACCGTGCAACTTACCGCAAGCCTGTTCTTGAAAATCGCAATCTTCTTTATTAAATCCCTGCACTTGATTCTAACTTTCTGCTCAGTGACAAGATGTTGTATAATAACATCTGTCATATTTTCTCTGAACGCATATCTTTCCTTGTAGAGACCATGAACGGTATTTATTGTAAGCTGATAGTAGGCAATTGTGCCATCTTGACAACCCATTGCCTGTGTTGTACCTATTGTAAATATGGTATAGTCGTTATGGTACTCACAATAAAATTTCCATTGGGATGTGCAGCGCAACACCACACCCACGAATATTGCTGGTCCCCAATCCTGTCCAACTTAATCCCTTCACGAGTGTACATATAACAAGCTTTGTTCAGCCCAGAAATTAAGATATATTCGCCGGTGGAAAAATAACTGACTTTTAAAGCCTCAAACCCGATATTTCGTTCCTTCCCGACTAGTTTGCCTCCCAGAGTGTAAAACGACAATGTTTTTCCCCAGTCAGTGACACAAAGCGTGTCTGTGGGGTCTTCCTTGTAAGTGCACCAAGATAAAGCCCAAATCGCCGTGCAATTGGGTCGCTCAATTCGTCCCTTTTCCTCGCCCAATTTATTGCGGATGGAAACCACTCCATTGTTGAGCCCCAGCGCTAAATACTGCCCGTCGTTCGTCCACGAGCACGCGTTTATCTTAACATTAGTCTTGTGCTTCTGCACTGACTTCTGCTCGGAACTCCAGAACGCAAAATCGCTCAGAGCACAAGAAGCTAATTGGTGCGACAAAGGGTTGAAAAGTAAACATTGTACAGAATCGCCGTGACTGTATTTTAGCAATCCTTCCAGTTTGCTCGACCAAATGATGACGGTCTTGTCAGCACTGCCGCTGGCGAATTTTAGTCCGTTAGTTGCGTACGAAACGCAATGAACTTTGTCTTTGTGACCTTTAAGTGTTTGAATTGGACTACCGTCGAATGTGTCGTAAACTAGCACGTGATTGCCGCTTGCTACTATTAGTTGAGTTCCTTCCGGGTTGAAACACAAATCGGAAATGCTGAAGATATTTGATTTGTTGAGGAAACCGGGCTGGGTCTTCATACTTACGTTTGTCCTTTCTTCTCGTTGTCTTGAACGCGGTCCGTCCATTTCGGTACAGAACGCATTTTCCAAACGCGATTCACTTTTATTGAGCAATTTCACATAAGCTTTCATTCAAGATGTCAAAGTGTGGGAATTCTTATCACTGTGGAGGGTTTGTATACAAACACACTTTGTTGCCAAGACAACTAAACAACACCTGTTGAAAATTGACAAAAATTTAAGCGAGTATGCAACTCAACATACTCGCTAGTACAAGAGTTGTCTATACTAAATTAGAATTGTTGAAAAAATAAATAAAATAATAAAAAATCCTGATAAATTATTGATTGCGTTTTGTTCCAAAAACGTCGACTTGAACTATGATTTAATTATTTTCATCAAATTTCATTTCTAGAATTCATTTTCTAATCTGAAATATTAAGAATTACTTTGCATCAGTCATACTCTTCAGTTTATTAAATGTTTGATACAGAAAGCTCGGATTTTATAAATATTTCAGATCGTTAAAGCCGAAAATACTGCATCTACACATACTTGTGAATTTTTAGAATCATTTAAATTTTTCACATATTTGATGGGTTTATTATTCTAAATTTTCCTTCCACAAAGTCAATCCTATCTTCATTTTTCAATTTGAAAATAATTTTATTAGAAATAAAATTTACAATATTGTAACTGCACTATTGCGTAGTGTAGTAAAAAAATAAAAGATAAGAAAAAATATTTATTATGGAATACATGAAATGCTAATCTGCATTAACGAGATTAGGTTTATTATTCCTTCAAAAATGTTTGAACGATCATATAACGAGCGATAAAAAAACGGAGGCTGCGTTGGCCAAACTTTGCCTTTCGAAAGAGTGTACCAAAATTTCGACCTTGAGTTGGAGAAATTTTAAATTAAATTTTTAAGCGTCTCGGACACATTGCATAAGGTAACTTTAGTGCCTTCTTCGACAAATTCCATCCCATTTAAGTAAATTTTTATATCACAGCTCCGGTCAAATGCCATGATTAGACAGTTTCAAACGTCTACATTAGAAAAAATAAAACAGAAGCTAGATTTTTTCAACCCTCGGTAGTTATGTATGTAGTATGCTTTCGAATTGTAAATATGGATTATTTGGATTTTTACAATATTATTTGCCATTGCTTACGATTTGGCTTACTTGAATTAGTTTTTAGGATTTCATATTTTGAAGTCTGTTTTCACAATCTTCAAGTATTGCTGAAGATTATTTTAAATACTAAAAAATTACATATATGCAAATAGGTTTTTTAAATTTTCATAAAATCTACAATTTTTTATTATTTCGTTTTTAAGACGTTTTAAATTGATTTAGAACTCTCAGATCATTTCGCATTTAATAAAATCTCTCTGTTCATTTCTTAACTTATTAAATGTTTTGGATCTTAGAATTGTCACTTTAGGGTTATTTATGTTTATTTAATATTGATTTATTATTTCAATGATTTATGGTCCTTATGAAAATTCTAGATCTAGTGTTTTTCTTTAGATTATATAAATTTACACATCTTTCAAACGTTTCCCATTTTCAGGTTCATTTAAATCTAACGATAAAAAGCTTAAATTATTCGTGGTATTATATAATTTATATTTCCATTTAGCTTTTAGCATTCTCTTGTTTTAAACGATACCATTTAGCTTTTTTTAGTTGAAGGAATAATTGAGTAGCTCGTGTTAATGAGACTGACTGAAGATAATGACTTCAAATTTATATCGTGCCATTTAATTTTATATTCGTATAAATGGTACTGCACAGCTGCTGCTAAAAAATAACGTTATTTTATGGTGAGTTAATTCAAATGGTTATTTTCAAAACTTTGCATTATTGGTTTTCAGATTTTGTTTGCTGCCAACGAAAAATCTATGTGGATCCTCGCGTACGAAACTTCCTACTGGAAAATTATTGATTTTTGCTAATTTTATTTTGACTAAACATTCCAAATTCTCATTTCCGACTCTTGAGGATTACTTAAAACATTAAAAATAAAAAAAATTGGAAAAATTCAATATATTGATTAGGTAGGTACTTGGATTAATAAAAATCATAATCATTCAGGTATTTTTTGAAGTTTTTAATTGCACACCTCATTTTATTTTATTTTATTAATTTTATATATACACACATTAAAATATTCGGTTATCATGAAATTCACCTTCGTACATAATAGTAGTGTCCTAAAAATATTTTAACTGGTTCTAGTAAAATCCTACTTACATAAAAAACCACAATTTAAAACAAATCTAGACTCATTTTGCCCACTGAAACCATATTATTTCGATTTAATCCAATCAAACTGCTGCAAATTTCGTGTCGCCGAACAATTATGCACTTCTTATCTAAATAGCATACTTTATTTAGACAAAAACGTACGACACCCCATTATAATTTGAATAAAACGGAGATTTGGAAGCGTGTAATCCTCATTTCAAGGTTAAAAATGTGTATAAAGATGGCGAATCTAGATAATTATAGTAATGCCATGCTTATTTAAGAGCTTGTTGATTAACATTTGTCTAGAGAGCATAATGATTTCGACTATTCCCAGAAAATGCAAATTATTACAAGGTGCGATTACATCTTTTCCTCTATTAATTTTTTAATTAATCCAGCGTAAATTCTGAAGTCAAATTTCACCGCGAGATAATATAACCGGAAAATTTCAACGACATTTAATTATTATGTCACACAAGCCGCCGGCTATTTTATCGATCTGAATTTGTTTCGATGTTTGGGTCACAAAGGAAGGGTTTGGCTGAATACGTCTTCAAAACAAGAACACTCGGCGCAAATTCCGTCTCGTATTTGTGCCTTTCCTCGAATTTGATCAGGGCGCGTGTCTTGAAACCCACCTACCTTCTGGCGAATAACATTTGTGGTGTGTTCCCCCATTCTTTACCATTATCGTTTTCCACCTCGTAACCCATTACGCCAACATTTGGTCGACAGATGGCCTATTTTATTCGACAACAGTTGTATCCACAAGAGTGGCATTCTGAATTTAAAATCGATTCTCTTCATGGTGAAACCTAAATTTAAGACAAAGCTTCCAAATGAGGATTATGTCTGGCATGAGCCAATCGTGGTGGTAATAAGATTATAATGAGCCCCCGGGTTCCTCAGGGAACCTGTTATTTCGCAGAATTACTTGAGGCTGGGGCTGAATTAGGCCGGGAGTCCACTGACAATTTGGATCAACTTTTAAATTGTACAATTTCAGTTTTCGGAATTTCCAAGAAACACACAACGGCAACGGTCGTTTTATTTTTAGTTTGAAATTAGTTTCAAACTTTAATTAATAACACAACGTCGCTGTGCAACTTAGTCCGAGTAAGTCCATTTATTTTCGTAGATAAATGAGGTTAATTTAGTGCAATAGATAAAAGTATTCACACTAGTTCTACTATATATTCCTCCACTCGATATTTATTTTCAAAAGATTATTATATGATCATTAATTAAAAATGTTGAAAAACTGTCTTCTGGCTCTTTTTAATTTTGATACAAACAACAACTTAAAAACGGAACGTACATTTTTGTAAGACAAATGATTACATAATTGAATTGAATTTTGTATAATATGAAGCTGAAATAAATGTTCTCATATTAATAAAGAAATTCAACCAGACATTCAAATTTTACCCTTTTTAATCACTCTTGGGAGAATAAAACATTCTGTACTAAAATAAATAAAAAATAAAAAATACGTAAACGAATTTTGTGTATTCTAGCAACATCCCACTCATTAGAGTATCGTTACTAAAGTCTTTGTAGTTGTATGGACACGAGTTGAAATGAAAATTACAAAGAGGTATTTGTGACATGCATCTACAAATTTCACTTTATTATTAAATGTATTGACTGAATAAAACTATTATTATTAATTTTTTAAAATAAAATATGAAAAATAACATTTCTACTAGCGTTCGTATTATTCCACATGACAAGGCAGGGTCGTTGGGTCCCCCAACCTTAACGCAATAATCTTAATAGAACTTTCCCCCTTAAAATTGAAAATATCGCCGTGAGCCACTTATCGAAAAATGCCTAGCAATGCGGAAAATTTCTAATTGCATCCGTTAGGAAAGCGACGAAAAGCTCGTTGAGAATTCGGCGATATGGTCGTATGCCCAAGAGAAAGGAAGGAGTCCGATACCGCTAATGCTAATACTAATTGTGCACACACATTATCATTTGAACCTGGTCTTCCGCAAAGCAGTTGACATAATTAGTTCCTACCCTCTCGATAGCTAAGGCTTTGTAATAACCACCACCAACATAAATCCCCCAAATGTATCAAGCAAAGTGGAAACTCAGGTCGGAAATGCGATATCGATTCAGTGATGAAATTTAATCGAAATAAAGTAAATGAGATGGTAGAACCGTAGCGTGACAAGCTCCACTTGAAACGCGGAATTTTTACGGATTGATACGTAGAGGTGTTATGAAAAACGATAATAAATCAACGCTTTTCACGTACTTTATCCAGGCACGGAGCCGCAGCAAATTTATAAGAACGCCGCGGGCTACTTCAAATTTTCAACAAATATAATTGAAAAATCCCACCAGCGAACTGAACTCGATTATACAATAAACAGCAATGTTTACTTTAGGGTAGTAGCAAAAGCAAGGGATGCCAGCCAATCAATAGTTTTCTCCTTTTCTGCTAATTTAGATATTTGTGTACTTAACAAGGGAAGCTCAAAATTAATACGCAATTTAAAGTGCGTTCTTTTGTATTTTATAAAATGCTTTATTGTTTTATTTTCCAGGAATTTTTGCCTAAATTTCTAATAAAATTAAATAAAACCTACACCCTTTCACCTGTTCCTTATTTTATGGATTCTGTCTGTTATAAATGATGCAATTATAATTATTTTAAACACATTTCTAGTAAATTGTTTGCATAATTAATTCAACGTTTCTTTACCTTCGGATTTCTGGCATTTGTAAGTTTATATTTTTTATTTTACATATTTCTAACAAAACCTTGTTGATGATAAATTGAAAAGGCAGTTAACCCACAACAAGAACTACGAAATTTGCATTATTTTAACATCCGTATGCCTTTACCTTGGAACCTCTACCATTTACAGTTTTAAATATTTTTCTAATTACAAAATATATACATATGTAAGTTTAAAAACTGCAATTACATAAGAAGAGTATGATAGCAAAATAGTTAAACCACAAACAAATTCAAAAAAATTGTTATTTGACTCATTGCGAAATTATTTTAATAATTAGAAATTCCAATAATAACACTTGTTGAATTAACGTGATTGGGTTTTTTTAAACAAAACAAAACACAAATAAAAATTAATGAGTGTGTTCAAATTTCCTAAACCCAAGTCGAATGCAAGTCGAGTGTTTTCATTTGAGTTTCTAATTACTGAAATAATTTCAGAATGAGCTAATTTTTCAGCAAAATAGCAATATGTTTTTTTCTAAAGCAAACCATGGCCAAAGTTATAACATTTTAAAAACTACACGAAATGAGAAATTTATTTAAATTACTTGCCTAACTAAAGTTAGCGTGGTACATTTTTTTACAGTACGAAGAGTCAAAGTTAGCTAATGAAAACCACAACTGTTCTTTTTTTCAAAGACAGGCACTATTAGTTTTATCTTGTACTTTGCTCAACAGCCGGGCTATTCGGTGTTATGTAACAAAAAATAGATTTTTAGAATATTTAATCTTGTAGCCGTTTCACCCGAAAAATTGATCGTCGGTTTTCTCGAAATTTATAATTTTTATATTTTAATATTGTGGTCAGTTATGAGCTGACATAGCCCTCCAAAGGATGGCGTTGACTTTTGGGACACCTGAACAAAGTTCATTTAGACACGAGGTACATTAATTAAAGGACTTGTGCAATTTGACATTTTAATCAATCTTTTTTATTGAAATTACATCAATGGAAACAAATGCAGTTTCATCATAATGTTGTCTTTGTTGGCTAAAGTACGAAGCTGTTTTTATAGATGAGAACCTGTGCACTTACTTCATATTATTAAAATTTGATTAAATTGATATTATTATATGAGTTACCTAATAATTAGATAAGAAAATAGATGCAATTGAATAAAAAAATCGCGCTCAACGGTAAAATCAAAGAAAAAAGTTAAAACACATACAAAAAGCATTAAAAAGTTTTAAACACATTTATAGGAAAATTTGAAGAAATGTGGTGCTAAAAAAACATCACTCAACTGCAGTGTTTTATTTTTATTTTTCATAAAATAATAAATATTTTCACATATTAATTAATTAAGCAATTGCTCCAGAACAATAGTACATTCCTATTATTCCAATATAAATTAATGTGCGTGCTCGGGGTGGTCTTGAATTCATTATCGGACTAATAGAATGATCCCAAGGATACAGCGGCGGTTTTACCTGAAGCTCGTCCAATTTGGTTTCCAAATTCTGTTCATTCGGACCGTGACAGCTGGAAAGCACAATGATCTGACAAAACAAGCTTGAAAGCTGGTAAGTGAGGGAGGCAGACGCGTGCCTGATGCTTTTAAAATGTTACTTCTAATTTGAACTTTCGTTTCCTCCGCTGACGTATCCTTGATCCGACCTGAAATATGAATGAAGCAAAACGGATAAGTTTCATGCTGTAAAACGCGTTGCTCGTAGTCTCAAACGTTTCAATTCAAATCGACGAACGATCTGCATAAAACGGTTAAACTCGTAATCTTTCAATGAAATCTCAAGTTCCGCTGTAGCAACAAGAAAGCAAATTAGCATAAAAGGAAGAAGATTGAGCGCTATTCATTAACCTGCGGTCCTGTTTGGTAAAAGAGAATAAATGGTTGTAAGCTAATAACATAATTTTAATTTTAAGTGCTTCCCAGTTTCACTCCCACAATATTCACTTTTCAACCCGGAAATTATACTATGTAAGTAATATACCTAATGCATCAATCACTTAAGCTCACCCTTTACTTTTCGAGCCCTGCCTGCACTGTTTCACTACTTAAATTAATTGGCAGGTTTGAAAATTCGTCTGCGCTTTTATAAATTTATAAATGGCAATTGTAAGCCCGCAACGGCAAAATCTGATTCGAGCCACTCTCCCGGGAGTCTAGCCGCTTTTTCAGTCCGGTCTGTAACTGTTGATGGAACTTGACGTTCGTCGAAAAATCATCATCGAACTATTACCCGCATTTCGCTGCACTAATAAAAGCAATATCATATAATTGATCGGACGCTTGGAGGTTTCCTCCTCGGCTCCATCATTATTAACATGAGGCACACGTGCGGCAGCTGCTTTGCCGTCCGTGATGAACACCTTTTCTTCAGGTAACACCGGGCGGATGGCCTCGTTTAGAGAGAGTGCTCGAATTTCGAATAGAAGCCGACGATGTCAAAAACAGAGAGGGTGTAGGTTTACGTGAAGGCTTTGGCATGTGTTGTTGTTGTTCATATTCTAAGCAGCCTGCGGCCTCGGTCAGCCAAATGGACCTCCGTCTTGTCAAAAAGGGCATCTGTTTGTTCTTGACTTTGAACCGATACCGCGTTTTATTTAAGAGTTAAGAGTGGTTTATTCACTAATTCTCGTCATGACTGACGTAATTTTCCAGTCCTCAAAAACTGTGAAACTCAAACTATTGTAGTAACCAAATATAAATTAAACCTTAATATCATAATTTATGATTTACATTGTCGGTTACAACATTTACTTAATTCTTCTAGAAGTAAATATGACAGGTTTCACAAATCACTCTTGCGTTAAAGTCTCACGACAAGATTCAAGAAGTAATTACAGTTTTGTAGGTGTTTGTTTCAAAAATTGACGAAAATCTCTTGTGACCATGTCCCCCAACAAAATAAGAAAAAAATCTGAAATATGTGTCCGGAAATATTTTGGTTATGTGATTTTCCACTTAAACTTATGATTTTTCAAATATTTTTTTTAAATTTGGAACGTTGTTTTTCTCTTTAACACCTACCATTATTTTTCATGGTATTCAGTTCCTGCTTATATAAAGCTTCTAGAATAAAGCTGCATTGAAAAGCTACAGCAGCTGTACGTGAAGTCGTCACAATAATAATGCAGGTGCGTTTTAAATGTCCTTCGGCTATATTATAATTTACGTATTTGTTTCTCAAAATAATTATGTCAATTACCATAAATATTGAATGATATGTATAGTACGAGGGCAATTTAATGTAAATCCGCCGGATGAGAAGTTGGAATAAATTCGATACATGTTTTACAAGGAGCAAAAAAATAAATCGCTGAGACCCGTCAATTTTTAAATTTAAATGCGCAAATCATAAAAATCAGGGTTATTTTTTTTAATGGCAACTCTAATTTTTGTATGCTTCATTTTATATAGCATGTTTTTTGCATATAAAATAATCACATTTTTAATAAGTTGCATAACAAAATTTTTGAATTTTTTTTTAAATCTATTTACTTTTGATTGTATTGGTAAATTGATTCGCTACTACATCAACTACATAACTTGACAGTTGCTCTGATTATTTTTAATTTTTTTCACGATATTTAGATACACTGCTTTTGTTAAAATTATTAAATTACAAAATAACAAACAAATACATTGTACCAACGACGATTCATTCTACAAAAATACAAAAAAATATATCAAAAATATTGATATGTAACCTATTACAATTTTTATTGTTATATATTCAAAAAACATGCTCTTTAAAATGACGCAATCAAAAACTAGGATTGCCATTAAAAAAATAAAAATTACGTTATCATTTTGACAGAGGTAACATAACAAAGTTGATTTTTATTTCACTTAAAATTTTCAAATGACGGGTCCGAGTGAGATATTTTTTCGCTCCTCATAAAAATGTTTTTCATCCGCACTGTATTTAACCTAAAATGAATATAGATATTCTCTAGTGTGTTGTGAATATCAAATTAAAGGTCTTTTCAGGGACAGTTTGTAAAATGAATAAAATTCTACATCGTTCAGTGCTAAAGTTTATTAGTTTTTAATTTGTAACGAGATGAAGGAGATCATATGGTGTTGCATATGAGCACCTTTATATCAATTAAAAAATAAGTAAATGTATGAATTAATTCAAATAGTTTTTCAGATCTAACTGCCATTTTACATATTTATACAAAACCTGTTTTGTCAAAAATTAAATAAAACATACATAATTTTGTTCTCTTTTTACATGCTGTAATATATTACATATTGGTATATAATCTTAAGATTTTAATAAAAAAATAAAAAAATCGTAAACGCAAGTCCACGAAATTTGCTTTAACTAATTTGATATAGGAGTGAGCTGTGTGTGCGGTCAAATATTATCAAAGCTGTTTCTGATGGAGATTAAAAATCAGCCACAAATCAACCAGTGAAAAATTACTTGATCGTCTTTTTAACTTAATTTACTACGATTCAATTAGATTAATTTAAAATCTCCTGATATGTCATTTTTCTATATCCAAATTGCCGCCAAATTGATTAAATTATTAGTTTTTCCTGATTTTATTTACATTATATACAATTATAACATATTTTGCACACAAAATTTTTAATAATATTTGCTGTGACGAGTCTCCAATTATGTACTTACTTAGAGATATGACAAGGTAAGGTAGAATTCACTAGATTACACTTTTGTATCGTCTTTTAACAAACCAAACAATTCCTAATTGTTAGGTAAACCATAATAAAATTGTATATAAAAATGATTGGTATTTAAATCATGCCAGCTGTAACAAATTCGCAGATTTAATTTCCCATTCCGCAGCCTCCCGCTAAGAAGACAAGTCTCGCAGTATTGTATGTAATTAATTTAAAATTTCGTAGCTCTAACATCCGGAAAAGAATATGGGAGATACAGTTTACGCCAGAACCAGACCGTGAAAAACTAGATTAAAAACGCCGTTTCAGACGGACTTTCATTACTTTGTTTAGATTGTTCCGTAGCTCGCTTTATCGGATAAGTAAATAGTGGGAATTGCATATTTAATTCCAAACACATGTACTTTTATCTCGTTTGTCTATTGTTTGATTCCGTCTCTTTCACGCCGCAAATCGTAAAGTTGAAAATTTTATCGGCGGATTTTCATCTGGAATAGTTAAGTAGGTGCCTTCGAAACTGGTTGTTAATTAACATTCTGCACGGAGAACAACTCCCGATTAGAATATATGTATGGTTACAGTTTGAGCAGCGCAGGTGATTCAAATTCAAATATTAAAATTCTACGGGCAACATTCCGGAAGTTCGAGGACCGCGCCATCATTAAAACCCGAAAAATTTACAACGAAAGCCCGCACCTGCCATACACCTGCAGGTTACGTTTTGCAACTGTCAAATTAATAGCAGTTATTTTGACGGCTTTTCATTTTTCCACTTTTATGTAGACGTTCTTACTACGGTACTGTTCGTTGCCACTAAAATGCTTCGCGTTCTTGTGTAATTACAGTCTCACAAGTTAATGGACGAAAAGTTTGGTTTGCATTGTGTGCTACAAGTTGATGGGAAGAATGATAAAAAAATTGCGCCAGAAAATGCGTTGGGTGTAAGTGAGCATTACGTTACGTCCGTGGTTAACAACGAAATCAACGATGCAAAACTATTCATTGTCAAGGACGTCCATGACGGATAATTCTTCATTTTAAAACATTAGTTGTTGATGTGTCTGTAATATTTTTTCACATGAATTACAAAAATCTAGTTGGTGCTTAAATGAGGCACCCTTTGAAATGAGGAATGGTTTGGAAATACGACTATTTATTAATACAACGGAAAATACATTTCTTGTAGTTTTTTTTTTGAATTAATTATGCTGATTTGAGTTCAAAATATATGTAAAAAATAAGTTATTACGAGTAAGAGGTGCACAAACTGTCTAAATTGCTGTATTATAACCATTTTTGTATTTCAGGCAAATAAAGTCTTAAAAGAAATAAAATTCAATTTATTACATACGTATATGATTTATAAAATGTAGGGAGAATATAGTTAATTATTATCGTAATTATCTAGACAAATATGTCTTTGAGTTTATGGATTTAGCGTGATACATGGACATTTTTATTAAACTTTAAACAATATTTAGGTGAACCATCTTAAAGTAGGTTTTAGCGACAATCAGAGAACGAAATAATAGCAATTGAAGAGCCGTCGAGCCAAATAATAAAATGTATTTAGGTAAATAAAATAAAAAAGTTTCATAAGAGAAGATAAAAGAACAAACATTTAAAACAGTCGTAAAGTCGATAAAGTACCTAATACTAGAAAAATTTGAAAAAAAATTGAGACCAAGATATTGCAATAAAACAACAAGAAACAAGAACATAATTCGATTAACTAAATCAAAAATCGATAAGATTGAAAATTTGAAATATCAAATGTAAAAATAAAGCAAACAAACAACAATGTAGAAGAAATCACTAACATTTGATAACACTACGATTTGATATAAATGAAATAACCAAAAAAACTATGGAAATATCATAAAATCAAATCATATATATTTAATATCAATATAGATTAGAAACTTAATCAAATCAAAAAAGTGAAAAAAAAAATCCAACAAAAAACAAAAATTTAAATAATTGTACAGTCAAACTCTCAGAAATCCAGTACCTAACTCTTAATTAAAATTTATAAAAAACGAAATAATATTATAAAATAAAAACTGAATCTCTGACAATATGTAACTATCAATAAATCACACACACACATCAAATAATACTCACCAAGAAAATTAAAATAGAAAATAATTTAAAACGTCAAAGGTAGAATGATATAAAATGACAAAAAAATGAATAAAAAATAGTTAAAAAAAGTGGACGTATAAAAAACAAAAGTCTAAACACCCAAAGGTTGGAATAATAAAAATTTAAAATCGAAATTTCCAACAGTTAAAAATTGGTCAAATCGTACAAAAACAAATGAGGAATCAGAAATGCACAATTAAAAATTATCACCAAATGTTCCATAAAATTGTTAAAGTTGTGGAAACAAAGGAATAGAAAAATGGAAAAATTTTAAAAAATTAGCAAAAAATTAAATTTAAATTTATAAATCGGGAAATATCTAAAACTCTTCTCCGTATTTCCGCCAAAATTGTCGATTAACCGGCACAACTTTGTCTGTTAAACTAAGTACACAATTTAAGTTCGCAGGCGTCTTGGGCGCAACAAGTTTTCAACACGTGCCTAGTTTCCTCTTCAGCCCAAATGCACTCGAACTGTTAACTGATCCAATTTAGCTAAAAACTTTCCAAATCACAGAATTTTTATATTTTTAATAGATACATTATCATTATGAAAAAACATCGTTAAGCCCCCCATCACTTTTGGGGGCATAGTTGAAAAAATGAACGCCGCATTCCAGCGAACCAAAAAAGCGAAGGAATTCTAATGTGTTGAAGAAGAAAAGTATGAAAACGATACGCTAGGAATGTCCATTACCGGTGCTCATATATGGCAATAGAAATAAAATTTTAAAATATGTACATGAGTAAATAAATATAAAAAGATAATCAATGCAATTAACAATCATAAAATGTAAACAATGTTAAAACCAGAATACTGTCATTGTCAAGCAATTTAGGCACCATAATTATTGTCAATAAAAATCAATTGATTATTGATAAATGTGCAGCAATATTTTTTTAGTAATTGTAATTGAAGGTGCAAGTTGGCGACTTTGTTTTTTTTTCATAAAACTGTCGCCACCTGTAAGAAATAATTACGTATGGGCGTTAATTAATTTATTAACGACAATCGATTTTTTACGCAACTTTTCCAGACACCGTTCCAATAAAAAGTGACTACAACGATCCACTCAGATCGCTAATTACATTCCAGCTTGGTAAATGCTAAGAAAATAAAAATAATCCAAGCTAGATAATTACAATTTAATGTTGCTTTTTCTGGTTGACGTACCGACCAACCGTCTGAATACACAACCATCCGTCCAGCAGGTGGAAGAATCCTAGATCTGTAAAAAATGCAGGTTTGACTTAGCGGAAATGCGTCCGCCCTTAGTCCAACTTCCGGACCGTTGATACATTTCCCGAGCCAGTCGTCTATGACCTGACAATTTCATTCGACGTAATACTGCTACACATTATTTAAATTTTATGCTTCTGTGTCACGTGCCTCGATTCATTTCCGTACTAATTAATCTTACTTTTTTTGCGACGCATCTCGGAAATATCCTTTTTCAACCTTTTAAAGTCAAAGCCGGTCAATAAGAATGTATCCTTATTACGGGAGGAAATAATACTGAAAAGCTTTCAGCTGAAAAAACGCCTGCTTTGTATTCGATTTCATTCAGTAACACTTCTAACAACAAAACAAAGCGAGTCACACAAAGATTATATTGATCTGGTGTTTTTCTTTTAACGACACCATTAACGTTATTAAAAATGCACTCCCTGTCTTAATGCAGAACGCGGCAGTGTTTCCCGCTTTTTAACTAATTTAATTTCTAATTTGAGGCAGTCTTCGTCACGGTTTAGAGCTCCCATGGTCGTAATTTAAGTAAAATATGTGTGTGTGTATTTAGAGAGAGCTTTGCATTATTTGTTGTTTATAAAATTTAATTAATATTTCTGGCAAACGATTTTTAAAGTGCAGTAAAGGAAAGTGGTAAAATTTATTCAAATTGAAGCTTTCAGTAATTCTCGCATCGTCAGTTGCATTGTTAATGAATTTATAGAATTAATTTTACGTAAAAAAAGTAGTGCGACTCTGCTTACAAAAGACTATTATATATTTATTGCCAAAGCAATTTAAAAGTTGGATAACTTGAGAAATGTGGAAGTGATAAACCAAGACTTGAAATTTAAGGGATTAACGCAAACTTCAGCCACAGTTGCAATAATACTGAAGTCATTTGCGACCATTATCTACAAGTTTTTGTGCATCGTTCAGAAAATAAATTCCAAACAAATTGCAGATCTGATTGTAATTTTATTATGAACTTCTTTTTTGCTATCTTAACACTGCCGCATTAATTAACTAGTTGATGGAGGGCAAACTTTTTATTACTGCATAAAATATTAAATTTTCTTAAACCCTTTCTGTTTTAATATTCCGCTACAAACAGCTTCCGTCTGCAATGTTAATTATTCATTCGTAGGAAATTTATTATCATACTCCGTGTTCTTTTCAAGTAATTTAACAAGCAAATAGAAAAATGTTCGTACAATACTGTTTCTAAATTATTTGAATCAATCGAGCAGATCGAGTTTCATTAAACGCTTCCGCATATTACTTTACAAAGCTCGTCCAAAGAAAGCTAATGCCGGTACTGTTATTACTGTTACGTTGTTTGAACTTTGATCATTTAGTTAAGCGTTTTCGCTTTATGTCGTACCTTATTAAATCCAGAAAATTTGTCTCATCAGAAGCATGTTGACGTTTATCTAAATAAAAGAAAAGGAGATTTTACGGCTACGACCGCCTATATTAAAACAGTTTTGCTGGTAGAGCTCCATTCGTGTCAACTTTTTGGATTCGTTATAATGGGACAGCGTCAAATAGCTCATTTGAAGTTCTCTGCTGAAGTTTAAACAGGCAGCGGAACATACTTCAGCAGTTTCTCGGCATCATGAAAATTAACGAGTCTTTCAGCTCGTAAAAGCCGCTGAAACATGTCGACGAGTACGTGTAGTAAGTGTTTAATTACAATAAATTGGGGCGACTCAAGAGATTATAAACAAATCTGTCTCCTCCGACTTACAAATCGCTGATTATTTGATTAGGTTCGCGTACTTCGGTGCAGACGCATTGCTTTAATTAACTTTGAGCACATTTCGTCACTAGACACTAGTCGTGCTGAATTGGCCTCGTTTCGTGATTACAATTTCAAAGTGCAATGTTTATGCGGGAAGGTTTTAATCAAATTACTGCAAGCAATAAATTACAGCGCACAAGTTAATAAAAAGTGAAAAATGTAATAAGAACTGATTACTAGGCAATGCTGGGCTGTGTGGACATTGGACATACAAAGCCGATACGAAAAATTGGTGTCTGAATTTCTGTCACGCAACCAAGCTATTGTGCACTTTCAACGTACAATAACAACCCTCTCCACATCCACATCCTGCTGATAGGTAAATAATTATAAGTCTGAGGCAATAAAAACATCCATTATTCCATAACGCAATACACATGTCCATCCGCCTTGTCCAAATTTTTTTTCTATTTAATTAAACAGCTATAATTGCGCTTCATAGGTTAGCTATTAGACAAATATGTCCTGGCATAGTTGTAAAAAGTTTTAATAAGTTCAGTTCAAAATAAGAATAACAAAAAAAATCTTAAAGAAGATGAAAATACCAATTTCTTAATTGGATATGAATGTGATAAAAATCAGAACGGTAATTTTTAGAAACAAAGTTGCACTGTTCATTACATAAAAATTGAAATAAAAAAGTCTTACTTATCATATTTTAAATGTGTTACAAAAGCAACATCAGATACAAATAACTAATCAATATAAACCCACCTGGGTATTTTCTGACCTAAAAATGTATAGAATTATTCAAGCAAAAAATATTTTATTTTATAC
Organism: Eledona agricola; assembly: GCA_964023215.1. Lineage (NCBI taxonomy): Eukaryota > Metazoa > Arthropoda > Insecta > Coleoptera > Tenebrionidae > Eledona > Eledona agricola. The sequence continues at coordinate 27,055,713 of OZ026855.1, forward strand.
TCCACAACACACCACGCAGAAAGTTACAACCGCAAATTTGCAAAGTATTGAATAATGTAAATTTTATATTATAAATTCTCTCAAAATGAAATATAAAATACATACAAATGAAATTTTGACGAAACAGTTATATTTAGTGGATCAGTTTCATCATGGCAGTTCAAAGATGTAAACCGATATTGACTTGCCGCCGATTAACACTACAACTCAAATTCTGTATGATTTGAGCTAAATCTCCCGCAAGCTCCTCAATTGTGTGGAAGATCCTGGCAATTACGCATTGTCATCGTTCTAAGATGCTTCTCTATTGATTGCTTTGTCATTCACAGATCCCGCATTATCCAAGAAATTATGGAGTTGCATCCTGTTTTCTGTCTGCGTCGTGGATGATCGCTACCGCGTTTTGCTTGATTTGAGGTTTCAAGAAAACGCTTTTTGTTGTGTGATTTATTCATTACGCCTTCACTGTGTATGAGTTGAAAATGTACAAATCGGCCTAAAAGTCTGAACCCTTGTCTTCTAGTTTAAAGAGTTACTGCTAGCGACCTATTTGTGCCAATATTTTAAAATCAAACACATCTTATTATTTTAGAATTTTAAAAATAAATATTTCATTTTACAACTATTGAAAATATAAGAATTTGTATCAACCAATTATTATAAAATTAAAATATGTAACATATAAATTGTAGTTTGTTATTCTTTTCCATATAAGGGCTGTAATTATTTTTAGACATGATGAATGCACAAAATATTTATTCAAAAACACGTATTCGTCAACATCGCTTCCTTATCCTTACATCCTGCATTTCCATTCGCGTAAAGTATGACAACAATTTAAATTCGCCGCATGAAATTCCCACCTGAAGACAAATTAAGCAACTCATAAAATAACTTCAGGTCGGAACGCATTTACTTATAATAATATTTTGCTAATGGCATCGTTTATATGGTGGATATTGTTTAAAACGTACGACTAGCTTATATTACTTACATAACTTAGCTGCGAGTAAACAAGAATATAAATGGAATGACTCGACTAGCAGAAAATTATTGTCCTCATAAGATGACAAGTCTGGGACTAACGTTGTTATCCTTTGCGTCCCCTACTCTCTAATCAGAGCATCCAAAAAACAGAGCTTTTTCAGATAAAATTCGCATTTGGATGCAAATGCTTCCCGGGTTATAAATTCGACTTAATTTATAAGAAATCTCATCAGAGTTAATTTTAGAGCCCAGGGTTGTTGTTGCTAAATGACTAAAAAAAAGCTAGGGGATTTGGATATCAATCAGATGAAACGACCACAGATCCGCATAAACACGTGCCTAATAAAAAATGAACCTAGCAAGTTTAGTAAATAATACAATTAACAACTGTACTTACTTCATTAGGCTGCTGAATGTGGTTCTTTTAGAGTTGAATCATGTTGAATACGCAGCTGTCGTGCAAACTTTTACTATAAAATCGTTATAACTGTGCAGTGAGTTGCACTTTTTAGTAATAATGCATAAAATTTTGAACATCGTTTCCTACTTTACTCGGGATTTTTGTTGCAATAAACTCAACAAGTTTATGAGAGGTGAAAGTTTCTAAAATGTCCCCACAAACAAATTTCGTATAGCTGATATTATTTAGTACCTATTTTTTGCAAAAGGCATAAAATATTCACATGAATTATATGAAATAGGCATAACATTAATTCACAACATTAAATTATGATATAATAATAATTGGGCGAAGTACTCCACTTAACCCAAATACGATACTATTGTTTATACATATGGCACTAAACCAAACAATAATAATTGTACATCTAATAATGAAATACAATGAATTTAATGCATTAAAGTTTCCATGGACAGATCTGGTATCTTTGATATAATGAGGTTTAAATCACGCATATAATGTACACTTCTGCTTGAATGATATTTTGTATTGTGTTGACATTTTTTGAACAAAATATGACCAAATGTATAATAAGTTTTTTCACTGTTTTGTCAAAGCAACTGACAAGTATTCTCTGTTGCATTTTGTATTTTGTACATTTCCATTCAATGTCCAAACAAGATGAATAAACAACAATATGAGTGTTTCACACTTTTTTCTTCAAGTTTGCGTTGTGACAACAATACAGAAGGCTGAATTAACATGAGCTCTGAAGCTTAGATTGTCGTCTGTGAAATCTAGATTTTTGCTTTGCCGTGATGGTTAATTAATTGCATATTTGAGATTGTGTCTGGTCGATTGATGATGGTATCTACACATTTATCGAAATTTAGTTTGAAATCAAGATAAAGAGCAAAACAACCAAGAACGATATTCTAATAATGTGATTCTTCAAATGTAAATTGCAACAATATCTTGGAAAGTTGTACAAGTTTTTTGATTACAAGTCGTGGCTTAATTTAATATAAAATTGTTGTATTACATTGATTTATATTAAAGGGTATATACAAAAATTAAATCGTTTAAAACTGTGTAAAATTGTTTAAATCTGTGCTTCTTAAAGGATTTCAAGCAAAAGGATTTTTTATAATTATGTAATAAAATATGTTTGAGCTGCCCAAATCCTGATCCATAATTGTAAATAAGAAAGAAACTAATAAAAAGTACTGCATGTAGATTTGATGACAGGAGCATTTAAAAAATATTACAACATTTACTACTTGTTAAAAGCACACCGAAAATTACAAAAGCAAATTTTTATAAGCATTTTGTTAATAAACAACGTTGCCCTAGCGCCATTAACGAGTGACTTATGTTCATTGGAATATATTTTCTGGTTTGGGACAAGGAATTAGCACACGAATAATTTCAGTGTATTTTTGAAACATTTACATGTGATAAAAAATTACAAAAGCTATCAATAAAAATAACTAATATTTTTTTAATTAAAATACTAAACCCAAAGATGGACAAAGCCTGCCCACTAATTTCTGACCACGTGTTTAAGGGTTTGTTAAAAACCATGACAGGGTTTTATTAATTTTTACCTGAGCGTGTGTCTGTTCATTCGTAAATTTATTTGAAGACAAGTCGGCGGGTGGAAACTATCCAGCATTCAAGTTAGCTGTTGTAAATTAGTTGAATCGCAACATAATTTTTAGCTAGTGTTAATTACAAAAGTTGAAAACGTTGCTGGTGTGAAACCTTGGTATTTTATTTGGCGTATTTTCATATGACGGCAATTCAAAGACCCCCCGCAAAATGCGACACGTTTCGGATGAAATACACTAGAAACAATGAAGCAAAAACGATTTGATCAACAACCAGAGGACACGCAACAATGTTAGGATACAAAAATGTGTGCAGGTTTTACACAAAACTTTAAGTTTCCGTGTTTCTGTTACCGGCACTAAAGTTGGCCACCGCAGATGTAAGCGAAATTTCTGGAACGCGCCTTCGAAAGACGGAAATCCTTAGTTAGTGCAATAAATTTAATAGAAATTAATCCAGCCGGTTAGGTCCTGAAAATTTTGAATCAACTTATAAACTTAAGTGCAGTGCTCGTTAGAACTGATTAAAATTAATAGGATCTCTGGTGGTCTGCATTGCGCCATCTGCCAAGCAGGTGAAGAGAGGATACAAATATCTCGCTTCTTGCCACCCCAACTCCACAGGTAGGTAGATGAAAAACGTCCATACTTTCATATCAAAGCATATCCAAACGAGCAACAATCGGAGCACCTGGCGTTTATAGCGCTTGCGCCTCAACCCCCCAGGTCCTATAAAACCGTTTTCAGACGTTCCAAAGCTTCAGTTTCTTCAGCAGATCGTCCAGGATGCGGTCGTGGGTGACAGTAGCACTGGTAGCACTCGGCGTGTGCTCGGCATGTGGTGAACCTAGTGCCCTGGAGGAAGAGTTGCGCGTGCTCGGCCAACAAGTGACTTCGCTCTTAGATAAACGGAATGAGGATCTGGTCACCGCCGAGGATAACATTCGGAAGAAGATCCTCTCGAGTCTAGAATTTGCGGACTTCCGAGAGGAACTGCAGAAGCTTAGGTATGGACCAATGGCACTTGAATTGAATTCGAAAAGTTGCAAGAACTTTTCCACAGCAATAATAAAAATAAGAAGTTTTGCAGCGAAATGCGTGGAAACTCTATATTCACATTTTCCATCAATTTTAATATAATAGCTTTTTAATATGATGATATTAAGTATTTGTTTTAAAGAAATCATTTTCCTTTACATTTTTCGCCAATTCCAATTTTTACTAATATAAATGAAAATAATAAATTTACTTCCATTAATATTTTGAAAAAATATACCAATAATTTATACAATATACAATAAGTTATACAAGTGGCCAAGTTTGTTGTTCGTTTTAAAGAAAAAAAAAACATTCCTTCATGTTAAATTAACGAATTAAAATACAAATGTGCAAAGAAAAAAAATAAAAATGTGATATTGGAATTACAAGAAAAATTTAAACATGATATGGAAATACGTTTTGTATTGCTAACATATAGTGATATTTAGTATTAGAATCAGGTTTAAAGAAATAATTTTTCCTTACATTTTTCGTCAATTCCAATTTTTAACCAATAAATGAAAATGATAAATTTACTTCCAATAATGAAAATGAAAAAAAACCATTCCTGCATGTTAAATTAATGAATTAAAATACAACTGTACAAAGAAAAAAAATTAAAAATGTGATATTTATTAGAATTACAAGACAAATGTAATCATGGTATGGAAATAAATTATATTTAAAATTTCCCTAGAATTTTTAATGATCCTCTTGGGATAAGACCTCTTATTTATATTTTTTCACTTAAAACTCAAATCAAAATCAAATCCTCATTTTTGAAATTTTCGATAAAAACTTTTAATTGTTGATTGACAATTGTTGATTACATTAAATGCGGTACTAGTGATTTTTATCTCAAAATGCATTAATGGCCTTTCATATATCTTGTAATTTAAGTTGAAACTAGTGAATTAATTTTAATCGTGTTTCACCATAAAATAGGGATTTGCGGTTTTCCATCATTAAAGCCCAACATTTAGATAAGTGATTTCAAACTTCTATAATTTAATAATTTTATTATCAAACTGAAATGAATAAGAAACTGCTGAAATTTGTTTATAATCCTCTTGAGATAAGACCTCTAATTTCTTCCTGCCAATAACTTCTTCACTTCGAACTTCCCAAGTCCAATCTTCAATTCTTGAACTTCCCGTTTAAAAACTTTTAATTTTCGATTGACAATATTTGATTACATAAAATCCTATACCAGTGATTTTCTCGAAAAGTGTTGTGATATAAGTTGAAAATTATGGATTAAATTTTTTTTTAATAGCTTTAATCGGTTTTCACCATAAAATCGGCATCTGTGGTTTTCCATAATTTATGCCAAACATTTAGATAAGTTATTTAAAAATTATTATATAATATTTTTCTGCTCAATTTTATTATCAAACTGAAATGAATCAGAAACTGCTAAAAAGTGTTCACTGCCTGAATTTTAATTTGTCGTAATTTAGTTAAGATATCTTAATTTGTTCTTAACTGGCCCATATCATATACTATGAATTCTAGAGATTATTATCGTTACTATTTATCAAAAAAAAACTTTAAACCATCATTTTTTCTATTACAATTTCCTGATGAATTAATCAATTAATTTATCAAAATTTAAATCACACGATTAGAAATTTCGTGTAAAGCTCAGTCCTGAAAAATGTACTTATTTAGAATGTTTAGTTTCAATTTAGCATTCCTGGAATTTCTCAATCTTGTTCAAAGCAGTAGCGTGTCTAATAGCCATTTAATATATTTCAATAAAAAACGTTATGGTGATTTGTATCAAAATGCAGGCGATCGATGTGTGTGTGAAGTATGTCGATAAACATCAGCTTAATAGAAAATCGTTGCCCTGTCGAAATTGCAATTTTTACACGAAATTAAGCTTCAGACTGATTGATGAGCTCATTTTCCGTTTGCACCTTTTTTGTACGTTCTCTCTCATGCGAGCTTATTTATGTTTGATTTCCGCTTAGCGTATTACACAAGTTGTGTGTTTGAGGAAAGCAAGGAGCTTTTTGTATTCCGGGACATACGAGTTTATGACGATTTAGCTATTTAAAAGCTTTCGAGTGGAACGTCACAAAGCTTTATTGTGGTGTACGGCATCAGCTTGATTTTCGTTATGTACTGGAAAGATCAATAGAAAGCTCTCTAAAGCTTTATAATATATTTAGATTATGAAACCGCTGTAGCCTGAAAACACAACAAGAGACGGGGATTTTAACCGAAATTGGTTTATGATACAGCCTGTCTGAAAGGTAAAAATCCGAAACGTTCTGTACTCTTTTTAAACTGTAACTGATCTGTTGTCTGATTAATTTCACGAAAGCACTCAATAAAACACGCTTGTTTATTAAATGATTGGGGAGCTGTTTTCATGTTTACGAAACGATTTAAATTTAGAACTCTTAGTTAAGTGACTTTGTGGTCTATCACACGAATATGTTTCAATTCTGTCGAGTCGGCGCAAATGTACAAAATTGCCCCAATTGCAGATTTACATCGATCATTGAATTTGGTTGGAGCTCGTCGCATGGCAGTTTAAAAAGAAGTTGCATTGTTTCAGGCTTGAAATGGAACAAATTCGGACTGGGAGTTTCAATCGCGAGGAGAAAAACGACCACTTGACGGTGAAATGGCTTTCGAATGCGGTGTCCGAATTAAAAACTGAGCTTTCCGAAGTTCAGAACACATTAAACTCGACTGTAATCCTTCAAAATCACGAACAAGTGGACACCGAGCTTAGCTTATTGAAAAGCGACGTGACCAACCTCAATAAGGAACTGGAGACGTCACGGAAAAAGAACGTCAAATATGAAGCGGATCTGGTGGCCATCCGCGAGGAGTTGGCCTCGCTGAAAGACCAATCTCGGGCGGCGGCCGTAATGTGCGGCAAAACTAAGAACCAGGTGAGTTAGCGATTATTATCATTTGGAAGTGAGATGAGCTGCCATCGATCTGATAATGTAACAAAATGCATAAATGACTTATGCTGGATATTAGCTGCACTAATGCCCGATGGGTTCATAGAGCTATTGTGAGCTGTAAATACCCAACGGGGAACAAGTCTGCTTCGGGTTGGTCATTTATAATTATGAATATGTATCGGAATGTTGGACCGGTGATAGTGAATGATTAACGCGTTCGCCGTAACATTATTCCAAAACTAATTACAAATTGGCAAAACACACAAGATGTTTTATTTACTGCATTTTAAATTAATTGAACTCCCATTTACTATTTAGTTTTAAACAATGAATAGTTAATTTATTTTACATTTATTGTATGTAAACTGCACATTTTCTATATTTTGTGTTTAAATTCCATGAAATGGTGATATAAATAGGTTTTTAGTAATTTTGCACGTAATAAATACAAATGTTTGAAACGTTATAAATTAATAAATTGTAGCTGGACAACTAGTTATTTCAAATATTTTGAATTCAACTTGAATTTCTTGTGTTTGAAATTAAAAGCATTATTATTATATCGTGCGGATGAAAAGGTTGGAATTAATTCCATACATTTTTTATAAGGAGCGAAATAATAAATCGCCCAGACCCGACAATTTTTAATTTTAAATGCGCAAATTTTGACATTGTTATGTTATGTTACGTTTGTTTGTATTTGACAAAATATTCACTTTGACAACATAAGTTGCCATTTACTCTGATAATTTTTTAATATTTTCACGTTATTTGGATACACTGCTTTTGTTAAAATCGTTAAATTACAAAATTACAAACAAATGTAAATACATTGTATGTTCCAACAACTCATTCCACAAAAATACAAAAAAATTCTCAAAAATATTGTTATGTAACCTATCACAATTTTTATTGTTTTATATGCAAAAAAATACTCTAAAATGACGCAACATAAAATTAAGGGCGAAATAATTCGCTCGCACTCGACAATTCTTAATTTTAAATGCGCAAATTTTGACATAAAAATCAGCTGTTATCTCATCTCTGTTTATTTGCTTTAACACATAAGTTGACATTTACTACTTTTACGTTATTTAGATACAATGCTTTTGTTAAAAACATTAAATTACAAAATGTCAAATACATTGTAGTAACAACACACATTCTACAAAAATACAAAAAAAATTCTCAAATATTGTTATGTAACCTATTACAATTTTTATTGTTTTATATGCAAAAAAGCTCTTTAAAATGACGCAATAAAAAATTAAAATTGCCATTTAAAAAAAATACGTCATATCTTTGACAGAGATGATATTAACAAAGCTAATTTTTATGTCAAAATTTGCGCGTTTAATATTAAAAAATTACGGGTTTAGGTGATTTTTTTTGCTCCCCATAAAACAATTATTGAATTAATTCCAACCATTTCATCCGCACTGTGTTGTTCGTTTGTATCTACATATTTGCTTAAATAATTCAGCTCATAAAATTTTTAAACTTAATTCGCCTTTGAAATATTGCCAGTATTAAGCTTGAATTACTTCATGTACAAAATTAAAGCCCATTTGGTTTATTTATTATCGGTCGTTAATATTTTTTCCAGTTCTGGACCCGCACAATTCAGGCAATTTTATCGCTTTACCTCACTCGGTTACATGTATTTTGTGTAATAACATTTGCTCAGAAAATATTTAGACACGGAATGCCCCCACTGGTAATTCGATTTGCGTAATCGAAGTGGTTTCGTCCGGGCAACTGCATTTTGGGCATTAGTTCGACTACCAGTTTCAATCCGCAAAAATTTTTATTAACGCCGGGGCATGATTGAAACAAATTTCAATAAAAACGCTCGGAAAGTTTGGAGGAGCGGAGTTCCGAATCAGAAATTCCAGATAAATTCTTATTAACTCGACTGTGCAGAAAGCAGTATCGTTAAACTTTTCATAATCCATGAGTATTTGAAATCTGAATAAAAACATCCAAGAGTTGTACAAATGAAAAATAATAACATCGTATAATACTGTGAGTGTTATTGGCGGAAAACCTAAATAAATATGAGTGGATGCAAAATATATATATATGCGGTACAAAGAAGTAATTGCTGTCGGATGTTCGAGCGGTATTATTATTCCAATTAGCTTGCTGCACAAAAAGTTCCATTAAGTTTTTAATGAAATCGGATACAAACAAAGCCTGGATAATGCTTTATACTGCAATATCGTACGAATTAATTGTGGACGGAATTTTTGTGTCGAAGCAATTAAACTGCCGCAACTAGCAAGATATCAATCGATTTTACCAAAGAAATTGGAAAACATCCACGCTCGAGCGGTGGTTATTTTTATAATTATGAACGTTCGTAAAAACTGCATTAAAACGTCCATTATGCGATGAAAACGGCCGTAAAATCCCACCTTTCACCATGCAAAGTAAAATTTAAATATTTCGTTCAAAATTGCCTTGGGGTGTTTTTAGCGGCTATAATTGAGCTCGGCCTCCACTCCCGAACACATTTCAGCGAAAATCAACACAAACTACCAACCGAATTACATCTACACGTGTTATGATTGTTTACTCTTCATTGTTGTTCAGTCGAAAAAGGCGAGTTGGCTGTTGCAAATTTCAATTGAATTTTAACGTCAGAATGCCGGACAAGCTCGACTCATGCAATTCTCTGGTAAAAGTGTGGTGTGACGGCTGTTACGATTTGGTGCACTTCGGCCACGCTAATTCGTTGCGACAGGCAAAAGCTCTGGGCGACTTCCTCGTAGTCGGCGTCCACACGGACCAAGAAATCACCAAACACAAAGGCCCGCCAGTTTTCACGTTCGAAGAGCGATGCGAACTGATCGCTGCAATCAAATGGGTGGACCAAGTGGTCGAAGGTCCTCCATATGTGACGACCATAGACACTTTAAATAAATATGGGTGCGACTTTTGCTGCCACGGCGACGACGTTACGCTAACCGACTCCGGAGAAGACACTTACCAAGAGATTAAAGAAGCCGGACGATATCGCGAAGTGCAACGAACGGCGGGAGTGTCCACCACGGGACTCCTTCAGAAGATTTTAACCATGAAAAACAAGCCGGAAAACGGAAAAAAAGAGGCGAAGTCGCCGTGGACTGGCACCAACAATTTTTATTTAACCACAGAACGAATTAAACAGTTTACGAATGGAAAATCGAAAGAACCGGGAGATGTGCTGGTGTATGTTTGTGGCGCCTTCGATTTGTTCCATCTGGGACATTTGAAGTTCTTAGAGAAAGCTCGAACGCTTGGAGATTATCTCATAGTGGGGTTGTACTCTGATCAGGCGATCAATCAATACAAAGGTGGTAATTATCCCATTATGACGGGTCACGAGCGCCTTTTGAGTTTGCTGGCGTGTAAATACGTCTCGGAGGTGGTGATCGACGCTCCAGTGTGTGTAAGCAAAGAGCTGATGGACGTTCTTAAAATAGACGTCGTGGCGGGATGTTTCGAGATGGAAGACGTGTTAGATGTAAACTACCCCACATCAGTGAACAAATTCGCTCGCATTGAAACAGGGAGTGAAGTAACGACGGAAAAAATTGTGGACCGAATCATAAAGAACAGGTTCGAATATATGGAAAGAAACGAACGGAAGGAGAACAAAGAAGTGGAACTGATTACCGGCTTGGGCACCACCAGATGATGATTTTATACAAATCTACTTGGTTGATTGTAACTTATTTTTTAACTGTTATATTTTACGAAAATACATTTTTAACTTAGCGGTGAGGATCAAAGAAACGGTTCGGAGGCTTTGATGATAAATCTCGTCCTTGGATAACCACGAACAGTCGCCGGATTCCGGCAAAAACGCCAGCACGCGAATGTGGGAACACAATTAGAGCAAGCGACAAAAAATTGTCTGCCTTCAGAATTTCACCGGTCCACGAAACGCTCGTTTCAATTTCGCTGCACTCTTCAGGCGAATACTAAACTTCCGCCACCATTTCGCCACGGCAATATTGCAGCACAATATAAATATTAGATCGCCTTCAAAGCGGGCGGCATTTTCACCGTGAACTAAAATAAAGCTAAGGCATATTCGTTCCGAATGAATTTTAATGTTTTCAGTCTCGTCGTCGGCGAGTAATTTAACATACAAAGAAGAGGTTTGTTGTTCACATCCGCCGATTTGGAGCGGCCAGAAATTTGAATGGACGGAGCGAAATGGCAGGTGCGACTCGACCCGCACTTGCTAATTGCAAGTGAAAAAAAATTGTGAAAATATTACCCGCATGCGATTGCAGGAAAAAGTTGCCGCATCTGCCGTCTGAAAGCGATAGGGGTGACTGAAATTAACGCCGGATTAGTCGCGCTCAAGTATTCTCATTATGGCAGGTGTGGGCCACTTGCAAAAAAGACGACGAGTCACGAAACAGAATTTGTGGAAAAATTTCGCTAAACTGTCTTTATTTTGAACGATGGTATCGCGGCCCGATCTGAAAAAGTGGAGGCCACCCCTCGCTTGTCCCCATCGTTCATTCACAGCGATGAATGCGATACCATTCTGAATTAATTCGGCAGGTAGTGAAAAGACCGCATTCCTGTTTACAGTTTTGAAAGCGGTTCATGAAACTTGCATTGAAACCAGCGCTGAAAAACGACGCCTCCTTTGCGCCCCAATTGCAAACAATCGAACCAGATTGAATTCGCACGTTGATAGATCGCATCCGCGAATAATCGTCAGACTTTCCCGTGGGCTTTGTGAGAAAACAAAATAAATTTGTCCCCGTGAGAATGTGGGGTTATTAACTTTAATAAGAAGGGTACCATGCGGAGGTCGGGAAAAGCGAATTCAATAAAATGCCGGTTCCACGCCGGTAAATGTTTTATGGTAATTGCGACGAGCTGCATAAAAAAGTTGTTACCGGCGATTTTATGTCCAAATAAACAAACGTCGCTTCGATTCCGCGATAAAGGTACAAAGAAGCCGCAAATTTTGGGAATTTTATGCCTGCGCTTTCTGGGGCACGGAATGGTGCGGAGCACAAAGCTCGCGAGCTTTCAATGAAGAATAAAATTCCGATCTTCAGCACCTATCACGTTACAATAAGATTCGTGACAGCCTCGTATTTCAGCCATTATTTCTCATGTATTAAAGCAGACTTAACACTGGTTTGAATGGTATATTGCTAAGTGGATTTTAGTAATTTGGAAGCTCCTATTAATATTCCCTTGGATCCGGCTTACCTACTCCTAACTCAATACAAACTTGGAATGTTATGATTGCTCTTAGGTCCATCGCCTTCGAACGCATTTAAAGAAAAATCCCTCTAAATTGATTCAACAACCGAATTTCGACAACGGGTAACTCAATTAAGAGAATTAAAACGTTTACTTACCGACAACATTAACCGCTCTTGGGACTTTCATTGAAAGCAACTTTACTAATTACCAGGTCCAGAGCTTAACCCCAGGGCTGGTGATATAATCACAACAAATCTGTGAAAGTGGTGGCTTTGAGAAATCACACGAACCCAAACCTCATCAGAATTTAGCTAGACGAGCATTTCTTGCTGTAATATGACGAGACCAAGAGAATCGTTAGTTTGGACTACCAGGTGCTGGTGTTAGTTGCGTAATTAATTTCCATTTCTCAGCGTCTTTTTGTACGTTTGAATCGCATAAGAACACAGTTGCTATGAATAACGGCCCTTTCGAGTAAATTTACAATTTAGTTTTGCGCGGATTAATTAGAGAGGCTGTATGTTTAATGAAATTGAATGAGACAGCCAGTAATTTTATCCTGCACTGGAAATTGTTATTTTTCTTCCCCTCGCGACCTGGTTGCAGTTATATTTCTGTCTGATTAATTGTTTGCTTTAATTTTAATTAGAGTTTGCTTCCGGACTGATTTCGACTGTGGATTCAATGATTCAATTATTTCGGAGAATTAAAAAGATGATGTAAATGCTGTTATTTTAAATTAGTTTTGTTAAGAGAACTTCGTGGAGTTCTATCGGTTCCTTGTCAGTGAATTAAAAATTTACTCCATAATCGTTAAATTACGCAACCTCGTTAAATTGTGAAGCCGTGAATAAAGGGAAAAGTTTGTGAAATTTTAAACGAGGAACTTTTACAAAAAATCTGTTACTAATTAATCTATTTTACGGACTTTTTGTTAACTCTTCAATAAAACTTCGAACTGTAGGGTTGTAACATGAAATTCAAAACACATAGCTCGAATCAAATTGGAAAGCAGTAATTTGTGATTAAAACTGAAGCGTTACTAATTACGAATGATTTATGGGGTAGGGTTGATGATATTGTCTCAAAAGCGGTAATTATGGATGATGATCCATGTCCAATAATTCGGCTGGACCGAAACGAATTGAAAACTGAACAATGCAGTTTATAATTAAAAGTCGAAAAGAAAGCCGAGTTTCAAGTTTTCTGATGCAATTGCACCTGCCGCTTGAAACAAGAAACAATTACGTTGCCTGCAGAACTCTTACTTAACAGCAGCAAATGCCATAAAAATGTAATTATTTTTCATAGCGAGGTTCATAAAATATTCAAATTTAGCGCACCCTTAGGAATTACAGTTAATAATTTACGAGGCTGGGCCTATAAGTAGGTAACGCTTCGATTTCCATAAACCCACTTTTGAAAAAATTAAAATTCTTCTTTTCGATTTTCCCTCGACGGCCGGACATAAAATTGGGTTTACCACAGTTTGTATCCAAACGTTAATAATTTGTTTTTAAAATAGGAACAATTCGTGCAAATTTGCTTTCAGCTCAGATTGTCTTGGCTGAAAATATTTTGTTGAAAAAAATTCTTGAAAGATATATGGACCTATAAAAGTTGAATTAATGGTTTATACAAAATATTTTATCACTTTTACGTGCCCCAAATGTGCGTAAAATAACCCACCGAAGATTTCCAAGGCTGTTAAAATGATTTGCGCGTATTACAAAGACTAAATTATGCAAATTGGTGTAAAGCATTTATCGCTTTCTTTATTACTTTTAGCGACTACAATAAATAAAAATGGGGACAATTTGTTGAACGGCGCAGATTACACAACAATTTATTTTTTAAACATTGTATTGCGTCACCAAATCAATACTGTGTTTTGTCGTGTATTGCAGCCCCAGAATTGAATTCCCCAACAATCAAAAATTTTGCGGCGTTTCTTTGCGTTCGAACCGAATCAATTAATTTATCAAAACGCCGGCGGCGATTTGCAATTCAAATGATCCCAACTATTTCCCTTCAGATTTTTGATGAAAAGCGTCTTCTTGAAGAGGAAATCGTGTCACTTCGACGTTAAAAATTTTTTATTTCGTTCGTGTCGTCACAAAGCATGCGGATAATGATTATTAATCTTTATTTTCACAAGGAAACAGCCGGTGACAGGTCCTGGCAGAACCCGATCAGGAGTCCCACCTTTTGCATTTTAGAGCAGATTCTTAATTCATCAACCACCTTGACGGCCGCGTAAATGACTTTTTGATAAATGTTGCGCAATTCGTGACTCCTCAACTTTTTTTACCGCATTTAATTGAGAAAACATTAAAGGACATTTCGGCGTAAGAGCCCGCCTGAGATATTTGGGTCGCTGACGTATAAAAAGATGAATTCACAAAAGAGCCGCCACCATTTTTGGAAGCTTGAATGGCTTCTGACCGTTACAAGCACCATATATTGTTGCATTATCATAAGTTTGGATTGCATCGCGTCTCTCAACTTCTCTTCGTCTTGTTTTCGCATTCTTCCCGTGCACTTTTTCACGTACATCTGTCACAATATTAAAGAAAGTGTAGATATTTATTAACTGTCATGTTTGATTTATAAACTCTTCAAATGTGCTTCTTGCGACGGTTTCAGTTGCCATTACAAAGACACACCAGTCGTTATTGTACTGAGGGTTTCCTCCGAATTCGCGAAATAAGTTAGGAGTAGTAAATAAATAATTTGCTAGCCAGTGTTAGATTTCACTTATAGCTAAAAGGTTCAAAAATATTGCCAATTGACTGACAATTTATGCAATTTAAAATAATAAAATAAATTGGTAAAACGAAATCGGAATAAATCGATTAGCTATGTTACTTAGTCTAATGGATGCAAATACATTTTTAAAAATATGTTGGCCTTTTGGTGGTCAGTAAGTATAAAAAATGTGCAGGCATAATATTTTTTAACTAGTTTCGTTAAAAAATCACATTACTAAATCTCAATTTCGGGTGATAAAAACGCAATAAATGGTGCTTCAATTTGTGTTTTTCAAATATATTTTGTAAAGAGTTGTTGACGAAGCTGTTCAAGGCCCAGACACGTTATAACCCGAGACGTTCAGAACCATTCTTTGGAAAAAATCTAAGCTATTTGGTCGGCGGAATGTAAAGTTCATTTCTTAAGATCAAGCAACAATATAAAATGACCTGGTTGGTGGTTCGGTATTTTAGGTGGTCGCGTTCCATTGGTCCGAAATGGCAGGTGAAACACGTTGAATATCGGACACACGCTGAAGCGCGTCTGAAAAACACCTGCCTCTGGATAATCCGTTGGAACTACCGTCTCCTTTCTCTGTGAAAAATTTCGTGGTCGGCATTAACATAACACGTATTTACATAAACAAATAGACTCTTTATCGATCTTTGTGAGTTTTCCAACACACGCCAACCAATTAACCGGTTCCAGTTAGGCCGTATCTGAACCTGAAATGGGTCTAATTAACGATTATTAAATTCGTCGCGGTTCAGGACACGTCCATTTCAGACGTGCTCAAAAATTCCTTAGGCGAAGGGAATAAATGTACTTTTATGCCACCTGTCAGGTGGCAATGAAAAATGAAGCCCGCGTTTCGAATAAAATCGCACAGGAAATGATACATGGCTGGTGCATTTTCTGCTTTGTGAAAGCTCGCATGGTTGGAGGGATTGTTTAGAAACGTGCAGTTGTAAAGAAAGGGCTTGTTTGAATAAAAATACGTCGCAAAACGTCGAACTAAAATCAATTCTCCAATTTTTGTTGCAGCTAAAAGCCGCCCAGTTGGAATGGAGTCACAACTGGGACGCGATCAAAGACAAGAAGTCGACGATGGAGGCTTCTTTGCCCCAAACGCCATTCCACGCCTCCCGCCACCAAAGACTCCTCCAGAAGCACGTCGCCGATTTGGAGAAGTCGTCCAAATCGCTGCGTCGCGAAAACGAGCGCCTCAAAACCCGCTTCTTGAAACTCGAAGAAGAACTACACATTCTCCAGAAATACGTTCGTAACAAAGACGCGACTGCAGCGGACCAGATTTACGACCGTATCAACGGAAACGAGATACAAGATTACATCAGAACGGAGAAAGTGAGAGAAGTCGGTAAGGGCGATTTCGCTCATCAGCAGCAGGTGAACACGGAATCCATCGCCAATCTCACGAAGCAAATGTCCAACTTTGACAAACTCCACATGTCGATGTTGGAACTTCTCGAGAACGTGGAGAGCATCGAGAATAAAGTCGACGTGAGCTTCCCCGAGTTCCGCAAAGAAATATCCAAACTAGAGATTAATATCGCCGATGCCGTTTCACAAATATCCTTGCTGAGGGAGGACCAGACCAATACGAGGAAGTCGGTGAAAGCGATTGGAGTCAGCGTGTCCAACCTTCAGGACAAAACCGACAAGGACAGAATTCGGTTGAGGAACTTGGAGGTGCAGGTTGGAGGTCTTACCAAGTCGGCCAACATGCAGACCTCAAAACTGCACGACCATATCCTCAAGGTGGGTATCTTTATATATTCCTGCAATTCGCACTCCTCTCCTAGTCCAAATTTAGTCACACAAGTCCGAACGCTTAGTCTGAACTGGGAAATGTCCTTGGACAATTCAAATTCAACATGAATAAAAGTACTGATTTCCTTCCTATTTAGTTCCTATTGCAAATAACGACTTGATAAATAATATCAGCAAACACCAGAATTTTAAAATGTGTTTTAAATAAAATAAATTTAATATGAATACTATAAAAGTCTATAAAAACAGTTCTAGATTTTATTCGTTTGCAGCGTCTCACGCATAATATTTTTTTCTACGAAAGGTAATTTCATGACGTTCATGTAATTAGACTAAATGGCCAAAAAATGCAGCAGCATTTCTAACTTTTTTGGGATTTCGCCGGAGATGGCAACAAACTGTTTCAAAATACGAGGCAAATAATAATATTACGAGTTTTGTAGTATGCCAAACGGTACCTAATCCATTTATAGTAAATTCAACTGCAAAACTCTCTAAGTCGATTTTTGTCATTTATGAGTTTTTGGCAGGAAAAGAGTGCGAATAGCGGATTCATTTAAACTACAAAGTCTCGTCAGTCAATTTCCAGTTCTTAATACTTGTCTCCATCTTTCTAAAGCTCTTGTTTTAAAAATTCTATATATACTGTGTAAACATTTTTCTTCCTTCTGTGAAATTTCAATAAGTCGACTTTCGAG
This sequence comes from Eledona agricola, assembly GCA_964023215.1. Lineage (NCBI taxonomy): Eukaryota > Metazoa > Arthropoda > Insecta > Coleoptera > Tenebrionidae > Eledona > Eledona agricola. The sequence goes on from OZ026855.1 coordinate 27,073,144, forward strand.
CTTTTGCAGTTTAACTATCGAAATAAAGTTTTCAATTTCATATAACAAGGCTCTTGGTTGATTTCAGTCTTTAACTAACAACCGTCTCAGATCAAGTTTCACTGCTGCCATGTATCTATTCTTTGTAATTTCTGATTTCTCACCTTCCCTGTTAATAACGCAAACTTTGTATCTACAACTTTGAAACTATAGGTTTTTTTGTATATTTACATTGCTTGATGGTTTGTTCTTCTAACATTAAGGCTTCACCCCTCCTAAGATTTTGTTTCAGTATTTTCCTTTCATTCATCCAAGTCTAAATTTGTTTTTAGATTACGCAGGCGTCTATTACTATTGGTTCATCCTTTTCGTATAATCCACTAAAAATTTTTAGACTTAAATACTTCTTGCTAGACTGTTACTGAACTGCTTCCTTTTGCCATTATTCTATGCATGTTCTTAAAGTGATTATGTAATATTCTTTAGGACAATCCAAACTCGATGCTTTCTCGAATAAATCATTATTTGTTTCGAACCTGGATACTACGAGTATCTCTGGTGTTATGTTCGTGTATCTTAATTTTGTCTATTTCATATTTTTTCTACTACTCTTTCTACATCTTATACGTCACATCTTAGTTAGTTATTTCTTATCTAAATTAAAATAGAATTCAAATTTATACATATTATAATAGTAAAAATTGATAACCTTGAAATGAATATTTATTTACAACACTCTGATGTACAAATACGTCATATTTTATTAATATCTTGTTATTATATCATTTGAACTTCGCAACACATTACCGGAAAATTTTATTTATAAGTCCGGGAATATATCATCTAAATAAACTCATCGACTCTTCAATATTCTCGGTATTGCGGTTAAAAATAAATTAAAATCTGGCTATTTATTGGAAATGAACCTGAATGAATTCAAATAAAACCTCGTATGAATGTTCTTCCAAAAAAACACGGTTTTCAAACGGCGATCAAAACGGTGTGTTTGAAAACATATTTGCACAAAACTATTGTTTTATTTCATATTTTATCTTGTTTTTCTAAATCTTATACGTCACATCTAATGTAATATCCCGGTAGTTATTTCTTATCTAAATTAAAATAAAATTCAAATTTATACATATTATAATAGTAAAAATTGATAACCGTTAAATGAATATTTACAACACCGTGATGCACAAATACGTCATATTTGATTAACATATTTTTATTATATTATTTGGCCTTCGCGACACATTACCGAAAAATTTTATATATTTTAAGTCCGGGAATATATCATTTAAAACTCACCAACTCTTCAATATTCTCGGTATTGCGGTTAAAAATAAATGAAAATGTGGCTATTTATTGGAAATGAACACCGGGGGAGTCCTCGTTTGAATGTTCTTGTAAAAAACCACGATTTTCAAACTTTCATCAAAAAATCTTATATGCCGCGTTTAATGCAATCTCCCAATAATTCATATTTAAATTAAAATAAAGTTCAAAGTTATTAGAGAAAGTTGTTAACCGTTAAATGGATTTTTACAAGGCGCTGATGCACAAATACGTCATATTTTATTAACATACTATAGCCACAATCAATGAGATATAAGTTATAAGTATGTGGAATATATCATTTATACGATTATTTATTTTAAGTCTGGGAATATATCATATCCTCTAAAACTCATCAACTCTTCAATATTCTCGGTATTGCGGATAAAAAATTAAAGTCTCACTATTTATTGGAAATTAACACCGGGGGAGTCCTCGTTTTAATGTTCTTGTAAAAACACCACGGTTTTCAAACTTTCATCGAAACTACGTGGTTGAAAACATATTTGTAAAAAACTTTTTTATTTAATATTTTTTTATTATTTGTAAATCATATACGTCACATCTAATGTAATATCCAGGTAGTTATTTCTTATCTAAATTAAAATTTATACATAGGTATTAGTAAAAATTGATAACCATTAAATTAATATTTACAACACCCTGATGCACAAATACGACATATTTTATTAACATATTATTATGTCATTTCAACCTCGCGACACATTACCGGAAAATTTTATTTATTTTAAGTCCGGGAAGATATCATTAAAACTCATCAACTCTTCAATATTCTCGGCATTGCGGTTAAAAAACAAATTAAAATCTGGCTATCTATTGGGAATGAACACCGGGGGAGTCCTTGTTTGAATGTTCTTGTAATAAACCTCACGGTTTTCAAACTTCCATCAAAACAGTGTGTCTGAAAACATATTTGTACGAATTTAATTTTTATATTTCATATTTTTTCTTCTTTTCCTAAATCTTATATGGCACGTCTAATGTAATCTCCCAATTATTTCTTATTTATTAACATACTATAGCCACAATCAATAAGATACAAGTTATAAGTATGTAGAATAAATGTAATATTATTACATCATTATACGACACATTACCGGAAACGATTATTTATTTTAAGTCCGGGAATATATCATCTAAAACTCATCAACTCTTCAATATTCTCGGTATTGCAGTTAAAAAACAAACTAAAGCCTCGCTATTTATTGGAAATGAACATCGGGGGAGTCCTCGTTTGAATGTTCTTGTAAAAACACCACGGTTTTCAAACTTTCATCAAACCTGTGTGTTTGAAAACATATTTGTACAAAACTGCAACTTATTAAAACCGCGACTGATTAAAAGCCTCGGCCGAACTCGCCGATCGATTTGACGCACACAGTGCATTGGACCTTATCCCACTTTTATTAGCCAAAGACCCGATTCTGAATGTTCAACGTTTCATTTCAGTTGACATTTCATTAAAATTTCAATTAAAGCCTATCCTTTGTGTATTGTACTACATTCAGCACCTCTCCATGTATGAGACACGAGCACTGCATTGTAACACGTAGCTTTATTCAAACTCTGTCATTTTCACACGACGTCTTCGTTGCAGAGCGAGTCGTCCTCTTTGGACACGAACGCCACGAAATCCACCATCCACCTCGTGCAAGAATTGAAATCCTTCGAGAAGGAATACAAAAGCATCGTCAACAAGTTGCCGCATGATTGCGGCGCTGTGTCCGGTCCCAGCGGAATCTACTTGATTTCGCCCGGGGATGGTGAACCGATTTTGGCGTATTGCAAAGACGGCTGGACTACAATCCAGAAGCGCTACGATGGTTCGGTGAACTTCAACCGCAACTGGAACGAGTATTCAAACGGATTTGGATCGGCAACGGGCGAACACTGGCTAGGCAATCGAAATCTTCACTACATGACCCAGAAGAACTGCACCAGGTTACAAATCAACATGAAGGACATTTATGGAAAATACTGGCAGGCCAACTACGAGCAGTTCAGCGTGGCCGATTATAGTATGGGGTTCAAGCTCGTGGTGAGCAACTACAGCGGAAATGCGAGCGATGCTTTCGACTACCAGAACCATATGGAGTTCTCGACAGTGGACAACGATAGAGATATTTCTAACACGCACTGCGCCAGCAATTACGAGGGCGGCTGGTGGTTTTCGCACTGTCAGCATGCAAATTTGAACGGAAGATATAATTTGGGTCTGACCTGGTTCGACAGCTCCAGAAACGAGTGGATTGCGGTATCGCAAAGCGAAATGAAAGTGAAACAAAGGGAGGATTGTTGAATTTTCGTGTGAACGTATTATGCCATGTCCCATGATTAGATTCGCGAGTTCCGATGGGAAGACTGAAAGTTGAAAAGGAAACACCGAAATGAAATTGATTGAAATTTGCCAGTATGAACCAAAGAGAAGACTAGTTCATGAATTTGTTAGATAATTAGGAATGTACTTGTAATTTGTAAATTTTTAAAACGCACACCCTTCAATATCGTCGTCATGTAAATATTATTTATTATTCATGCTTTTACTGCCATATAGTATATTACACTTTAGTTGTGTTTTTGAAACTTGTAAATAGTAGCATATTTATTGTATTTATATTTTAGACAAGGATAGTTATAAATCTCCACGTCCGTGGTTTGTGTAAATAGGTAATTACCTTTGTACCAATGATTAGTTTTTTAATAAAAAATAAGAAAATAATTTCCACATCTAATTGAGTTCGATGCATTTCTGATTTGGATAAAGTTAAATTCTAAAACCAACAACAAGAACATTATCAATTCATTGTTATAGTAGAACGTGTTCTAATATTATTATTCTTATAAATTCTATGTAAATACTATAAAAATACATTGCACTTTAATAATTTACAAAAACTCAGATTTCTCCATTCGTGTTCCCCGACGTTTTAATGCCATTTTCTGGCAGCTGCAACTTATTCAGCAATTCGGTCAGCTTCTCCGCTTTCCTCTCCTCATTCTTCTCTATAATTGTACACAAATGTTCAGTTAACATCTCCTTTTTCTCCCGCCTCTGATGGAGCAAAACTTTAGCGTCCAGGAACTCTTTTTCGATCCTTTGATACCTTTTCCTAAAAAAAACCAGTTACAAATTGCGAGGTTTGTCATGTTGTACCCACTGGCATTCCGTATATTCTATACTGGCAAGCTCTATTTGTTTACGAAGTATTTTGACGTCACCTGATAACATGGCATCAAGTTTTTTGAATTCTTCCTGTATTTCGTTAAGTCGCTGCGCCTCCTCTTGGGTTTGTTTGGTCCTATCCGCTAAAGCTTTCGCTAAAAGTTCTTTTCTTTTTCTGTTTTGTTCTTCAATTAGTTTCTGTTTAGCTTCAAACTCGTCCAGATCTTTAAACTTCTTATCAGCGACTGGTTCTCGCGGTACGGCATTTTCGTTTTTTGTTTCTTCATTGCATGTTTCGTTTATCACCACACTTTTCGCCTCAACTTCAATCTTCGGCGCCGCACTTAGCCTGGCATTTTCTGGCAGTTCTTTAACGCGGACATTGTTAGTATAGTGGCCGTTAATTTTACTTTTTGAAGCATTTGTTAGGTGGTTAGGCTTGAAATTGACTTTTTTCAAGTTTTTATTGGGACCTAAATGTGGTGTTAATTAACGATTCGGCGATGGAAATTGCATTGTACCTTTTTGAGTCTTTGCGCCGTCCTGAGCTTTGCTTAGTTTGCGAATATCGTCTTCACTAAATCCGGAGAAAGACATTCTTTTCAAAATCAGCATTCATAATATTAAGGTTAAAATAGTGACAACGAAGCACTGTCAAAATTAAATCGAACCCACTTACATGCTGCATGTGGGATTATGTCAATGTACTTAAGTTAAAAACGCATGCGCTCTGTGCAGTGGGAATGGGTAAAGCAAACGTTCTGGCTTTGGGTAAATGGTGCAACTAAGAAAATACAAATTTTTTAAAATTGAATATGTTTTATTTACATTGTCATTTTATTTCAAATGAAGTGGGACGATTTGGAACTATTTTTAACTAACCACAAATAAATTTGTGGTTGGTTTTGAGAACATATTAGCATTTGGAGCTAATTACCTGGCAGTGTAAAGGGTTTAATATTTAGTTCCTTGTGCAACTCGGCTAAAGGTTGCTCCCAACGCTTCTCAAAAAATGTATTTAACAAAAAGTTACTATTATTCCCCGTTTGAATGGCCCACGGCAAATAATATTTTCTATACGACTGACGATTTCTGCAAAAAAAGTAGAGTAAATGTGGAATAGTGTGAGTTACATACTTAGGTTTAAATCTAATGGGACCAAAAATTGCCGCCCCTATGCACATCGGCAGCCTCGTCTGAATGGCTTCAACCCATTTTACGGTAACTTCACCTAAAGATTATCTCCATTAGTTCTTGTTTTATTAGTTTCGTAACTCAGATATAACTTTATTACATCAATACATCGTAATACCATTTTAATGATCCTTTTTTATAGCCTAATATAAGTACCAATCTAAAATTCTACATAGAAATGTGTTTAAATAAAATAAAGTTGCAATGAGTTTCTTTTGAAAAAAAAATTTTGTCCTGTAATATTACAAAAGAACCAATAATTAGAGAAAAAACAATTTGTATAGAGACTACTTTTAACTACTAAAACTTGGATCAACATTTTTGATAATAGCAGATGTGTATTTTCTAACAATTAGTGACCACAATGTTATCATGAAATCTCCTTACATAAAAATATCTCTTTGCTCTTGCTGATTCTCCATTGGAAATACGAAAAATTATTTGAAGTAGTAGTACTTTTTTAGATATTTAGACTTGAAATTGAAATTTTAAACATTTCTTTGTATTTACTTGTACATAACTTGACATTACAATAAAAGTGCTTGGGCGTAATGTCTGCAATTATCTGGCATATTGTTTTGGTAAATTCACCTGTTTCTCTAAAAAATTTGCCAAACCTTCAATGCTTTAAAAATCGCTAATTCTGCAAGAACCAACATTAATCGTTTATTTTATTTTGACGTGAGGAATCAGGCTTCGAGAGATTTACAATTTTGTACCTGTAAATGTATCATTTTTTAAGTGAATGTCAGACCATCATAAATCACGCAATCCGCTTATCAGAAATTTTACAACACTTTTGCGACCTTCAAAAGTCGCGATCCTACAGTCAACAAAACCTTGAGCCGCTGATGATTTGAACAACTTAATTGCAAAATAACAACTTCCTCACCCAACAGATTTGTCGGCATTCCTAGAATGGCATGCACTAAATCATGGATTTCCCTATATCTTTGTAAAACATAAGCCGCATTTACGTCATGGACAAATTGTACAGGCAACCGTGAATCTGGCGTCACGTTCTGAAATAAATTTACAAGAAATTGTCATCGCACTTACACCGCTTACATTGTCTTTTAAGAAGTTGACATACGTTTTGCCAACGGTGCCGTCTGGAAGTCTCCACAATCGGTCCAAGTCAACAGTTGTGCTGTTAATCCTCGGCCTTAACTTTAATATTTCTAAACCTTCCGGCGACTCCTCCATTTTCTTCATCATGTGTGCAATTGCAGACCCACCTCAAATTTATTTCAATCAAAAATTTATTACGTAATAATTCAACTACCTGTAGTTTCACCTAAACACGCAACCATATCGCCTCTTTGCGGATCGGTCAGTGCTAAATATGCAGACCCGATACTAAGCAATCCTCTTTGGAAGTTATTAATCGGAATATGGTTGTTATGAAAATCTGCGTCAAAATCTCGTTGTGCTGTACTTAAACGGACCACGCTTTGTACCACAATATAGGGACGAGTCTTTAACATCTACAAAAACACATCCTCAACAATAAAACAACCACAAACATTATTTCTATTTATTACTAACATTAGAATCACAGGATTATAACATTGCAACTGAACTAAATACAATTTGGTATTTACAATTTTGGCGGTAACACACTTTGGTAATTAATATACAAGAAACGGCAATCGATGGAATCAAAACTGATGTTTGCAGATTGAGCAAATAACACATTTTGCAAAGTTGTCAACAACATTGATCAACACTGAGATAACATACAACAAAATCGCTACGTGGGAAAGAATATATAAAAAACGTCATGGCACATAAAAAAATTAAGCGTTTAAGATGTAGTAATTCAACCGATTCACTTGACTCGAAACTCATTTGCATGGGAGGCATTTGGAACGTATTTCGGTCGTTTTTGTCCTTAATAAATAACGCTAGGGTGTTTCAATTTATTTTCAAACTCAATTAAACAAGGAACGTTACAATTTTCAGAAAGAAATATTTTGGTGCTGATGATTGTCAATGGAAAATAAGTGAAAATAAATTTTAAGTCACCCTCGGAGTAATAAATTATTTACAATTTAATAAAAATAATATGAAGCGTAATCACTAATTAACGATTTCCGAATACAAAAAATCTCAATTTTAGTTGGTACTATGTAAATAAAAACTTAAAAAACTCGTATGTACAACCATTGATTACATATTAAATTATAATAAATATTTCAATGTATAACCAATGGTACAACTTATTTTTCCAACAACTATTACCTTGCGTTCAAGGTTTTTGAAAATAATATTATAAAAATAATAAAAAGCGTAAACATTAATCAGCATTTTAACAATAGGAAAAAAGTGAAAATTTATATTTTAGTGAATAAAAAATGCTAAAATCGTATTTACAACCTGATTTTTCCGACCATAAACATGCGCTCAAGGTTTTTCAGAGTCGTATAAAAATAATCACTAATCATCATTTTATCAATACAAAAGTATAAAAACCCGAATTTCAGTGGATAACAAAAGTAAATTATTATATTTTTTTAAACGTGTAGTTACCTCATTTTTCCAACAACTCTAACCTTGAGTATTTAGTAAATATAAAATCGTACTGACTAAAATTGATTTGATGAGCAACACTTGTATAAATAATTGATTACCAATGATCTAATCCATACATTATACAAAATATACACTCTTGACATGGTATAAGTTAGGAAATGTGAAATATCACCCTGCAATTGATATTTACTAATAAATCTTGTACTATACGACATTATCTAACTTGTTTGATTTTTCCGTTGGAACAGGAGCATAACTTGGACCTGAATCCTTCCTCTTAAATGTAACATATGTATAAATCAGACTTCCAAACACACTGATATTTATACCGATGAAATTGACCCATGAAAAAATATAATCTCCACCGATTACCATCCCCATATAGGTAACACAAATGTTTTTTAAACAACCAATGATTGTAGTGGTGAGAGCCGAGTTGTAAAAAGTACACAACACTACACTGTATGACAGTACAAAACCCATAATGCACGACATAATAAACTGGATAAGAAAAATTGTATCATTCCAGTATTTGTAGTTGTAGGCGGTCTCCAAGTCGCCTGTGTAGAAAGCGAATAAAATCGCCGGTACAATCATGAAGAGCGAGTTGTAGAACATCAGTCCATACTTGCCCAGTTCCTTGGAGTCGAGTTTCTTCTTCATATACACACCATTGGTGGCAGTGAACATGTCATTTAATAGAACATATATGTAGCCTTGCATGTTGAAAGCAATGTCGTTGCTGGCGGCTACTACAGCCCCCAAAATCATAGTGTATACGCTTAACTGCACACTGAATGTCGGCCTCACGCCTAGGATATACAACTCGAGGATCATTGTCATCAGAATCGAGAATCTCCGAAGTGCTGTGAACATGGGCAGACTCAACTCTTTCGTCCCCCCAAGTCCAAACAGCATGTTCCCAATGTATATCAAAGGCAAGGGGAATATCTTCCCGAACGTGTTCGACTCGAAACTCGGAAAATTTACGATTTTCAGCTTCTTAGCAATGAACAACACTAATATTGTAGCGACCATTTGTCCGATTCCCAGCACTTCGAACGAGGGAAATTTGTAAGTGGTGAGCACAGTTTTGTTGATTACGGTTATCATTAAGGAGGCGATTCCGTAGAAAAGCGCCGAGAGGAGTTGCTTCCATAGCAAAGACTGGTCGTTTGCCTCGTCCAAACATTGGGTTAGAGTCATCTTGCACTGCTAAATTTTCACCGGTTTTTTAATGATCGGTCTTAGTTTGTACGGAACACGCCACTAGCGATTTTCCGGAACACAGCATTTTCCGAGAAACTCATTTTCGAACTGTCAAAATCAACGAAAACTCAACTCTGTCATCCCCACTTTGCACAAGTGAGGTTAGGTGTCGAAACGAAGAGATTTACAGCTTTACAACCTTACAAATGGTTTTTCAGTGTCTTACCTTGAGTTAGGAGGGTTTAATGTGATGTCGTAATGATTCCTTCCTAATTATTTTGACTTAGGAATGCGTAAAAAATTATTGAAGAATCCTAATCTATCGACACAATTTTGAAACAACCGCTGACATCTTCAGGCTAACGTGAAAACTATTTGATTTAAGTATCTGTAAAATAGCCACGTCTAAGTTCAACCAATTTTGAAAAGAGGTCACCGCTGGTATACATTTTCAACATACCACATATGTAATTATTTATTCATCACACTATTAGATTACAAGACGCAATTATTGTACATATATCAAATATACTTTCAATATAGTTATACGTTTTATTGTGATCTGGAATATTAAATTGCATTTTTTATTTCTAAAGAGCTTGTTGTGTCATAATTTAAAAAAATTGGACTTCCCGAGAGTCTGCTTTTCTATTTTTAGTTGTTTTATTATAAAGTTCAAAAGCGACAGTAAAACTGTTGTAATATTTGTATAAAATTCAATATAATTGATATTTCTTTTAAAATTTATTATATGTTATATATACAAGAAACATGTATTGTAAATGGCATGTGTATATAAAAATAAAACGAGGCTGTGTTGGCTATGAAGAAGCATTAAAAATTATTAGAGTTTAGTGTGTAGCAAATTTTTGAGATTAAGTTCTCTGTTGACGACTGTCTCGAACCCGAAACATAAGAAATAATTTTTAGCAAAATTGTTCTCTAGCTTTAAGTTAAATGACGCCAATTTTTTATTTTCAGCTGCTGCCAAATGTAATGTCAAAGATCTACACTGTAAAAAGCTGTTTATAATAAAATAATCGGTATTCAGTAGAAATATTCAAACTGCTTTTGAACATTTCACAATTCACTTCAAGGGCAGAGGACGTACAAAAAATGTTTAGGCCACAAAATCTTTTTGTTTTATTTTTTACGGTCCAAATCATATTGCCAATGTCAATAAAATATGTGCCTACATACGTCCAAACTTTTCTCTTGTCTGTGGATCAAATTGAAATATAATATAATAAAAAAAACAAGAACGACAAAATGTATCTTGTTAAGTAACGGTTGTCAACAAAATTCATATTTTAAAGTCAAAAAATTTCTACACTCTGAAAAGTTTCAAAGTACTTTTATGGCCTACGCAGATTTTTTAACGCACGTTCTTTTGTATTAGTGTACAAGTGACAAATATAGACAAGAGAGGGACAACAATCACAATTTTAGTTTAGAAAAGGTTCATTCGTAATTCTAATAAGAACGCAAAAATATAAAATATTACAAAGTAACAATATTAAACAAGGATACGAGAAGTTAAATTAAATTAACCAAAAATCACGGACTTGACGAATTTTGCAACTGGACACCCGGTAGAACATCGACAGAGTTTGTTAAGTTTTTTACAATTCTCAGTTTTTGGTATAATTTGATGAATAAGATTCACATAAAAGTGGTAAGCTATTAAGCTGTAAAGCAATAAAAAGATTACTGAACTATTATAGTGATGAAGATTACAGACATTATGCATAATAGGATCTAAAGGCGAACGAAAAAAGTTCATCTATAATTTAAATTTAAAGTGTACTATTTTACTGCGATTCTTCCGCAAAATAAAAATTCATATCCGGCACTAGTGATTAGAGCTTTAGTTATGAGAAGAACTGGCAATTGCGGCGTAGAATTCCAAACTATCAGTAATTAGATAGTGCATAATCGACGATTTATATACAAAGTTGGTTCAGATTCATTCGTCTTAATTTTATGAAACAGGAGTGGAAATAATATTTCTTTATAAACTTAACAACATTTCGATTTGAAAGAAATCGTAAAATGTTTTTCTTATTTTTGACACAATTTTCGATACTCATTTCTGATAAAGATAAAATTTGAAATATGTATAATTTGGTACATAATTTATTTACATTTTATAGGTACTTATAGTTAGTTTTCTAACAAGTAATCCGATTAATAACAAATTTGAAATGTATTTTGTTGACCCAAATTCCTAGTAAAGGCATATGTTTTTAGTTCCTCTATTGGGAATTACTTTTTGTAAATTACATGGTTTTACTTACTTTTAAAACTTACGTAAAACACAAGGTAGTCAAAAAATGATCAGTGATTAAACTGATGGTTGCTCTAGACTCTAGAGAAAAACATTTTTTTCATTAAAAATAAAGAAGCAAATAATATGGGGATTAAAAATCGTAAAGCTTATTTGGACCCGTAATGACATTTTCTGATTTCCGAAATTAAGTGTGGCTCTCTCTATCCAAAATAAAACATTTCTGCAAATAAACTTGTATTAGAAAGTGACTTTTTAACCTCTTCTACAGTTTTTTAAAGTTAGTAGGATTCAACGTGAATCACTGCACGTACAAACGCAAAATTCTTATTTAATGCAGTTTGAAACGATTTATTCTTTGTCAATAGAAAAGTGTCCATTCTTCGTTGTGCTCGTGCTCTGAAAAACTTTTTATTATTTTGCTTTTCAAAGACCCAGTGAAAAATCCAATGTGTCATATGCATGATTCTTCTTTAATCGCTACATTTTTCGTACCCTAACAAAAATGCGACCACTTCAAAGAGAAGAACATCCATGACAAACTCTAAAAGAAACTGCAGCATATTTTCCGCAGCTAACAGCACATCTTCCGCAAGCATTACTTCTTAAAGAATTTCAGCGTTCCTTTTCATGTTTGTCACGGGCAGTTTTCTGAAAATGAGTATCGAATTTGTATTGTTTCAATATTGCAAATTAGGGAATAAAAATTAAAGCACCTTTCAATCGAACATGTAAATGTGCGACATTTGTCAAAAATTTTTAAAGTAAATTTTCTCTTTTATTATTGATTTGATTCCCATGGTTTTTCTTGTTGCTGAAATGCATAATTTTTTTGCAGAATAATTTAAAATATTTTTTTAGGACGACCTTTACGCAAAATTCACATGTTTTCTATAAAATTGTGTAAGCTACTATTAATTAAATGTGATTTTTAGACATTATTACTGCGATTGTTATAAAAGCAATTACAATCGTTGATCTAAAAGTTTGAGAGTGTAAGCAAGGAATAAAAGCACAAACCCAAGCGATAATGGCCTTATAAAGTAATAATAAGTGAGGATATGAATGAAATATTAATTTCGATTCGGGATGACTATCCACAATCCAGATTCTTGTCACACGCTTTTGAAAGCTGAGCTGGCACATAGGCCCAGTTGCGAGTTATTTAAGGGGTGTTTTGACATTCCTGCTACGATCGTTCCACCGCAGTCCTGCGGGGTGTGGACAGGCTTTACTCTGCTGGGCGCATACATATACATAGACGTGCATATTTGATGTCGATCTTTGGCAAGTCGTCGCCGTGGCCGCGAGAGGCCCATAACTCATATTGGAAACTCGTATATCAGACGCTATCAGCCGTTACTGCAACTTACACATTTATCGCCCATTCTGGGGCGATTTACATAGGAAGCGACACTGCGTTCCGTGCCAAATAATTCGGGAAATTGCGTTAAAACGCTCGCTATTATGATCTTCGTCCAAAGAATGAAATTCAATAAATTATTATATCTCGAACTATTTAAAACCACATATTATAAGAAAGAATCGCTAGGAAATAACCCCTTGCTTCAAGTAATTAGATATAACTATATTTGTCCAGTGTCTTACATCTTGTGTCTTATAACAAAATTGAAGACGGTTTGTTTTCTGTTGAAAATAATTATGGCCATTTGTTGGACAACACGAATTGTTGGTTAAAAATATCGGGTGTCTATAAATGAGTAAATGTTAGGTTGGCAAGATTAACTAGCTCTAACTACACAAATTTCAAATTTTAAATTATCACACAAAGTCAAATTAATTTTTTTAAATTGTTTTTCCAACTTTACAAATACATACACTTGCTGTAACCCTTTTCTCTGCTATTTATAATAAAAACAACAAAATTCTATCCTAAAAAGTCACAATGACAATTAACCTGGAAGCAATTCCACAGTCTTCCTAATCAACTATATTACTTTGAATCATTTATACACACCTAGTATATTTAGTAAAAAGTTATTTCTCAACAATCTTTTTTTAACCGTTGGCATAGTCTTTTTACTTTTTAAGAAAGTCCATTTTTATGCAATTGAAGAGAATTTACTTGGCGATGATTTGGTCAATAACTCGATCCGCTTCTTAAATAGACTGCTTCAAACATATTTTCCCAATAGCACATTTTTTGAAATTACATTTAAAAAAGTACGGTGTGGAAATATTAATTTTTGCGAAACTGAAGAGGATTTGTCGTTATATGTCGAAGGAAAATTGTTTCTTACAATGAAGGACAACAGCAATAATTTATTACAGTACCTAACAATTTTTTTTGTCAAATTAATTGATTTCTTGAAATCACATCTTAAAATCACATTTAAAAAAAAAGAACGGAATGGAAATAGTTAGCTAAAGAGGATAATTTATAATTTTTGAATCAGAAAAAGCAGAGTGAAATTTTGGTTGTGTACTTTAATAATTAATAAGTGTGAAAACCCGGTACGCCATTCATACACAAAAACAGAGACAATACTCAAAAAGGCAGTTGAACCGGCGGTTGTCATAAATCGGAAAAAATGGAGAAAATGGAAAAATTGTCCTAATGACATATCGTCAACGATTTTATAATTTAAATAAATGACGATTAAAAATTATATACCTATATTTACATATCTCATATACCTATGTACATCTAGGATTATGCGATAATATTGCTAAAGAGTGTAGTCATATATGTCGAAGGAAAATTATTTCTGACAATGGCGGACAACAGCAATAGTTGATGAGAATAACAAATTTTATGTCTATTATTTTTCTCGTTAAAATAGTATATTAAAAAACGAGTTCAATAAGGCATTTTTTATGCACGAGGCCAAGTTTCTAAAACGACCGACGAAGCAGAGAATTTTATTATATAAAGGACGAGTGCCATAATAGCCTCATGAACGAGTTTTTTTTATGCTATTTTTTCTACTTCGCATCTTTTATGCAATTTTAAAATAAAATTTTGCAATTTTTATAATTACGGAATTTTGCAAGGGTTGTATTGGTTGGGATATTTTCAAATGCAATTAGCGGGCACAAAAGATGGCGGTGAAAATTAATTTCAGCAAAATATTGTGGCAAGCAACCTGTTATTAATTTACGTGCTCAAGACACATCCAAAGTAACGAATAATTTTTATAATAATTGGGAAAAACGAATTTAAATTAAAAATATTGTAACGTTTAGTGTTGGTTTGCTTTGACGTCACCCTAGAAAAACGAAATTACGAAACTCAAAAAGCCATTAAAGCACTCAATTGAGTGCTTTAACTAACAGCTTTGTAATAGACACGAAGTATAAAAAAATACTTATATAACTGGTATTTGGATAAACACTTTCGCTTGATTAAGCCGAGTTTGTTAAAGTGGCATCTCAAATTTTTCTCGAGCTTATTAAGCTCGCTATCCGGAGCCAGAACATCTTTTCGCGCCGCGATATCATAAAACACTCTTCTTTATGGTCAGTGCTCAAGCCGGCATACAATAGCTGTTCGCCTACGCCTATAGCAAGCAAATTGCAGTGTTGGATGTATGAGAAAGCTAGAAAGGCGGAGATGATTCCCTCTATATTTTTTATTCCACTCGCTAAATTATGGCACGTAAGCTTTCGTTTCTTGCACCGTATTATTATTTCACAAACTCGTGCAGTAGTTTTTCATTCCGATTTCATTTATACACACAAATTACTTCTTCTTGTAGATACCCAATTAACATCAAACGCGATCCAATTTCAAGCAGCGTTTCTATATTAAGTATTGCGTAGGTACTTGTAATGAGTGAATGTTTTCGGTTTGTATTTAACACACAACCGACGTTTGTGTGACTCTTGAGACAATCATTATACGTAAAAAATTACGAACGCCACTGGTTCCGTATGGTGTGCACTCTTGTATGTCTCCCAGGGGAAGAATTCAAAGTCGCGTTTAAAACTGCGCAATTCTCCTACTTTCTTTATTTCACTTACGACTTGTTATGCCTAGAGCCCGCCTACACCATTTTGGTCGAGGAATGTTCACCGGCTCAATATTATAAATTTTTTGTGGCCGGTGAAGAAGTGACACAATTTCCATGATTGGACTGGCGGAGAACATTTATTTAAATAAAACACGAAACAGTTGCGATGGAAGGAAAGCGTAGGAACCGGGAGTTTGATTAAAACTGAGTGCCGATGGAAGATTCAGAAAGGACATAAGTAGTTGATTGATTTAAATTTCGAATAGCCTAATTAAAACGCATATTAGTGAAACATTTATTTGAGTTACACTAAAATTTAAAAACACACAGTAATACTTAAGTAATAAAAGTAAATTGCCATACCTCTCGACTTTCTTCAGTAGTTGGACCAGGATTTATTTTCGTGCAAGATTATTCACTATTTCAATATCTTTGATTTCGCACCTGCAAATACTTGATACTTGTCATGAAAAGAAACCTTTTTTCAATCGTTGTGAATGGTTTGATGGTACAAAAGAAGTAATCCGCAAATGACCAACAGGAAATTGATTCGTTGATTCGGAGTATGGGTAACCGGTGCAGAGCCGTATTGAACAGTAGATGAGGTCACATCAATAACGGATGTTTTTTTCCCTTTCATCATGGAATATCCTGTTGATGTCATTTTGTTATAAATAAAATAATTTTTCCCAAGTTTCGATTTCATTGATTTCTTTTTTATACATGCGACAAAAAATAACCACGTTATTAAAAAATAAATGTGCTTATTTAGAGCTGAATAAGTGAACAGTAAAAATTTGAAAAATCATTTCTCAAAAAACTTACAACGCAAAGTTTTTTGGATTTTATAAAATTTATTAGTTATGCGTCTAGCAGTCTTTAATAAAGCTATTGGCACTACAAATATGTGGTTACGAACAAATGATTTTAAATTTTTAATTTGGTGATTGATGGAAATGCTTGGGGCTTCTCCATTTGAAAGTTGCAAAAAAAAGATTGCAGTTGGAAGTTTTTGATTATTTAGGATAGTTTTTGCAACGACCGTGAATAATTTGCTTTTGTCAACGAAAAGGGGGTCAGAACGCCGAATTCGCATTCGATTTGCATCCGGTCTTAGTTAAAAATTCACAGGTCGCCGTCGTCTGTTGCCAGTCTACCGTTGAAGTAAACTAAAGTTGTTCATGTATAAAAGAACAACGGGCGACGAGTACACGTCTGCGGAGAGTCCGGAAAATGATTCTCTTGTATTGTGGGGCAGAAAACGGGATGAAACATGCAGTCGGCGAAACTCACGTGCCTCGGCCCCCAAGGGGGCACTAACACGCCAGCGCCATCGCGCCAACTCCTCGAACTAAGAATAATAAAGTCGACTTATGGAGCGCAATTACACAAAATATATTCACGGTTTTTTATGGCTCCTTGCGGCGGAAGAATCGCTCCATTCTTTTATTGGTCCGAGGAGAGGGCGGAATTGATATGTAATTGTTTTCGGTTTGATACTGCCGGCAGTTCCGCTCTGCTGATGGAATTTTACATGGCGAAAATTATTTCCTGCAACGGAAAACGAATCTGAACCAGATAATTGCTTAACGTCTCAAATTTATTACCTCATTAGACAACCACTCCTCATCGACCCAGCTTATTTCATTAACCTCTTTATAACGAATGAGTATCTATTTACCTCTTCATACAATATCCCATAAATTAATCTATTAGTCGGATGATATCCTTTCTTGATGTTATTCTATTGGTAGTTCGTCTAGAGACTAAAACTGATTGGCGTAAGGCAAATTCTACCGGAATTCCATAGAAGCATTATCTATTGAAATTGAACTGTATCGAAATGTTGACATATTGTATTAAAAGCGAATGCTGTCTGAGTTGTAACAGTAGTTAGAAGCGCGAACGTCGAGCGATCCTCTCCGGATTTCCATCCGAATATCACTAATTGGAATTGTGAAACAATTAGTGACATCACAGATTTAGGCAATTAGACGGCGGCTTGTTGTCACGTGGCCCGCAGTGCCCTCCGGCGAACGCTGCATTATCCTGTCACTTAGCTCTATTTCCCAAAAGGATATCCGCCTAATATAATTATGTGCCGCTATAAATTTATGCAAGCCCACTTCTAACTTGCTACACTTACGATTGCACTTGCCTCCCGTACCAAAAAGCAACTCTTAAATTGTGCCTCTCGCCTGGACTATCACAAAACTGCCATATCGATGTTGAACAGAATGGATTCCAGTGATAGAAATTAATTTGATTTTATTGTCAAGGGATTTGGACCACTTTTAATGAATAACAGCGTCAATAATTTACGACGGAAATAACCAAAGACGAAATTGGATTTATCATTTTATTACTTGACACTTGTTGTCCGGTGAAATAATTATTAATAGAAAAAAGATAATTGGTCGGCATGGGAATTCTCTATGAATGAACTTTAGTAATAGGCAAGTGTATTAGCTAATTATTATGAATGAGGCTTAAAAGGAATTAATTATGCTTGCTGTTGTATATTTAATTGACGTATTATTGGTTAAATTGTTGATAATTTTCCAATGAATTAGTTATCAACAAAATAGACCAAGCATCGTTTTGCTAACCATGAATTATTACTCTCGATTTAACATTAACAAATTGACGTCTGATTTGCTACAGGCGAATGCATTAAAGTAGATTTAGGCATAACAGTTCATTAGTCAACGGTCTCATATAAAAAGCTGTCATTTTATTTCATTAAATGCCGCTTAATTTTCACAAATAAACGATCTGTCTAAATGGCCCGAAATAGACTCCCAACAAGAATTCGAAGTTAATTTTGTTCGCATTATTGTTGTATAATGAGCTTCGCACAAAAAATTTATTATTGTCATTATAGTGATGTTTTCTGTTGGGAAAGTATAAACAAGTTAAAAGAAACTAACAAAACGATCCAACACTCAGTTTTGTTAAATTTGCGTAATTTATTTAAGAAAACCCATTAATCCAAAACCCACCACTATAGCCGTAAGCTACTCCTAGTTTTTTATTATAAATAAATAATAAAAATAAATATAAGTAATATCATCAAAGAAGAAACTGTAAATAAAATCATCGCTATAGGTTACAAAAAATGCTTCAAAATTTTAGCGGAATAATGTGAAGCGAGCCACTTAAGGTGGACAATAAAAATGATGATGATTGATGTGATAATTATAAAAAATATTATAGTATTCCAAGGGAGACCCTTCAAGTGACCCCCACGAATTCTTTCAAATGTTTTCTTCACGTCTGCGGTAGATAACGTCATTGAAGTGGATGAAACGTTTGGAAGAATTTCGTGATCGTTTGTCTTTAGTTATGCTTGCCAGTTATAATTACCTTCAAATAATTTTTTGTGTGCTTTAAAATAAGGCTTAACTACGTTTACATTAGTTTATTAGATTAATTGATGAATCATTATTACAATTATAAATAAAAATGAGCCGAGTGTTATAATCGATTTGAACACTTGTTAAACGTATTTATATTTATAATATCATTTCATTTTCAGACCAGTCATGAGAAAAGTGTATGCTGCTGTATTTTGTCCCTGCGTACAAATTTCTCTTACATAACGCATGTTTGTTGCGAACAAATCTGTCCGTAAATATGGCAAATATAAGTTGAAAGAATCGGAAGTAATCCAGAATCGAGTGGAGTTAAATTATTCAAGTAGTCGCATCGGTGTGCTATGCCCCCCGTGGGGCGGTCTTCTATACATATTACATGCATCTTTTGACTAGGTATAAACCGCCCCTCGACTTTTAAGCAGCCTAATTGTCTACCGTACACTTCCCCTACTTTTAATTGCATGTCATCGGTACCTGAATTAAAAATGTCCTTTCAATTGATTAAAGAACTCTCATCAATTTTCTATGGGGTCGACGAAGCAAATTAGTGGGGCATCATCGAAGTCAGGCGATCTTTTGGTCCGCACTCTTTCATTGAAAAAAGCGGATTTTTTAGGGCTGCGAACTGAAAAATCGTAAACTTAATTTCGCAGTACAAGGGAAACCCCTTAGAGGTGCAGGTGGCGTTTCTCACGCACTCGATAATAAGGCAATGAATCTCAGACGTTCCCGAACCGCGAAAAAAACTTGTACGAGTGAAGAAGACACTTGTCTAATTTACTTCTGCAAGTATGTGCAATTAATATACCCACAAATGTGTGAAGTCGTAGGTGAATTTGAAACAAATAGAGAAATTGTAAAAATCTAGTAGCGAATGCAAGCGGTGGTTTTTGGAACAAACTCATCTTTACGGATGAGAGGAAATTGCGGTGCAGTAAGTCTATTAGCGGCGGTGCGCTCTAACTAAGCAATCTATCTGTAGTAAGGGCGACAGTTAACAAATTGTCCGCTATGAACATCGCACCGAACCGCTTACTTACACTTCCCGACGCCACATCTTATTAGTTTAAGAGCACGTCTTATTAACAAGATTGATCTCGGCCATTCGAACCCTAATTTGCCAGAGTTTGTTGTGCCACTCTTAATTATGTGCCAATTACCATCTATCAAGCTCGCTTTTTAAAAAACAGAAGCAGAAATATCGGACCCTGCTACGTACACTTCTGTGCAATAGAATAAAGCACACAAAATAGTTTATAGTTTAAAGGAGACATCTCGAAATTTAAAAACAAAAATATTAAACCTTGACTGATTTACATAAACATTGAGATGCATAAAAAAATTAACTGATTTACATAATGTCAAAATGCCGCGTCATTGACATGACTCATTATTAAGGCAGTATTAGAAAAAATTATTATTTCGGTTTTCGAGTTTGTTTTGTTGTATATATTTATTAATTCTGTTTTGGTTTTTCAATAAAGGTGTTATATTTATATACAACTTCTACTTATTTACCAAATTACGTTAAATTTGTATATTACTCATTAATAATTTCAAGACGATCAAGAAGTGTTTATTAATGTTTTTTCAATCACAATAGAGCCGGATTATACAACTAAAATGTTGTGAAAAATAGTCATAAAACTCGTGCTGAATATTAATCATTAGAAGAATGCATAATGTTACAGTTAAAATGTCGACTTTGTTAGTTTATGTACTATCCGATTAGTTTAACCAAACTCAAGTAAATAAAATAACCGGTGTATCTTGGCTAGCTTATAAACTAACAAAAATTATTTGGATAAAGTGTGAACTTATTACTATTAAGACAAAATAACCAAGAATTTGGTTGGTTGATTATTTGGTAAACCAATCTAACCAGTAAAGGGGAAGAAAGTAAGTTTATTGTAATTTGTAATATTGTTCTATGCTGTCTTGGTGAGGCCTTGTTGTTTAATTTAAGAATAAAATGAATCAAGAACAATTTGAACAATCCTTGTTGAACATCAAGGTCATCAAGATAAAGCACAAAATTCCAAACTGTTGAGGGAAAGTGAATATATAAACTTCTGCTGTGAATTACAAGAATACAGAAAACGACCTGACTCAACAAATAAAAAAGACTACCCTTTTTTTAAAAACCTACGATCTACCGAATCGACATTTTATGTAATTGTACACAAGAAATCGGGAAAAATTATTTTATATTTTATATATATTATTTTTATATATAATTTGAGTGCCATAAAAGTTACTCAACAGGGAACTGGCCATGGAGGATGTCAGGCCACGAAATTATTAAACGAAAAGTATTACAAGATAACACAACAAATAGTTGCGAATACATGAGACCCAATACAAAATCTTTCTCCCTAAAAATGTGCACTACATTCGAAATCATCATATCAAAACGTAATTGTTTTAATTCCAATTTATAAAGTCATTGTCACACTCCAAATAATAAAATTAACGAAACTTTTGACTAGTATTTGTATTATTCGTCAGTTTTAACGTCAAAACTATTTAAAAATAAAATGTCAAATACTGTTACAGCATTTGATCTCGCAACGAAAATACCGCAGTACAAAAATGGTGGATGCGCCGGGAAAGTATTGTAAATTATCAATTTTGGTGTTTATTTATTTTATATGAATAAACAAACAAAACAAATCAATCAAACAACTTAACAAAATAGGAATTTGGTTGCGACAACTTAACAAAATATTTAACTTTTCTTCATTTTCAGGAGAATTGTCAGCTGTAAGCAAAATATTCGTGAAAGATTCGAAATATGACCTAACCGTATTAAATATTCCATTGTGTTTAATCGAGTTAAAATTAATTAGTAGGTAACATGCTAAGATTTAGTTGACGTTCTCAGATGCGAAATTAGCAACTTTGTGATTTGAGTGATAAGAAGTGAGTAGTGTGTAATTAGAAGTTTCATCACCGAAAAATGTCACGTTAAGTCCCTTGACAACACAAGCGTAAAATAGTCGTCAAATATGGAAAGTTTCAGGAACGTTTTAACAAACAGCACGTCGTCCTCGCAATCGAAACATTGATCTGTCTGATTATCCTCGGACATGCAAACCGCTCACCACAATCCTTCATTTCACGGATATTATCTTCGATTTCGTCCACAAGACACAATTAATCGTCCTCGACACGAGATTTCGTGGTGGCGTGCTATTTTCCGTACGCGTTTTCGCCGTGTTCTTTTCCCGGCGAAAAAATCCTAATTGAAGATCCTGTTTATTTATTGGCTCGCTGTAGCAACTCGGGGTATGTGTAATCTAATACAGACCGAATAAATCCACATTTAGGTTGACAGAAGCCGGGCAATCTCCAGCATAGCGCCATCTCCCGGTTTCAAGACGCCTCCGATTGCCTGCATTAATTTCGCTTCAGCGTCTCGACGCTGGAGAGGCGTTTCGCACGAACCGAACGATTTTATTTACGACCTCTGTCCGGACCTTATTTTATTTTTCCTATATCAGACACAAAGTTGCCGCTATGATGTAAATAAAACAAAGGCAAATATTTCATTCCTAAGTCACAGCACACAAAGTTTTAATGCAAGTCTTGACAATACCAATTCAGGAAAAAGTTTTATAAAAAAGCAGGTACTACCTGTACATGTACATATAAATAAAAAAAATTAAAGCAAATATAATGATTCTATAATGAGTTTTATACTTTCGCTTTCAGATAATAATCATTATTAAAATTTGTAAATGAGGGAATTATTTCTCAGTTTTTATTCTTCATCTATGGAGACATTTCCGATTCATTTTAATTTTACCATTTTATTACTGGTAAATCGTATTAATGTATATTTATATTATAGCTCGGTAACTAAGCATAAGTAATGCTGATTACGTAATTTTTCTACTTGCTAACATTATTCTGAAAGCTTTTATTTAGAAATTTTTTTCACACTTTCCTCATTTAATTTCTTTGACTTTAAAACTTGTTATCATTAGTAAGAGAAAATATTAATTGCATTTTAATAATTTTCCAACAAAAAATATATTTTTTTAACTTTTTTACCTATTTTGTCTAAATATTGGCATGTTGTGTTTTGTAAACTTCTATTCTAATATTTATTTTATTATTTTGCATTTAAAATGTTTAGTTATACTTAGCACTAAAGATTGTTGGATTTAAAACCCCGTCCCAGGCAAATGCGTAAAATTCCCTCGGCGAAAGTGGCAGTAAGTTATTATTTTTATAGGAGAGATCTCACCCCTCACGTGTCTGTTTTGCGCGAGAACAGTGTTCGGCAATCTTAGCAGAAGTGTATGTGTACATGACAATAAAATAAATATACGGGGAACTCCCTTTGATCCTGTGGCACTTTGGGGAGTCGCGCGACTTCGCTACAAGCTCCCCATAGACGTACTCTCCACATAACGCGACTAAAGTTCTTCTCTATTGGACGATTTTTGTATCAAACATCCGGGGACTCCTTCGACTATTCAAAATTTACAATAAATCGACCCGTTATCATAACGTTTATTAAAGATGATCAGAAAATTAACCATAACGTTATGTCAGTTTAAAAATGTTAATAAATCGTACGCCGTATTTTTTAATTAAATAATTATAAAAGTAGTAATTGAAGTCCCAATCACATCATAAATGATACACAGCATCTATACCAGCAGAATTTATCAGTTTGAAAGTTTAGATTATCTGAAAATATAATCTGAATTCTTGGTTGCTAAATAACAATTTAAACTACAAAAATGGTGGAGGCGCCGGGCAAATTATATTTTTGCAACATGATAAACACGAATCTGTGTATTCATTAAGACGTCAAAAAATTATATTAAAACAAAAATATATCAAAACTCAAGTGTGCTTCAGTTCCTAACTATTTATGATGCAATATTCACACTCATTAAATAAATAATAAAATTTGTTGAACTTTTGAGTATTACTAGTGATTGATCTCTTTGGCTTTGGCGTTAAGAATATTTAAAAACAAGACATTGATTAGTGTTTTATAATAATTGAGCTCGTAATCGTTTACAAAGATATGGTGAAAATAATGTATGCACCTGGCATAAAATTACAAAACATAAAAAAGCTAGTAAAACCAAATACCAATTGTGTTTCAGTTTTAATTTGTAATGTCATTGTAAATAAATATGTTCTCAATTTATGTTGTAACAAATAGGTTGTAAAAATTGTCGCAAACTAAAATCTATAAAAATTGAAAGCAAGAAAATACCAAAACTCAGTTTTGCCATTTATAACGATTCTCGTTAAACTCCAAATGTTTCAGTAAAATGGCCAAGTTTTTGAGTGTTATTGCGACACAATATTGTATTATTAAATTTGGTAAAAGGGAAAAAATTGCATAAACAAATTGGAAGTCCTTTGTTCATTGTTTAAAAAACGTTTAAATATTACTCTATGTAAAAGACTGGAAGCACAGGACTTACTCGCATTAATGCATAATGTACTCGGATTTAACAGAAATGGTTCAAGCGATAATTTGGGGTATTAATTTATTATTAATTGCAACAGCAAAATGATAACATAATTAGTCAATGCGTTAATCGGATAATGCCGATTGAAGGTGTGGTCGTTATTAATGAACGGCAACTCACTCTGCCGCGTTTTGGTGAGTTTATTTTCGACTTATTTTTGAGCGTAATTTTTTAAAGATTTGTAGTCGCTATTTCGGCTATCGAATCGCTTCGTCTTCTGAACTTTTACCTATTTGCAAGCCAAACATCAAAATCAAACACGTCCCAACTTCCAATCTCATTATAATTCGGGGAGAGCGAAAGGAAAACAGATTCCGTTCGATGTAACCAGTCCCGGGCATATGTTACGTGTGGTAAAAAAGTTCGAAGCGGGTCGATGAATTAGGGCCGCATCACATGACTAATCAAACATGTATCACGAAGATTTAAATCAGCTACATCTGCGATTAGCAAACAGAGCGGCGAGTTAACTGAGCTAATGACAAACAGAGCCTTGGGGGGCGCAGTCTTAATCAGAGCCATTTCTGTCTCGCGTGGCCTCCTCGGGCTACATCGATACGCTATACGGCTGCCTTATTAAAAAAACCATTTAAAAAAGTTTAGCATGCCCGTTAATTTTAATAGTGTTTGTTTTCGTGTTTTTTGATCTGGCCGTTTTAAATTTTCCTGAATTTTAAACAGTGCTTGATTAGTTTAATTTTCCGGTCGGTTGTAGGAATTTCGACGAAAAGAGTTCTAGCGAAAAAATACAACGCAATCTACAGCCGCAAAAAATATTCCGAAGCTGCCAGTCCTTTGCTTACAAAAATTGCAACTAAAAATATCAGACAGAAATACAGATATCAGTTTCTGTAATTCTTTGTTTGTTGAAATTTGCTGAAATTTTAATAGGCTAATATTACATTCACTTTAGCTGTCGTTAAAACTATAATTGTAAACTTATGGTTTTTCGGTAAAAATAAAAAATATAAAATGCACACCATTTTTTTACATTTTGTATTACAATTTTAGAATGAGTTACTTTAGTTATTGTTAAAATCAATAATTTAAGGCTTCTTATTTAAAACTTGTTAAAAATAAATAAAGCACAATAATACAATATGTTAGTTCCCGGCGCATCCGCCATTTTTCAAAATTTAATATTTTTTTCTTCAGACTATTTTGCAGAAACTAAAAAAAGGTTTCGTTGGATTCTAAGAGTAAGAAGCCCAATTTACGCAATTAGCAATGAACAAACAAATATAATGAAGTAATAATACCAATTGATTAACTTCCACTTCTTCGGGGTGATTATCTCTGACACAAATACCCTAACGGTGACGATCATATTTGGTAAGAACCGGTGCGGTTTTGATAGGATACAGATCGCAAATGAAGTGGGGTCTAGCGGGGCGTCGACGTCGCTTCCGTCGAGGTGGCGATGATGAGTGGTGTGCAGGTCCCCCGTGGTTTTATAATCAATCCGGCGGCCAGGTGTCAAGTCCTCGTTTACAGAAGCTAAGGTCCTGAATAAAAGAAGAGGCGCTTGCCGTGTTAAAAGCCACGCGGCTCAATTATTAACCTGCTGCTTGACCCGACCTGCAACATCTACTCAAATATTTAATTGTTCCGCCACTCACCAACCTGTGATTTGTTATGTCAAACGGTTATTTACTTTCCAACTAACTTTTATAGCGGATTAACCGTTTACCTTCAACCTTTGGCTGTCGGGCAGCTAACGGAGACAAGAGGCGAAGTAATGAGATACAAAAGGCAGCATCTGTGTCTAGTAGTGGTTAAAATATTGACGACAAATAATAAGTTTTAAATTTGTAAGTGAAACAAGTTAGTTGCAGAAATCGTGAACTGAAATTTATGAGGGATTACTTAAATGTATAATAGGATCGCGATGAAGGAATCAGTAATTAATAGATAAATATTCTAATCAGCTTGCTCGACCAGAATGGCCAATAGATACTAAACTACTTAATCAAAATTCAATGAAGATTTATTATGGATTCTTAACCAATCCCAATTGAATCGATGTTATAAAATTATGAGTAGATGAGAATCAACCGATTAGAATGCATAATCTATTTCTACAACTAAAATCTAGTTTCAGGTGTGAATAATAAATAATTCCAAGTTGAAAGGTGCAAACGGTGATGAATTCAAATTTGTAAAATCAGAACGTTTGTTAAAATTTTCGTCGCTGACTGTTGTGCTTTTAATGTCAATACCAACAAAATCACATAACATATTTATAAAAAAAGGATTCAGAGCAAAGCATGAATGGAATTCGTTAGTGTAACATTTTTTTGTTAAATTCGGACATAACATTAAGATGCATTTCGTGTCTTTATTAACAAATTCCATCTGCAGGTTTCGAGTTAGACGATGTAAAGCAATTTTTTCATTGACAGTTCCAATCAAATGTCATGATATGTAAATGCCGAACTGTAAAAAATTAAGCGCAAATTCAATGACCAACTAAAAGTATTTTTACGCTCTTCTTATACAATAACTAGCTAGCCTGGCAGAATTTTTCCTGCCTGTAATTTTATCGAATCTTTTATGTTGTTAGTTTATAAATTAAAAATTACTGTAAAAATAAAAAGCAAATAGTATTGAAGGGCATATCGGTACACCTGTTATTAAATAAATTGCATTGAAACTTTGCCCGTTTCTATCCCCTTACGCTATCGAAAATGGTTCAAACTATGATCAAATTGTTCTTATGTTAACTATGATCAAAACAAACATATTCTGTAAATTTTAACTCAATAACTTAAGTAATTTTCGAGTCCATAATTTTATAGACACCCTCTTAGGAATAAAATTTCGAAAAACGCAAAAATACGTATTTTCATTTAGAGGCTATGTGTGCCAAGTTTCAAGTAAATTTGAATTGAAAAATATTTTTCCCGTACAAACTTTTACACCACATTTTACTATTTTAGGGGTAATTCAAAAATTGTTCAAACTATGTAGGTTCCAAATCTTTCTGTCATCAAAATAAACAAATCCTATAAGAATTGAAGCTCAATCAGGTCAGTAATTTCCGAGTCTATAATTTTAAACCCCGATGCACCCTCTTAGGAATTGAATTTAGGAAAACTCTAAAATACATATTTGATATTTTCTTTTAGAGAGTGTTTGTGTCAATTTTCAAGTAAATTCGAATAGAAAAATATTTTTTCCCATACAAACATTTACAATCCCCAATTTCAAAAAATCCTTCGTAGATTTAATCGACCTAATCGTCATTAGGTTTGGAATATAGTTTGATAAATCGTTGATAGGTGGCCCTGAACAAACATAAAATCACATTTCATGACGCAAAATTTCTAAACACTCTAACACGTCCCAAACATCTTAGTTACATGTTCAATTATATTCTAAATCTTCCCGACATCAAAATAAATATATCCTGTAAATTTGAGCTCTATCGGATCAGTGGTTAAAAAGTAATAAAAAGATTTACAGACGTACAGTGAATTTTTATATATAAAGATTTTAAAATGTTCACCGCAATAAATGTATGTGTAAATATAAATATCTTTGTTTCAAAAATCATCCTCCACAGAACCATCCATCCATGTTTTCCACTACTCCACTACTTTTATAGAAGTTAAAACTAAGCTTTAGAGTCATTCTAATAATCTAAAGAAAGGTTTTCAAACTTAATAATATATACTTAGCTTCATTTATGTTTTCAGGCATTTTTTAATATTATTTTTACTTTACATTTTAAACAAACACTATCATAATTTTTCAATTTTAGCGGTTTGAAATCTCCTTGTGTAAATATTTAAAGTGCTTGCACGAAATATAGTAAATTTCAACTTTTAAATAAATTTGAAAGAAATTTTTAAAAGACGTAAAAACGTCACGCTTGTTTACAAGTTGTACAGTTCCTTGTTTGTCGTATTTGTTTGGAAACAATTCAAATTTAAACGTTTTATCCATTTATTTCTTTGATACGCATTTTACTACAGTTACGACATTTACGAGTTGGTTGTAAAAACAGTGGGTATATTTCGTGTGGAACCTAAATATCATCCCTTCTATTTACCAAACCACTAATAGTAAGTCATTTGTCTGATAAAACCAATTCTAACAAGGGTTCTCGTCTAGTGGACGATTTCTTTTGAGGGTCTTAACGTGCCCTAATAGCTTCGTGAAAACTATTTATTTATCATTTCCCAACCCATCACTTCACTTCCAAAAATCAATATTTGCACGAAAAATGTTCTTTAACAACTTGCTTCAGGAAATGTTGGACAATGTTAAAAATCGATTTCCTTATGTTGCCGAACGCACAAATCGAAGATCATGTTTCGAGAAATGTAAGACGACTAAAGCGGCATCGAACGACGATGGGTCCTGAAGTGACACGTGACATTCAAGTACCGCAATAATTTTATCACGTGATTATATCAAATGCAATTAGATACATATGATCATGTGGAGGGTTGCGCGTGGCAAACGCGTGCCCTCTCACGCAAACTAGATGGCATCCCTTCGGTCTCGTGTGCTTACTTCATGCCTGCGGGTTTTGTGCTTTTTGTTATATAATTTGTATGGGATAATTGATTTGGAAAGTACACACACGCCTCAGCTTGGTACCAATCAGGGTGCGATTAAGTTATGAGCCCGAGGGCACATATCGCACTAGTTAAACACGTTTATAAAAAAATAAGCAAAAACATGTGCTCTCTGCAAGTTATTATACTCACACTGGACCGATAATATCGATAGTTGTTTAGCAAGTGTTTTAAGTTTCGTGTGCAAAAGAGAATTGTACAAGTCGGAGCGTAAATCAGTTTTGCAAGAAAATGTGTTTCCCTAGAATTTAAAACATAAAGCAATTCGAGTCAAGGCGTAAAATAAAATAAAGCAGCGTCAAAACGAAACAGTACAAGAATGCGACAGATTGTAAATTCAAAGCGCGACGTTTGCAAAATTAACGTTTGGTAAATTAGAGGGTGGTTGAAGGGAAAAACATGTGATTTGACGTGGCCACCATTTAGAGCAATCAAGAGTTGCATAAATGTATTGGTTAAATCTGAATTAGACATTATGAGAGGCTTAAATATTTAGCCATAACCCCGTAATCCCATATTGGTGAGGCAACGCGATGTGGCTATTCAATTAATTAAAACGATGGTAAAAGAGCGAATTAAATATTTAAATAAAACATTTTTCATTTAACAATTTTTCATTAAATCGTGTGTAAAATTCAACTCACTTAATTGAAAAACATCTATTTTGTATCTTTCTGAATAATTGTAGTATGCGCCCATTAGTGGTTTGACTTATTAATAGTCGAAATAATTCGCACGGATTTGTCACCGCACATGACACGTGTCAAAATTATTGTCTCGTCATAAACAATTTTTCGGTAGAACATTTTTTTAAATTTCAGTACACAAGGATAAGCATACAACATGTACTACTTAGAGAAGATGCTCGAGCAGATGATGGCTTCGGTCGCATCAAAGGAAGAAATGCAAGCTCTATTTTTCGTAGGTTTGTGTTGTTTGGGAGCTTGGATGGTTCTGTCATGGATAGTTCAGGTAATATTTTGTCACAAATTTATGAAGTTACATAAAATTTATAGATGATTAGATCAATTCTCTGGATATGGCCCTTATGTCTCGTAATGGGCATCTTGATTGCGATTCCATCGCTACGACTTACGCTTACACAAGAACTCGTCCCCCAACATGTGGACGGATTCATGCATTTGCTAGAAAAGAACTATGAAAGTTACAACAATGCAACTATGCATTTGTCGACAAACTAATTACAACCCTTTATGTAGAAACAATCAAATATTACGAGTATAAAGGTTTACGTCAACTGTGTCATTATGCTTAAATTTTGGTAATTATCAAATAACTGTCCCATTCATGGTTGACGAGTGACGGGACAATTATCATCGGACCGCAGATTTCAAATTCATTCATATTAGTTCCAGTTGCAATTAAAAGATTCGGAGTCGTGCTTAATCCGTAATTCACACAACTTTGTGAATAATTATGTGACAGCTTAGCGATAAAGATTTCGTAACAGATATGCATGTTCAATCAATTTGCGACTTTGCTCAAAAGTTTTGAAAAATTATCACTCAGCTTAAGCCGAAAATTAACTCTGTGGAAGATAAATCAGATGTTTTTCAGAAAAATTGATTTAAATCGATGAAACGGTTGCATATGCAGTTCTAGTAAAGTTCTCAAGCTTCTAAAATAATGAGTACTTTTTGGCTGTTTTTTGACGTTAGGGCGCAAATAAAAAAATTATGTATATTAAAAAAATGGACTTACTTCTTTGCGTACGGTTATGACAATAAGTCTTTTTTACACAGGAAATTGAATAGAATATCGCTTTAATCATGTTTATTTGTTTAATAAAATATCCTCAAAAAAACCTGTTTAAAAAAATTTAAAATAAAAAATATTCAGGAATTTAGTTTTCATCTTCATGAAAAGACGAGTTTGTGGGAAGGTTTTGATAAAAATTCCAGAACACAGTCCAGATGAATGGAAGCAATGTCAATAAGTACGATATTTCTGACCAAAAATTGCCACTGTCCTATTATACTGAATCTTTGGCTCCAACGGTGGAATGTGACCACGTTTTCGGAAACAAATTTTTTGAACGCACCCACAATTAAGTCTACTTATCTTGAGAACAATTTAGCATAAAACTGCAAACGTTTTGCTTTAGAATGGACTTTTCCCATTTGGTTCGTTCGGTAGTGCATGTACTTATAGATATTCTAAACCAGAAACCGTGAAACTATCCGCGATAACTCTTGTTCAAACAATTTATGTGATGTAACTTCCATAAAATCATTCATTCTGTTAACTCATTCAATTCAACTAAAAGTTGACGTAGAATTAATTATTGGTACTTGAGTATTTAATTACATAAGTATACAAGGTTGCGCAAAATATGGAATCACCTCGATATTTCAAAAAACCTAAGTCCAATCTGAACGAAATTTGGCACGTATATAGGGGTCCACCTGCTGTAATTTTTCTAATGGTCGCTCCGTCATTTGTTTTCGAGATACAATTTTTTTAAATAGCCACATGGGTTGAAAATAATCTTCTTGGAAAAACCATTTATTTTAAATTCAACGATAGGCTTAAATGCTACTTATTATCTGTTGTCTGCAGCAAGAACAAATAATTATTGAGACACTTTCTGCACTGAAGTCTTGAGATTATCTTCGATTCTACCACCGATTCTAGCGATTATAGGAAAATGATACAATGAAACACGTAAGAAGAGTTTAAGTTAAGAGAGCAATAAAATGGCCAGTCAGATCTCCTGATTTGTCACCTCAAATTTTTATTGTGGGATCATGTGAAAAATAAGGATTTATGTCATAAGACCACTTATACTGAAGAGCAACGAATAACAGAAGCGATTGGCACATTACTCCCAACATGTTACGAAATGTATTTAAAGAGCTTCGTTCATAGAGTGTCATGAAATAAATGGTCAGCATTTTAAAAATTTTTATTTCAGTTATTTTTATCGTTCAATTTCAGACATACTACCGTATGTAAGAGTTTTGATGTCCAGATTCTAGAAATTAATCCATTGGCAGTTATTAAATTTTTTTGCAGTAGCTAAGCGAAAAATCTGTTATGAAATTGGCCGGTCGAGATTGTTGTGACTTTGGTTTGAACAATTATGTATAATCGGGCTTAAATAAGACCAATTCATTTCTTCAACTCAAGATATTAAGAAAACCTAGAATAAAGATCGTGTAAATGGCTTCGGAAAATCGATCATTTTGGACATGATTGAATACAGTTAATTCGACTGAAAATTTTGAGAAAACGTGAAATGAGTGATCGGGTGTGATCTATTCGTTTGAGCAATTGACGACAGCATCCGTTTTGACGTATTGCCCGTTTTCGCATTTAGTTTTTGTGTGCGTACCATTAAATCAGCTCCTCTTAATCCCCCGAGTTGTGCACATTGTATGATTGGGGTGACCTTCCGCCCTATTAATGCGCGTGTTAAATATTCACGGCTTTTATCCAGTTGTCACCCTCGTCGGTTATCGTTTTGATTAATGTTATTTCGCAAGGTATTTACCCGACTCGGCTGATTTTAAAAACGTTTCTAACCGACGGCGCCGTCGTCGTCGCAATCATCAATTCTCTCTTCCCGAATTTCGTCCATGGCAATGCTGCGTCGTTGTTCATCGAAAAGCGTTTATGACCCCTTTTGATTACAATTCGAAAAATCCATATCCCATCAAAATGCCACTAATTTGTTAGAGGCGAATGCGGCCTCAGATATAGAAGTAGGGGCGGGCGTCGGGACGCCGCACATGCGCACATTTTCAGCCCCTAAAGCACCGCAGGACTCCAATGGCAGACGCCAGTCGCTCTCAGTCAACCCTTAGAACTCTAGGGTGAATAATTTCAGTGCTGACAATTGGGAGTTTTGCAACAGGCACAATGGCGCTTGAAGGCGCCGACTTTGAACCATCCGAAGACTGTTAACGCGAAATATAATACCATTTAGCAATAATACAATGTTGTCCGTCGGGTGCGCAGACGTTTTCGAGGACTGTTAGTTTTATCGCGTTCCCAGTTATTATGAGATTCCGATAAAGGATTTGACGTGATGTATTCTCCCGACAAGATGATGGGGTCCAAAGGGCCCACGGGCCTTCACGGGCCCATCACCTCAACCGGAGCCTGTTTCGCGGGAAGGTACTCGCCGACTTACCGGAGTCCGGAACCCATGGCGCGTCGGTGTATGCCGAATCCGTCGGTAAGTTTACATCATTTATTATTAAATCTATTGACACGATTGTTTATATGAATATACAACAAAGTGTGCTAAGTACGGCGCCGGATCGGGTAAATAAATGCCCAAATCAAACTTCCCCTAAAAACAAAACTTTTTCCAACTGCTCGGGTCAGTTGTCTTCAAGCCATCAAGAATTTTTAATCCGTTTTATGTAAATTTCATTGTACGACGGTAAAATGCAATCACAATTTGTCTCTCTGTTTGTTCTGAATGAAACAGATGTTCTAAATTGGATTAATCCATAAATAATATTAAGGCGTGCATTTTTTAAACGTTAACCTGTTCACAATAAATAATGCATCAAATAATGAAATGACAAATAATCTTTCCGAGGATGCATATAAGATAAAACATCATTAGAACATTGGATTAATCCATAAATAATATTAAGGCGTGTATTTTTTAAACGTTAACCTAATGACAATAAATAATGCATCAAATAATGAAATGACAAATAATCTTTCCGAGGATGTATATAAGATAAAACATTTTTTGTAACGGGAACATTTAATTATTCAGCTGCCTGATGACAATTGTTAAGTAGAATACTCATAATTTTTACGGAAAATTTATAAGGAGACCTAATTCAAGCGGAATCGGAAATATAGGTGTAAATCGTATGAATAATAAATTGAGACAACAGACGAATATTTAATATTTGAGACAATGAAAAATGTTAATATTAAATTAATTTAAAGAAAATGAAGACAAATGAAAATACATTAATAATTATGCAATTTGAAGTATCACAATTTTTGGATTTCTACTTAAATTATTACTCTAAAATAAAAATAAAATTGGACAAAATGTTCTCAAGTGCAAAATTAAAATAGTAATAGTAATAAATCTTGTTTAAGAAAATTATGCTGAAGTTTGAATTTTGATTTAAATTACTTCAGATTAACCTAAAAATTTTTTTCTAAAACATAGCTCTAAAAATTCACTAGCTTAGTTTCAATTTCATTTCGCTCCCTTTAGTCGATTTAGATTACTAATATTAATTTAAAAAAAATAATCGAAGCGATTAGGTAATACATATTATTAGTTCTCCAATGCAAGATTTATCCCCAAGACGTATAATTATCAAGAGTATCGAATCAAATTATCTTTTCACATAATTTTTGTAATACATTCTATGAAGTCAATTAAAATTAAGGACAAATCTTATTTGGAATAAAATATAAATCACTTGAATATAGAGCTAAATAATGATTAATTAGTAATTACATAATTAATTAAAAACATACAATTTTTTATAATGCGAAGTAAGTGATGAACACAAGAAAATAAAAGTTTGTAACATGCGCACAAATAAAACAAATAAAATTCAGTTAGGCTATGGAATCACTTTGGAATTCATTAGGGGGTGGAAAATGTTTGACGCTTAGATGGAGAAATTAGAAAAGTTTTTTGTTGACAGCCGTTTCGGACACAACATATTAGACACATTTAATATATTTTTTAACAAATTCCATCTCCGGCGTCTTGTAAGCAACTTTTTGGTTGACAGTTCCTGGCAAAATGTTAATGTTAAACGGCAACGCTGTAAAAAATTGAACAAAATCTAGATTCCATACTCTACTCTAAATCTACTTTTTTTTGTACGCACGTGATTTCTGTAATATTGTGATGCCGTTTTCTGAACTACAAATAAATAGCAAAAAGTATAGTTAAATATATTAACTTCAGACTAAATTTATCAGTATTAAACAAAACTATTTGCGCATATTAATGATTCTTAAGCAAAACACAACGCTTGTTTAAATCATATTTAAAACTGTTAGCAATTCTACTGTCTTCTTACAGGTGACTCCAGCACACGATTTATTGTTTTAATTGACAATTTAATAGTTAACATTAGTTAAGTTCACAGTTTGAAAATCCAATAAGAGGAAGCCAACAGGGTAGAAAAATAGTAATGCTTCAGTAAATCGTACCCATAATGATTGCATGGTCTATTGCTCTTACACAATCGTGCACTTTATAGACCATGACATCGCGTATGAGTTTTTGCTTGTCAATCTACGCCACAACAGTTCAACAATTTGCATGTCTTATTCGAACTCACGTTAAACATTCATCAATATCTAATGTGGAAATTGCCTGTAAAACCCGACGACTCTCTTCCAAACCATCATTATCTAAGATAATAAAACTTTTTTACTTTTTATTTTTCATTATATTATTATTCATAGACATCCACAATAAAACAATCCCAAAAATATTTACAAATAAAAATAAGTGTAAAGCGTCCTTTCACTTGAATAGTTTAATATCCAGTCTTGATAATTATTAATTAGCAGTTAAATTTTAAAATCATATCTTGAGGTTTTGAATTAATACCTAGTATTAAGATCATGTCTTGATGTTTTGAATTAAATGTAGTAAGGATCTAGCAATATAAAACTCGGCACTCGTACAAATCGTAAAATAATTTTAAAGCCAGCTGACGCAGCAAAGCGCTAATTTATTACCGACTAAAGAACAATAAGATACTCGAGAGCACTTAAAAAGTTGAAATTTACAATTTAATTCCATTTGAAATAATGCGCCTCTATTGGAGGGAAGGCGAGGGAATGGGGTGAGAACGCACTTAGTGGGGCATAATAAGTTAAAGAAGAAGAGATCGTAAACATGGGGAATTATTCCGATGAGCCTGTTATCTTCACTGTTTATTGGGATTACGTCCTTAATTTATTAGAGCCGTGTTGGGGATGCAAATTGACGCTCGAAAAAAATTTAGTCGCTTTGCAAAGAAACGAGCTTTCGCAATGTCGTGCCGCGAGCCAATAACGTCTGACGGCATAACACAGACACGGAGCTTTTGCAGCACAAGTGGCAAGCTTTCAAACCGCAGATCGACTCAATAAAGTCGGAATCGTTTGCTAGGGATCGAACGCACTTCGCTTCATTTTTATTATAGAACTTGGTCCGTTTCAGTAAGGAGGGACTGAATCTAGGGCCCTAACAGTTTCTGTAGATGACCTCGTTTTGTCATCTTATACAATCATTCTCCAACCGCAAGTTACATACTAAAAAGCTCAAAAACCCAAAAATTTTTATTCTTTCCATATTTAAATAAATATTATTTAAAAACATTTTTTTGTAAACTGAGGGATTGATTATTTTAATGATTATTTGTTTTCCCTTAAAACAAATAACCATTATAAATATACTTATACCAATATTTTAATAGGTTAGCTTGCAAGGCAGTGTACATCTAATTGAAATGATACTTACATATTTGCATTTGGAGCTTCTTTTTTGTGTCAGTTAAGCTAAACGGAGAAAATGTATTAATCTGTTGCGATATAACTAGGGTAGAAAGGCTCAAATAGCGTTACTTAGTAGATCGATTTTAGTTGGTCAAAATGATTTGTAAACATTGTCCTGAACACGAAGAAGCATCGATTTGCGTTAACGTTTTATGCGGCATCGTCTAAAGATTTAACTAGTCGTAAGAAGTTTGTGACAATGTGAAGAGAAGCATGTTTGTCAACATCGCGGTAGGCAATGAATCATTGATGGGCCATCTGAGCGCCGCGATCGTACACTCATGCATTACTTACCAGATCTAGTTAGCTGAGCTTCCGCACAGCTTTCGCGCCAAAAGCTCACAGATCTATTGTGCGGGTGTTTACTTTTTCGCCGACGAAATTAGGGTACAAGTTATGAAAATTATTCGATGTCTCGGCATGCAAGAAGCTCTTAAATTGAGCGTTCTCGGCCAGGTTCCAGAAGAGATAGTCGAAGCAACTACTCGGATAGAATTCAGCAGTAATAGTAAATTCACGAGAGATTCCCCGAGGATCAATAAATTGTGGCCGGCAAGAGGCCACTAAAGTTGTTAAATGAATTTATGGCTACTCGATGTCAGACACTGGTCATTACGAAATTTATAGTTTGGAATTTATTTTTATATAACGTATTTTCGAAACCGCAGAACGCCTCTTCTTTTCCCACAAAATGTGCGCAATTATTAAGTTTGTCCAACTAATTTAAAATCGAAGCTACATTAAAAGCTCGCTCGAACTTTCTCAAACTGACTTAATCATTACTTACGACTTGATCGAATTATTCTCTAACTTTCGATGTTTTCTCATTTGATGACTGCTAATTATTTTTTCGTAATTACGTTAAATATTCAAATGTACGCCCATTTCTTGGACTCAACTTCACATCGATTCGTTAATTACCACACGAGCACGCTAATGACCCGTTTTACAGGCGGAATTATCAAATTAAAGATGTATCTTAAAATGACATAATAACTAGCTGCGAGTTGTAATTAAAATTTGCAAGTACACACCGGTGTTAATTTTTATCTTAGTAAAATGGCTTGCAATTTACCACATGTTCCTATAATATTTTATTTTCTAATATATTTTACGAATAATTTGGAAAATGTTTGGTTTTCTGTGTGTTTTGGACGCACTTTTTGTAAATTTTCATTTCAATAAAATTCGAAGTGTGTTTGTTAACAACGTGCAATTACAACAAATAAACGAGGCAATGAAATAACTTTGACGTTCAAAAGAGTGTAATTTCGACCTTAACTTGGAAAAATTTGAAATTAAGCTCCTTATTAATAGCCGTCTCGGACACAATTCATAAGATTTATTCAATAAATTCGATCTCCAGATCTCGGTTTAGACGTCGTTTGTCAAATGACATGATTTGGCAGTTTCGAAAGTCTACACCGTAAAAAATAAAATAAATGCTAGATTATATTGCCACCTGAGCCTCCGTTAGCAAGAATACAAACGAAGACTTGGGTGAGGTTTAACTTATTACTGGCCAAAAAAACTACATATTACCGTAATTTGGTATTATAATGTAAAATGAGACAAGAAATTAAAATGATAAGTCTGTTTGTATTTCTCATATTTGAAATTTATTGTCATTTACGCCTCACGACATAACTATTATAGTATGGATAAGCATTAATATCAAGATTTTTCAATTTATTGCAAATTACAGTTTGATCTAATTATAAGTTTAACAATAAAAACAACAGAACGGAACAGTCAAGAAAAAAGGGAACAACAGTAAAGAAACGTGTAATGTCAATGCAGTACATTTTTATTGAAATTTACATAATCCGGAATGCAAATAATTGGTGTTCGTTCTTCACAAAGAACATTCAGATCTTTATATTTTTCATTTCATATATATTTGGACGTTCTCATTTAACATTTTTCTTTTTCGTATTGGCTTTATATCATTTAAAGAAACACATTTACCGTCCCATCGCCCCCATTTCACTAACACATGCATTTTAACGAAATTTTACCTATTTAACTACAAAAAAAAAATACTCGTCTTCAATAATTTCTGTGTGGTGCTCAATGCTACCGTGTATTTCTGTTTATGTTGTTATTTTGAGTTACGCCAGTTTGTATTACTTAAATTACATAAAAAATTAGTTACGCCCTTTGCTAAGTCAAGTTTCTTAATTATTTGAGTTACGCAAGTTTGTCAGAATATGACTTACACTACGACTATTTCATAAATTGTATATATTAACTCAAATTTAGGTCTTTTTGAGTTACGCCCTTCTTCTTACGTCATTAACTCAGCGACGATATATACATTTACAGATCATAATATTCCCTTTTTTGTACGCTTCAGACAGTTATTGATTGTAAAACGCCAAAACATTTGGCAACAGCTTGATTTTTTGTGCACGTAGTCCAGGACTCAAGTTGCTGAACCCATTAAATTTGTATATTTTTCTGAATTAAATGAAATACAACGGAGATTTAGTTTTTGTCTTTTCATTTCCAAATAAATTTCCCTGATTATGTAGCTTGTAAGATACAAAGTTGGATAATATGTGAATGATTAAAGCCACACCTCGTAGTCTTTCAGAAGGGATTATAGATCTCGCCGCATCAATACCCGGCCTATCGATTGTGCGAGTAAAAGTAGAATATCATCAGTTCATCATAATATTGTCTGAAATTGAAACTTCGCTATGGAATTA
The DNA here is from genome assembly GCA_964023215.1 of Eledona agricola. Classification (NCBI taxonomy): domain Eukaryota; kingdom Metazoa; phylum Arthropoda; class Insecta; order Coleoptera; family Tenebrionidae; genus Eledona; species Eledona agricola. The sequence goes on from OZ026855.1 coordinate 27,112,537, forward strand.
AACAATTTTAGAATTTCATGCAAGCGGTGGTGCAAATAGTAAAATAAAACAATAGCGTGAGTAGAACGGATCTAATAGCAGTAGGCCATGAGGGTTTAAGTGACGTATAATCAGGTGGCAGCACTTGTGGCTTTTCCCACGCTGCTCCGGTATTACCAACCTATTATTAATATACTGTTAAGGGATGATAATTATTTTCTCCCATGTTATTTCGGGATCGTGACATTGCTGCAAAGGTCGCGCGCGTTTCAGACCTAGCGAAACAACGACGGAGAATTGTGCGAGTGTTTCGAAGTGGCGCAAGTGAGGATTAATTAAAATAAATGACGAGGGAAAGCGCACAATATTTTTCTGATGACAAACAACGCAAATATCAATCAAGTAAATTCGTGGGAAAGAGAGAGGGTGAAGACCGCGACTGAAATATGAGTAATTGATAATCGATATAGGACGAGTTGTCGAGGAGGTGTCATTATACCAACCGTTCAAACATTATTACCCTCCGGCAGCAGTCCTCTAATAACAGTTCTCCGGACTTGGAGTTTTCAGTTTTGTTCCCCAGGTAAAATGTATAGAGACGGGGGATGAAATTCGTAAAGTTCGATGTTTGATCCGAATCGTATAGCTTATGACACGAACATATGTGCTAAATAAAATATTATTTTTGCTTTTAACTTGTTATACATGTGCAAAAGTTTAAACCTGCATTAATAACTAAGCGGCGTTTTATAGTTTACAAATTCATGTTTTATTTGCCGATGGTCGTCGGTAAATTGTGTTCGACGTTAATTTTTAAAGAACCATTAACTATTAGATAATAGCTTTGATGTATCTCGCCAAAACAAATTATTATTACATTTACAAAAGTATTAGTTCGGCTCGTTTTATTCACGGCACAATAATATAAAAATCAAGCCAAATACTCGTACTCTGTTTTTTATATCGGGCATTAATGAAAATATCACATAAAAAAGGAAAATCGCCAAGTAGTTAAAGTTAAAAGATTAAGGCCTTTAAATTTCCACAGCTAAATAAATTGAAAAACTATATCGATGCAGCCGTAACTTGAAAGGTGGCGTCAAAAATTAATGATAATGAAACGAAAAAGATGCAAAAAAAATTAAACCGGGCGGTTTTTGCAAAAATATATCAAACCTAAATAATTGTCAATTTACAAATTTTACTTCATTCGCTTATCCATTAAAAAATGTTTTAATGGGAATGTAGAAAACATCTATTATACAGACTGAGAATCCGGAAATGAACAGCCACTCCCATCGGTAATGCAAATCCTATGGTTCTAATTATGGTTGCCAAAATTTTTCTAATTTTTTTTCTCATTTGCACTCACACCTTTTTTACACCGAATCTTCTCAGTTTCTTAAAACTCATACGGCTTAGGAATATGTGGTCAATTCCTAGTTATTAAAAAATTTCGACACAGCACATTTTACTACTGGTTATTTCACCAGTTAAAAATCTCATTATTATATTTATTGGAGTATCATCAATAACTTGTGAGAGGACTTTAAAAAATGACACATTTGAATAAATTTCAAAAACGATTTTCACTAATCTATTCTTTAAGCCTAATAGCGCTGAAAAGTAGAATTCTTCTATTATTTTCCACTCACACACCCTACTCGAGAACACTCCTGCCAGAGTTTTGACATAATTGCTTTTTAACGTGGGTTCCCCCGCACGTTTCTATTCTTCTGATTAATCGTTTGTCACCGAATCATCCATTTGGTGGTAGTTACCAGACGGTTCAAAAAAATTGACAAAACCTAATCAAAACGACGACAAATTTTCTAACTAGTAGGAGTGAGAAAGGGTTGATTTCGATAATTCACATGCTACTGTAAAGGACATCTTCAAGAACAGAAAATGTTAAATAAAAAGTACTTAAAGATACCAGAATAACTGTATCATTTGAAGGATCTGCTGAATTCAAAATATTACCTAGAAATCCTGAAAAATAAAAAGAACCTCTAATTCAAGCAAAATGTGACAATTAAACATAAAAACCTACATCTTTAGTAAATATCAGGAAGGAATTAAGTTCTTATCTAAATTTAACTGAAGATGCCTACGGATTCTAATCACAAAACGTTTAGAAATAATCCAACAATATAAATACAAAATTTAGATTTTGAATTGTTGTAACTTGTAAATACATAGTATGAAGTACCTATGCATATTAAAATGTAATGACTGAAAAATAAATCTCGAGCAATTGCATGAGTTTTTTTATTTTAAACTTCATTCTTTAAATTGTCTAATTTTATACTTTGTCGGTATTAAATAATAAAATAAATTCGGTGCATCGTTTTCGAACATTTAAATTTTTGTTTCCAGAATTGTCCATTTTAGCACAGTCAATACATACAGTGCACACATAATCGCACGCATTTGCTTGAAATTATTTTGTGAATAATTAATTAAAATATTTTCTCAGCACTTTTTAAATATTTGCCAAGTAGTTCTAATTGATTTTAAATTTTCATATCTAAGTTTGAGTAGAATGCAAAAGCATTAAAGCTTGCATGAATATTCAAGCTTGTATTGAAATTCCTTAATTCCCACATAAACATATCATATCTTTTACAAAGCCAGTTGTTGTCGTCTCTAATAGTGATATTTGCATTAATTTTAATCATTTCTAGAATAAAGGCTCTTATGCTACAACGTGTATGAATTTTTTATTATCTTATATGATAAGTTGTTTTATTGTATTTATTTGTTTTTTATATTGTGTAGAGCTTATAAAATTGTGTTGGTAACAATTTTATATCTGATGACACCTGTATGATGTTTAGTTAAACAGTTTAGTTTAACCAGTAATTCAGAAGCGGATTTGAACAAAATTTAACAGCTATTAATTGTCTAGATATTGTACTCTCTTTGCAGTTTCAATTTGGTTGTAGAAGCTTTTAAACAGATAGAAATGTTGCAACTAAAAGTCTTAGAATGTGCGTAACATATTTAGATAAACTGAATTTGGAAAATTAAGGTTTAGAAACTGTTTAAACTTGAGTGCTTATACATATTTTCTGCATCATGTATTACCGAAGAACGACTATTTCCATCAGTCAGTCGGTAAAAAGTATTAGTTAATTAAAACTTTTTACGGTACAACCACTCTCAATATAATATAAATTATTTCTGTGAAACAACGTAATCTCTTGGTGCAAGTCCCAGAAGTGAATCACGTTTTCGATTTCGTCATTTATTGCACCGAACGCAACATTTGTATGGATCTAATATTGTTGCAAAAATATGGAAAATAAAGGTTCCGGAGTTCAGAACTGCAATGCATACGAACTGGAGGTAATAACTTTCGGAGAATTACAAAATGGTTGTTTTTCATTTCTTGTTCATTGTTAAATCTTTTACTTTTTACTGATTGGGTTCCTTTTTACTTGCACTTATCATAATTTGTTGGAATCTCCGTCAATTTGTGTCGATCACCTAAAGAAATTAGACCACAATAATTGAGTATAGCAATAATAGCGCATGTGAATACTTTTAGTCTTAGCTTCAACACAAATTCTCTATAAATCTATAGATTAAATCAGCACGTGGTTGCGTAAAATCTTGACACCTTGAATTCGGTTCGTACTTTTAAGTTTTAGTCAGTTAGCAACAAATATTAATAATCCGCGACTACAAATCTATTTAACGTGTCGCGTGTCATAAAGGATTTTCATATTTCTCTCAATTATCAATTTTTCAAACAACTATGTTTATCATCGCAATACCAGCGGACTGGTTCACGCATTTTAATCACGAAAGCGGCCCTGAATAAAACGTAATCCTGTCGAAAAATTGAATAATGAAATGGTCCCGTAAACAAGCTCCGCGACGAGTATAAAAAATTTATGAAAAATATAAATAGTTCATGTCAACACAGTAATTCAAAGTGTTGTATAAAAATCTCCGGTGTGTACATAAAAGATTCATGGAGAGTTCGTTCCGGCGAATAAAAAGACTAGGTATCGTGTCATCGGAGTCATGTCGCGGTATACCTTGGCCCTACTGTTATTAACATATGGCCATTATTGTATTAGAGCTAATTACCTGATATTTCATTAGCGTGCGTGTCGCCATCTACAGACGCTACCTCACGCGACTTATTATCCAACAACATTTATATCGAGCGGAACGTGTGCCTTTGGGATTCATCGGAAATCCGAACCGATTTTCGATAATTACATGATCAATGTTGTTTTTAAACTAGCTCGTTTGTGGTTAATTAAATATGCTAGGAAATAAGCGAAATGAAATGTAAAAAGCAGATAGATATCGAGACGGAAGACTACACAAAAAAATTCACCCTCCTTAAAATAAAGAATCATCATTACCGTGCTTTTTAGGAAAAATTGAATCAATTGAAATTAGATATTTTTCATAAAAATTGATTTAAATCGATCTGTCTGCTTGTAAATACAGTTCTGGTAGCGAGGTTCTCAAACTTGCAGTAATCATAAGTAATTTTTGGCTATTTATTCATGGTAAAGCGTGATTTAAAAAAAATCCTGCATGAAATACACTTGAAATACTTTGTGAAATAATAGTTATTCCGTTATCCAAAAAAACCTATCCCGTTTTTCCCAGAAACGACAAAATTATAATAAAATAAAAATTACAAGAAAAACTAACGTGCATTTAAATACAAACGGAGGCTCAGGAAGCCATTAATATAAGTTTAGTTTTATTTTTTACAGTGTAGGCTTTTAAATGTCAATTAATGACATTTGACAAGTGCTGTCACAAAAATTTCCTCAAACGGCTAAACCTAGATCTGAAAATTAAATATTTCTATCGTGTTAATAGTTAAGCAACATCAACATCGCCAACTGAATGGCAACATTTTGCTACACTATTTTGAAAGTCAAAGTTATTCCATGGCCTACGTTTGATTTAAAGCACACCTTCCAATGAAGGGAAGCGAGTTTGTGACTACATCAATCTATAAAAAAATAAAACACAGAGATGAAAAATAGAGAGCAACTAAATCGCAAAAATATGTGTAATAATAATAATAATATACAAAATTGGGAGAAAATAAAATAAAATAGCAAACTGACGCAGAATTTTGAAAAAGAACAATGCTTAGAAAGGAAAGCTTATTCTCTCTTCAAGTACGTTGGCAATCAGAATGTCAATGTTTATTTTTAATGCCGCAAGCCTACAAAATGCCCTGGAAATGCAATTATTTAAACAGAAAATAAAACCAAATTTATTATTCGAGTTGCAAAACAGGATAAAACTGTAACTGAGGCAAAAATATTAAAAACCAGTAAGTAATTAATAAAATTAATGTATTCGTAAAAACAAATAAAACAATGACAATAAGTTATATGTTGAGATGCGATAATAATCCGAAACATAATATTTTGGAGCAAACAAAATCTTCTCGATTAATGAATTTTTGATGGCCCAACAAGGGCATAAATGCGTCCGGAAACGTGTTTAAAGCATACAAAGAGCGCTAATGAACGAAATAGAAGAGGGTGAATAATGAGATCGTTCAGGCATAACGTAACCTGACATATGGCTGCATCACCACTATCCAGATTTATATCATCCCCATAATATATCTACTCCCCCATATGTTTTAATAGTACCACCTGTGCGGCGTTAAAGCAGGTAAAAGAGCGACTTAAAACCAACTCCCCCCTTTGTAAAAACATATTGATTGGAAAATAATTAGGTTTCGAAGCGTATATGTCAATCAGTGCAAAAACACACAAGCGGGGGGTTATTAAACAACTCGAGCGGGGTGCCGGATATAATAATTTATCGTCGGAGTAATTAGTGTTGCTTAGCGGGGAAAAATATAAACGCGCCGAATTTGTTTCTGTTGTAATAATGTTTTATTCTATATTCGCGTAAAAAGCTTTTTCCAACATTTTGAATTTTAATGAAACACTCGACGAGGTGTAACGTGGTGATGTGAATAAAATGCACTTTTTAATAGTTAATATAATTTTTTGCGTTTTTGGCGGGGTACATTTTAAAAATTTATTGTCGTTAGTTCGCTGCATGAAAATGCTAAAATGGATTTTCGAATGCTTGCAATTGTGGCAGATGCCAATGTGTCGGTTTTCTCAATTTGCAGAAACATTCACTTTTCAAAAGAATATAAAAAAATCAAATTGGAAATTGTCGAATGTTTCTGTTGTTGGTGTTGAAGATTATTGAATTTTTTTCTCTCTCAAAATTGCAGCAAAACAACTTTGTCCCCGACCTGAAGGTATTCTCTTCAGACTTCCACACGAAAGTGAGTTGAATTTTATTTAAATTTTTTATTTACAGATTAGTGCCTTTGATATCTGCATTGATGAACCTGTTTAAGTGAACTCAATCAAAACGATGTATTTATTTAGTGAGTTATTTTGATTATTAGAGATTTGTTTAATTCCTGTGAGCTGCGTCGACGAACATGTTTAAGTGAACTGAAACAGAGTGACGTATTTACACGTATGTAGAGCCCGTCCAAGGACGGGAACAAGATCATAAATATTTAATGTCTCCTTATGACTGGCACCAAATCAAGTTCAGCGGTTTCCCGAAACATGATCTTCGGTGCGAAGAGCGTCGGTCGGATCGTCAAACGGCATCATAAAGCGGCATGTGACAATAACAAACTGCTTTCATAAAAATTTAGATCAAGATATTCAACAGAAATCACAGATAGTAAAACTGTGCCATAAAAGCTCGTCCCCGCCCCTTTCGTGCCTCAAGCCAATCATCTAGCAAGCTTTATCGATCGCTACGTCACTTCCTCACCCACTCCGGCCGCCATTTTACCCCTACTACCGCGAAAGCTCGTAACCCCCACTGCCGCGTGAGCTCTACAATGTAGATGTTTATACAGATTGAAGCTTTTTTGTCCACGGGAACAGGTGAATATCGACGCTGTTATAAATTGCCTGTTTGGAGTTCCTTTTTGTGAAACATCGTTCCATAAAATTGCTCTATCTGCGATGCGACGATTTCCTATTTGCATTACGGATGTATCATTGGCAACGATGATAAAGGATATTTCCGTTGGCCGACAGGATTTTATGCGCCGGCACTACAAATCCGGATTAGATTGCTTTTTAATGCGGAATTGACTCTGTTCCCTGCACCGATAACACAAATTGCTTGGCGCCCGTTTCACAAACGAACAGAATAACTAGACCTGTACAAGAAAATTAAATGATATTTATTTTCATAATCAGATTCCATTACACTTATCTTCACACACTTAAAACAGTTATCAGGATTTAATTAAAACTCTCTAAACATTTTTTTAAATTCTCTAAGTGTAATTGTTAATAAATTATTAGAAATCTTTAACAAACGAGGGAATTGTGCACTATATTTGAAGAGTCCAAACAATTCCACTTTTTATGAAAAAATTTGGAAAACTGTTAAGCTCCAACAATTATCCTAAATATTTTCATAATATTAGTTAATGTTAAGTGTTTTTTTATAAAATTTAATAAAACGTTCCTATTTATTATTTTTCTGATTCACGATAAAAGAACATAAATTTAGCAGTACCGTGCAAAAACCAGACCAAAATATTTATGTAAATATCTAAGAGGACGTCGATCAAAACAAATTTAAACACATGCCCAACACCATATTTAATGTAAAATCACCGCCACTGTTTCTTGAATAAAAGTCTTTTCAAAACTTTTTTTTTTCTTGTAACATTGATTAAGACGGACGGACACTGGCTCTTGCATTTCAATTGAAACATTTTTAAAGATTTTTGTCCACAAATTTAAAAGTCGCTCGGTGAATCTTGAAAACAAATTAATTGCATATTTTTTGAGTTATTAAAATTGTAACAATTCTACCGAGATGTGAAAGTGGCAGATTGAGTGTTTCTAAATGACAATTTAAATACATGGTATCGCATTATTTAATAGATATAATTATCGGATATTTTAATAATCATGTGGTCTCCAACTAAATTATTAAAGCAATATAAACATCATTCACGATTTTATCGCCTTGGCTCCATTTTTTTGTTCAAATGAGTTAGATGTCCCGAACGCTTAAGAAAGAATCAAAGATCATCCTCACTAGACTAGAATACCTTAAAAATCCTTAACGCTTTTCTAAGCATTTGGAACATGATTTACTAATATTATTCAAATTTTTCTGTCTTTGTTCTGGTCAGCTATTTTCGGCAGCTATCATTTAACCTTACAAAAAACAAACGTGTACAAATCTAATAAAACGAGTTGGCATAAATTACATAAACGTTTTCTATTATTTCTTTGTTGTACCTTGTTCAAAATTACTAATACACAATCACCTCCACATTTACTTGAAAATATGACGAATTTTACCACTTCTACAGTTATTCTCTGCACGCCCACATAGAATTATTATCTGCAACGTCTACTCAATCTATAATTCTCTTCCTCACACAATTAAAAATATTGACACCTTGAGTTTCTTAAATTCGTGAAATAAGGTATTTTGTCTAATAGACAAGAATAAGTAACATTAAAGAAGTACATTTGCTGTTTTATTCAGTATCTGTATTGTTTATTTTTTTTACCTTCCGTAGACTGCTCCTGTGCAACATCAATAGTTGAATAGGAACAATCTATATAGTTTAATTATAATTAAATATATTTACACAAACTTTAAATACAAATGTGCAATTCGAGGTTCTTTAATTCTTTGTGTACATTATAATTAATTAACAAGAAAAGGAAACATGGTTGTGTATTAAATAGGTTAGGGAAAAAAATTATAAATATTTTTGATTCGAAATTGTGCACCACCGGCACAAAGTATCATATTTCTAATTTTTATTCACAATGTAAAAAATATTTAATAACAATTCTCTGCACACATTGAGTAATTATTAGAATCTGTAACTCCTCTTCTTTGTATTATACAATCTCTAATAATATGACATGAAAGTAAGTTTCCACGTCTCATAAATAATTTACTGCATCAGATACAAAACTGATCCATTCTCTTGATATAATTATGGCGTAAATAATGCACTAGTTTTTAAAAATTAAAGGACATTTGTATCACTTTTTAGATAGCGTTGCATTTAATAAACTGAATAAAATCGCCGACAATCTCTTTTTATTGTCAAAAGTTTTGCTCCAAAGCATTTAGCATAATAAGTCGTAAAGTCACTCCCTCCGCGACGACTTAATTCATTCAAATTATGCTGCAGCTCGCATTTTGTCGTTTCATTTGAAGAAATTGTGCATTAAGTAAAGACTTTCAATGTCTTTCTGCATAATTTTCGCTATTTCATAACAATTAGCACTGTCTTGAAGCTCGGAGTTTAAAGAGAATTGTTAAGCAGAGCAGTACCCTTTGCTTGTTACGTTTTATCGCAACCCCTTATGTTTTAATTGAGCACATGAATCAGTAATATGTTTCTCACGTTGTTTCCTTAACATCTCTCGATTATAAAAACAACTCACTTGCGATCTTGATAAGTCACCAATAAGGTTTCGATTTGGTGGATTGAGCAGTGCGGGCCCTTTAATTCAATAATTTGAATCAAGTGATTACAAGAGTGTTTCCGACACGTGCGTGTAATTTCTGGCGCGCTGTTGGGGTTGGGGTGCGGGTGAAAAAGTTGTACATGCGATACACACATGTGATTAATGATGTATGGAACACTCACGTTCACGTTTTGTTGCAGAGCCGAATATTGGAAGACGCCTCGATCATGTGCAACTCCTGGTCCCCGAGACACAACGTAAGTTATCTCTTTTCTAAACTTTCAACTCAAATAAACGGAAATCTGTCAGTTGTACGACGAATTGCCGGGGATAAAACGGTAAAAGCGTCGAGCTGAAACTTAACAAAGAATTATCTAGAGGTGTATTCAGCCGGAATAGATGAAGAGTTGTAGCGGGCAAGACAAGCGATAATCATTGTAATTCCATTGCCGTGAGCTGGGGGATGCAGTAGATTTATCATGGGTCTCAACCCATTTAGAGGTTAGGTTGTACACACCCCATTTGTCTGCGCTCGGATACAAATTAGTCCAATCTGTTAATGCAGTTTCAAGTTGGGGAATTAGCCCGGCGCATCCGCCATTATGGTATAAAGTTATGTAAAAATAAAAATAAAAACTTTTCTTGCCACGAATCGATTGCGATGCAACTATCAATAAAAAATTAAAGAAAACAAACAATTATTCGCCTTTGAATGAACTGATTAAATCATCTTAAACTGTCACAACGGTCATGTTTTAAAAACTTTGAATAAAAATTATCTGCACTGCTAATTTAAGATGAATAATCTTGTAAGTATAAACAACAACAACGATAAGTTAATTGTGTTCACGATTTAAGAATATTTCATGTCGAATCACTGATGCGACAAGACGCGTTTATGAACTTTAATAAAAATTTTCTTTAAGTTTTTCAATTTTTTGTGATTTATGCTTTGGACCACTTATTTGTTAGAATTTCTATATCTTGATCTGGAATCAATTAGCGACCCCGTAACCCGTCACTTAACAAAGCTCGGCCGGATGTGGCAATATTGTACCGGAAACGAGAAGGAAAGAGGGGGAGTTGCGAGCCCCGTTCTCTAACAAGTGGGGCCGCTCTGAATTATAAATGAGTTGTAAGAACTAACTTACGCAGCCCTCTGCTGTTTTTATACTTCCGCGGCTCCCTTCCACCCCAGACGAATTTCGAAATTTTAAGCTTTATATTTGACGGTAATGCGAAAAGTACGGCCGCTTCACAGACAACTTTCCACATAGGAATCCCTTCTTGGATTATACTTATTGCCTTAATAGCAGTCTGCGCCCTAATGGCTCTTGATGGAACGACTCGGTAACGGTCGCCGATCATTACCCTTCATAATCAAAATTATACCAAATTCATTATAATGTTATTTCGACTTGTTTTATGAAGCGATAATAAAAAAGCAGTTGAAATAATTTACACGTTTAAGAACTTTGACGATTAGGTGCGTCCAAATATTTTCTTTGCATGAACTCGAATTTGTTCGAGTTAACGAGATAAGTTAATGTGGATTTTAGTTTTATGCGTTATGGGAGCGTCAACGTGATGTTTTATGGGTATTGGGTGGAATAAAAACGTCGAGGTTACGCTGATGTTTGATAGTCAGTTTTGGTTCTAAAGTCGACGCTTTTATGTGTATTTTCCGTCAGAAAGCATGTCACTTTTGCTGGAAATAAAACGCAAAATTTCACTTATGTTGTCAGGTCATAAGTCACATCTTCCCGAAGAGATGCGCGCCGTCAAAATATCGGCGAGGTTTGTTAAAATATCATGTTGAGTGTTGGATTCGGCAAGTTTAAAGTTGACAAATGTTGCTTGTAACGATAAAAATTAGCTTTACGCTTCCTATATCAGATAATGTCAATAATATTGAGAGTTTCTACTGACTATACAAATTCTACAACTTTTATTTAAAAAAAGATTAATAATTATGCGTTGAAATATATTTTTCTTGTATTCATATTAATAATCCTATTAGAGAATTTTGCCAAAAAATATATAAATAATGTTTAGGAAAATAATCTAATTAAAATTAAGGCAATTATGTTTTATTTGTTTAGACATTTTTATTTTAAAGAATTGAAATTACTGACGCGATTGTGTGATATTTACGCATGACAATATCTAATAACTTTGGAAAATTTAATTATAGAACTAATTGATATAATACACTTTACAAACTGGCACTGGCATTATTATTATTTTTTTTGAAAATCTAATCCTTCTCAATCTATGTCAAAGCCAAGTCAAGTTTCGTTGAAATATATCGATAGCAGTATGTATTACATGCAAAGTGTAATTTTGACTCGACTCTGTAGGAAATTGAGTTAAAACCATTTAAAACATCTTTGAAAATCCAATTTAAGATTTTGACAATTTAACGACTCGTTGAGTGGTTTTCTTATGCTCCTGTAAAAACTCAAACCTAAACGTAGTCATTCATTTTCACAATAAATTAGTCTAACTATCTAGTTAATAATCTGCAGTTGAAAAATATCTTATAATAATTATTTATATTCACTGATTTATACATAGTTCAACTGAACGAAGTACCTTCTATTACTACAAATTAAAACTTTCTGCGCCTAAATATGAAATGTTTGTTTAATTTAGTTTACATTTTTTAATTGTGGTGTTCACATACATGAATGCCTCAGATATTGCTCGTCCTTTTGCAGCTATGGTAAGCCAGGAGTCATTGCTAGCTCATCATTGGCCCTTTTTTTGTTATGATTAATGACTTTCATACTTTAGTTTCATTTGCGTGCTGATATATTTATTCAAGATCAATTTCTTAGAGAAAAAAAGACAAAAAAACTAAAAATGCAAATGTTAAATCTGGTAACAGATTAATGGAAATAGTACAGTATCTGTATGTAACATTGCTTAGACTTGTGCTTTATGCGGATAGTTTAAATTTTCTAGTAATTCTACCTTATTAGTGTTGGAGGTAAATGCCTGGGTGTTCACATACAGTGATTTTTTTATTCGAATGTGATAATTATTGCATAATATTAAAAAATTCAGCGTTTGAATATAATGCTTTTTTTATAATAATAAATGAGGATATAAGGGTGGAGTAGGAGACTATGATTAAAGCCTTGTCTTATTGTGTTGGCTTTTGTCCGCGAAAAGAGCAGAAGAGCCAATAGCACCGTGTCGCATCAACAGGTGCGAATTGCGCTAAATAAATCAAACATAGCGCATAGCTTTCGAAAACGGCTTGCATAAATTTTTAATGCGTTAAAGAGCAGACGTATCACTTAAGTCCTTTATTTATGAAGCGGACGTAATTCCTTAACCGGTGCAAAAGTTAGTGAAAAAATCATAAATAATTTACCGTATCATTTTATCATAATTCCGACGCATAAATTTTCAAGTAGTCTGGCTTGAGTCGGGCGAACGCCGGCCTAATTCAATATTTACACCCCGCGATTGCCTGTTGTGTCTTATGCGTGAGGAATTTTTGTAAACATCCTGATCTGCCTTGCAGGGGGACCTATTTTCTGGGCTGAACGATGGACTGATAAGCCGCGCAGAGGCGTTGGCCGCCGTCGACATCAAGCACCAGGGATCGGGGGGACCCGGTGGCCTGCCCCAACTCAAGCATGACATGATGTACCACCACAGCATGGGAGCACCGCCCCCGGTCAGTCGGCCTCACCAGGTAAACATTTACGCACTAAATAATCTCTTTGAAGCCGGCTTCGGTGAATCATTTATGACGTTTTTGTAAAACACAAAAAGACATTGATGGCGATCCAATTGTGAACCAATTTGTTTATTATTGATTTGCTTTTTAAACGAACATGAAGGACTGCTATTAAAGGACGGCAAGATTTATTGTTGTATATTTTATATATTAAAGCTAACCGGAAATTAAGCATAAGCTGCAACTTTTTATAACATGTTGTATGATTTCAACGTTTCATTTTTAAATATGCAAAAATATATTTCTTAACGCCAATAACCTAATTAATAAAATATTTCTAAATTTAATTTTACTTTTGTAGATGACAAATAACAGAAAATATTAAATTTGCCCGGCGCATCCACCATTTGTGTCAAAAATTTTATAATATTTAGCTTGTGTTTTATAATTAGTTCATGATTACAACGCGACATTGATTTTGCATTTTGAAACATTATAGTAGAAAAGCACAAAAAATGTGTTATGTGCTGCTATATTATTTTATTTTGCTATACTATTATTTTAATCGTGTAGTGACATTGACTTAACGGTTTCATTTTTGTTACAAAAATAACAATAAAAAATCAATCACAATATATTAACATTAGAATTAAATTTACCTACGTAGTCTCATAACGCCGTACAATTTTAATATTTCTAACACATTACAATGTTTACCAGTTTCTTGAAAAATAGAAATGTAATCGTCACCATAACTGATTTTGTAATGATCTCAACGCTATAGAACGTTTCGTTTAAAATTATGCAATGTAAAAAAGCCAATAAACCTTATTAATAAAAATATAATACCTATTTCGAAATTTAATTTTACTCTCGTAGGTAAAAAATAACTATAAATAGCTATCAAACCTCTAAAGCTTCATAGTAAAAAAGCACAAAAAATATAAAATATAAGTATATGTTATTTGCTCGTAAAGGTAAGTCAGCGAATGACAGTATTTTAACCGTGTAGTGAGATTAACATATCAATAAAAAATAAAAATGTATTAACAAAAAATATTTACAATAAATATATAATTACATTATTACGTAGTTAACTCATAACGCGGTAAAAATTTAATATTGCCAATATACGACCATCTTCTTGAAAAATAGAATGTAATCTTTCAATAACTGATTTTGTATTGATCACAACGCAATAAAACGTTTTGCTTTTAATTATGCAAAAATATATTTCTAGAAATATAATAAAAATATAATTTTTCAAAATTTGATTTTACTCTCGTAGGTAACAAATAACAGAAAATACTAAACTTTTTTCATAATTAGTTTATTAATATAACGCATTGATGTTGTAAGCTAGCAATCCCCTGAAACATCATTATAAAAAAATGCACAAAAAATATATATCTTATGTGCTGTGTTTAAAAATGTGAGCGCGTGAAGGCAAGTCAGTGAAGCACTAATATTATTTTAATAGTGTAGTGACATTGACTTAACGGATTTCATTTTTGTTAAAAAATATAACAATAAAAAATAAATCAAAGTAGTATTTAGAATTAACTTTCCCTACGTAGTTAATTCAGAACGGCGTAAAAATTTAATATTTCTAACAGTTAAACAGACAATCTTCACCAGTTTCTTAGATAATAAAAATGTATTGGTCACCATAACAGATTTTGTAATGATCTCAACACTAGAACGTTTCATTTTAAATTATGCAATGTAAAAAAACCAATAAACATGTTTAATAAAAATACAATACCTACATCGTAATTTAATTTTACTATTGTAAATAATAAATAAAGGAAAATATTTGCCCGGCGCATCCACCATTTTTCCACCATATTTTTTAAATATATTTAGCTTACGTTTTATAATTAGTTAGTTCATTATTACAACGCATTGATTTTGTAAGCTACCAAATCCCTGAAACTTCATAATAAATAGGGAACAAAATATACATATACGTGATATGTGATGTGTTTAAAAATTTTTGTTAAAATAAAAACATATCAATAAACAATAAAAATTTATTAACAAAAAATACATTACATTACATTTAGGATTAACTTTACATACGTAGTTAACTCATAACGGCGTAAAAATTTTATATGATATTTTCAACACACGACCATCTTCACCAAATTGCCTAAAAAATTAATATAAAATCGTTACAATAACTGGTTTCGTAATTTTTGTTAACAAAAATATCAATAAAAAATAAAAATGTATTAATAAAAAATATTTAGAATTAACTTCACCCACGTATTAAACTCATAACGCTGTAAAAATTTAACACACGACTATCTTCACCAACATTTCTTGAAAAATGGAAATTTAATCATCATAATAACTGATTTTGCAATGACGTCAACGCTATAAAACGTTTCACTAATGCAAAAATAGTTTTTTAAAAAACGCCAATACCAGAATTAATAAGATTATAAAATGTACTTCAAAATTTAATTTTACACTCGTATACAACAAATAACAGGAAATATTTAATTTTCCAGGCGCATCCACCATTTCAAACAATAATTTTAAAAATAGATGTAGCTTGTGTTTTATAATTAGTTCATTATTCCATTATATTGATTTGGTAACCTATTAAACCCCTGAAACTTCATAACAAAAAAGCACTAAAAATAACACCGTAAAAATTCCAATACACGATCATCTTCACCAAGTTTCTTAAAAGATTGAAATGCAATCGGCACCATAACTGTTTTTGTAATGCTGTAAACGCTGCAGAATAAGGTTTAAAATACAGAGAATATAGCAATGTAATTTCTTCAGGAATGAGACAAAATTGAACCATTATCATTTTAACGCATTTTTATTAAAAAAAACATGGGATATAAAATGTCACAAAAATGGCAAGATTGATGAGATAAATACAATGCAATTATTTTTATTTTGCACAATTTTATTTACCAATATAATTCATATGTTCATTAAAAGAAACATGGGATAAAAAATGTCACAAAATTGCAAGATTGATGAGAAAAATACAGTGCAATTATTTTTACTTTCCACAATTTTATTTAACAATATGCTGCCAGTAGGGGTGACATTTTTAAGATAGTGAGCTAATTTAGCTTGAATTGCATAAATCTTATTTCGTGGATAGTTTCGCAAATCTGTGAGAAAACAAGAAAGTCATAGCAATGAGTTTTGATCTTTAACAATATAAGGTCGAGGACAAAAGTCACTTTATTACGTTTAACAACGGATAAGCGCATTCGGTGACCATCCATCGTGTGCAGTACGGAATTCCAATGATTCAACGGGTCCCGACAGTCCCATATTTCATCATTAGGCCTCACATTGGTGTAAAGTGGTCATTTGACGTGTAGAACACGGCTGGGGGGTTGCACGCCACCCCCATTTCGGGGTCTCCTGCACAACACCCCCGGGAAATGTTTTGTGCGGCTTGGGGCCGCACTTGTCGTATGTTTGCCGACTACACGGCCGTCGTTTGTCAAAATGTTATACACTAGCATTTGTTTTTCGAGAGTATTTGTTCTGTCCTGTGTTTAGATCCCTATTGTTTCTTTGTTTTAGACTTTTGGGGAAGATAATGATTCGAGATTAGGACGCTTATTTGAACGCGTTTTTTCTCTGTGTTTATCTTGGGCGAAATGGGAATAGCCGTACGATATCGATTGAGTGTTAAACATGTTGGAAATTCAGAGAACAATTTTTAAAATTCAACTTTTACCTGTCGCTTCATTTTATTCAGTTGCAAAGTAAAAAACGAACAGAGGTTCGATTTATTGTGGATGATATTGTAAATGTGCACGTGCGACAATAATGACAAAATTGCGGCCAGGTTGTATTTAATTTGTGCAAAAATATCTGTCCGAGTAAAATTTTTAAACGCACTTATCACGTTTCGGAGCCGAGTTAACGACGTCCTGATCCCATTTCGCGCCCCTCCTGGGTAAAAATGATCCGCATAATCCGCATCTAATGTCTCGTAAATATGGATACGCCCCACATGTTAATACCGACTCTGATAACTTTTTGCTATAATCCCGAAATTTCATGATCTAATTTAGCACACCTCTGAGAATTGGCGCGATATGGGCCTCACACATATGTACATTTCGACCCTTTAATGGGTCAGACTCCATATAAATAAAAAAGAGTGCTCCGCCAACTTTTGCACATAAAATCATAAAAGGGGAGATTTAAAAATGTAATCATCATATATGAAATTGAATTCGTCCGACGGAAAAAATTGGCATTATTGTGCGAAAGCCGCATGAAAGGGTCGATCAAACACGGTGACATTGTTACGGCATTATTTTTGTAAAAACACACACGACAATAATAAATATAATACAAAAAGTAATGCAAACAAGATATATAAAATTCTGAACATTGTGTCGTTTTTATTGCATGCACACGTGAAATTATGGGCAATCATGACGCAGAGGAATACGACTATAAAATATTGTAGTAAACACGACAATTTCGTTTTGTTTATCGTTATTTATCCATGCCGGGGTACCACATACACGGAATTTAATGACGGTGCCCACAAATTTTTCACGCACTACAAACGAATTAAAACTCAACCATTATTTATTTAAACAACTTTACAACTGTGAGATCTGCAACACTATCTTCAGTAGCACAGATAAGTTAAGCAGTTTAATAAAAATCTAATTTAATAAACAGTGAGAAGTTCCATAAGGCTACGATTCATATGAACGAGTTTTGTATACTATTTTTTATACTTTGCCTCGTTTGTGCAATTTTAAAATTTGGAAAATTTTGCATGGGTTGGTTGACAATTGTCACCAATTGGCACAACAATTTCAATAAAATATTGTAGCAAGCAACCTATCTGGGATTAAATTATGTGTTCAAGATACATCCAACGTGACGTAATTTTAATAATTGGAAAAAAACTAATTTAAATTTTAAAAAATTGTAAAATGTAGCGTTTTGTGATAGTGTTTACTGTGATGTTTGTCATGACATTTCTGATCATAACACCTTAGAAAAACTAATTATACACTAGTTCTATTACAAAACGCAAAAAGCTATTAACGCACTCAATTGAGTGTGTTAGCAGATTTGTTATAGACCCGAAGTAGAAAAATGTTTTAAAAAGCGAATGAAAATCCATAAATCAAGACAAAAGTTGATTAAAAGCCATTCGTTCTTATGATCAATCTTAAAAATCAACACTAAAACCACCAGTATTGATATTTCAACTAAGATTTGGTACAGTCTCCTCTTTCAGATCTGAATCATTTAACTGCTTTAGTGGCCGCACTTATTCGTAGTTTTTTGTGAATGTTTTAAAATATAGAGCGTACAAATAAATAAAAACGAATTCACAGTTAGCCATGGAGGCTTTTGTTTCATTTTTTACAGGGTACAAACGAATACCAAAGTAATTCCATGGCCTACTATATTCTTTTTTATTTATTCGCCCTTTAATTTCGCCTGCCATATTGTCCAATGCAACCAATAAATCATTTGAAGCAGCGTCTCCAAAAATTATCGTACACATCTATTGATTTTGTAGGTGTCCAATATATTTACTTGTATGTGTCTGGATGCGATTCTGTCCGCTGATAATCAATCACATCATGGAAGTGATCACGAATGACTAACGTTAATTTTTGATGAGGTGCGTGCTGATTGCTATTGGAAACACGACTGGTCATTGGACGATACATTTCTGCGCCGATCTGCCATAACTATTATCTAAAATGTACTGCAACTATTGTTTTTGTGTTCAATTGCTGATAAGGTTCGTGTATAACAAAATTGGATTAGGGAATACACGTTACACGTTCATAACACTATTTTAGCGCAAGATCGATCTGAGACGCTCCAGCCTCCACTGCGTTTAAAAATTACTCTTTTTAAGAAAATGAAAAAGCTACAACCTTACAACCTTCAAACGCGCGCGAAATTTATATTTATTATAGTTAACACAAAACAACGTTATGTATTTTATAATAGGATGACCATTTTCATGTTCTTACCTGGGCACTCAATTATCTATATGAATAAAAATTAATTGTTCACTTGAGAACGGCTGAACCGATTTGGCAACTTTATTAATGTTTGTAATAGTCCGAATAAGGTTTTGTAATAGGGAAAGAAAAATGGGAAAAGTTGCCCGAAAAAGTGTTTTTTCTACGGGGTTTAAAAACCAACTCAATACCATAACTCACGATTTTGTTTTGTTTGTTATGGTCCTGGAAAAGTTTTCAGGAAAAAAAATCGAGACAATTACAAAGGGAATTCGGACAAACTGCAAAAGTCATAATTTTTGTATTCACTCTCGATCATAACTGACGATAGGAACGACATATTTGATTGATTATTTTTTTGTTTTGTTCATTCTGCTCCCGGATGGAATAAACTCAACTGAAAAAAAATCGGAACAAACTGGAGAAAAATATGGAAGAATGCATTCTAGCCAAAATTAAAATAAAATTATATTTGTATTTTTTTTTGTTTCGCGATTTGTCCTGCCAATGTAGTTATTTTATTTCTATTGCAATTTATTTCTCTAAAACGTGCCAGTGTTGTTATATGTACCATAAAAGCACATATTATCGCCATCTCTTCCCAAATGTTCGCACTTTATGCAAATTTACTAATTTTGCCACATTCAATTGCGGATTGCGATAGAAAATTTAGCCAGGTAAATTTAATTAAGACTAAACTAAGAAATAGTTTATTTCATGAAACTGTTAATGTCACTTTACTGGCTTAGCAACATAAATATTTTAAACAATTTTATTTTTAACGTTTGTAATAGTCCGATTAAGATTTTTAGGGAAAGAAAAATTGGAAAAGTTGCCCGAAAAAGTGTTTTTTTTTTCTATGGGATTTAAAAATGAACTCAATACCATAACTCACGATTCGAACGAGGGATATGCCTAATTCATTTTTTGTTTTGTTTGTTATGGTCCTAAAAAAATGTTCAGGAAAAAAATTGAGACAATTACAAAGGACAAATTTTTGTATCCCCTCTGGATAGGTCGATAGGAACGACATATTTGATTGATTCTTTTTTTGTTTTGTTCGTTATGCTCCCGTTGTTCGTTATAACTCAATCGAAAAAAATCGGAACGAACTGGAGAAAACACGGAGAAACGCATTCTAGCCAAAATTAAAATAAAATTATATTTGCTGTAATTTTTTTTGTTTTGCGATTTGTCTAGCTAATGTAGTTATTTTATTTCTATTTCAATTTATTTCGCTAATACGTGCCAGTGTTGTCAGATGTACCATAAAGGCACATGTTATCGCCCAAATTTCGCACTTTGCGCAAATTTACTAATTTTGCCACATTCAAGTGCGGATTGCGAAAGAATAGCCAGGTTAATTTGATTAAGACTAAACTAAGAAATGGTTTATTTCCTGAAACTGTTAATGCCACTACTGGCTAAGCAACATAAATATTACAACAATATAATACGAATCAGGTAATTGTGTTAATTTCAAAACAAATAGTGAGATGATTTCTAGAATGACAAGTAATATTCACGACAAAACAAAATATTTAGAATATAATATAAAAAAAAATTTAAATATGTATATCATGTTAAAAAAACATTGTCCAGCATATCAGTCGAAACGAGGCATTTCTTTGTTTCGATTGCTTACTTGAATATCGATCTTGCTTCTTGCAATCGAACTAAAAATGTAAATAAAACACCTTAAGACTAATTGTGATATAAAATTAAACGGAAGAAAATAAATAATTTGGTTGATATAAAATTCTGACTTTATTCAATTGTTACTTAAATTTTGGAACAAAACCTCATGGTTCCCTGTCGATCACATTCCAGGCACGTCACACATTTCCAGCATTTGAGCGGAGTAGAATTAATCTCCCATGTAAAATATTTCATTGGTGTAATACTTCTGAATGTACTCCTCCTCAAATTGAATATCGTTCATAGATACAAAAATCGCTCAGAAATACCTACGTCTTTTCTAATTTTTTATTTGTTTACACATGTCCATTACCTTTCCACAAATTCACAAAACGATTAAAATTAGCTATTTTCAAATAGAATTTTATTCGCGTGGACTTACAAATTCGGATGTTGGCCAAACTTGGAGAATAGGACGGGTTTTCGCCGGGTTCAATCAAATTATTATTTTATGATTGTTTTTCGCTTCGATTTCGAAATGTCAATCGCCAGTCACAGATTCAATAATAAAACCCACATTTAACCTTTATAAAAGTTGCAATCCTACAGTGCTTGTTCGTTTGTTTCCAGATGGGTCACATGGACGGCTTGGAAATGCTGGACCCCATATCAACGTCATCGATGACCACTCTCACCCCCATGTCGGATACCTCCACCCACATGCATTCGTACGGCATGAACCACGTCATGAACCACCACCACCACGGAGGGGCGCTATCTGGGCACGGGGGACCCGGCCACCACCCCGGCCACCATGGGGGCCACCCAGGCGCCCATCACCCGGCCATGGCGGCGGCGGCGGCAGCGGCGGCCGTCGCCGGATTGCACCCCGACGCCGACACCGACCCGCGCGAGCTGGAGGCCTTCGCCGAGCGGTTCAAACAGCGCCGCATTAAGCTGGGGGTGACGCAAGCGGACGTCGGGAAGGCACTCGCCAATCTGAAACTGCCCGGCGTCGGGGCGCTCTCACAATCCACGATATGTCGCTTCGAGTCTTTGACCCTCTCCCACAACAACATGATCGCCCTGAAACCGATCCTGCAGGCCTGGCTGGAGGAAGCGGAAGCGCAAGCGAAGAACAAACGACGGGACCCGGACGCTCCGAGCGTCTTACCTGCGGGAGAAAAGAAGCGCAAAAGGACGTCGATCGCTGCGCCCGAGAAGCGCAGCCTGGAGGCGTACTTCGCGGTGCAGCCACGACCTTCCGGTGAAAAAATCGCGGCGATCGCGGAAAAGCTCGACCTGAAAAAGAACGTGGTGAGGGTGTGGTTCTGCAATCAGAGGCAGAAGCAGAAGAGGATGAAGTTTGCGGCGCAACACTGACCGGATGTTAATTTCGGGTTTCCGGTGAATTAGTAGTGAACATTCAGAGAGTTGCGCCAAGTTACGCTCAAAAGCACTGTACATATTAGGGTTGCACGTGATGAAGCTGAAGCGCCGCACGATTGGGCCGCTTTTCGCCAAGACCGCCCCTGTAAATTATTCTATAGTACAATTTTTATACAAATTTTATTCACCACACTGTCTTTTAGTTTCTAGAAACTAAGTCATTGTAACGTGTAAATATTCTAGTCAGTTCGCAGATTAGTCATTGTATAGATCGATGGACCATGATAGCACAGAGCAGTATTAAATCGACGAAAATTTATCAGTATTTCGGTCTCAAGTGATATTCTTTGTTCGAATTATTTCAAAGTGCAATATATTTTAGGCAATATGTATTTATATGCGAGGCAATGTATATAATATTTCTGTTGATTCATTTTAATGCGAGCAATAATATGTATTTATTATACACACACCACGAACCCCGCTCAGATTTACAGTGATCTAAGTGAAATCCTTGCTACAGGGTAATGAAAACATATCACGATTTACTACAATTTGTCTGTTACATATCAATGGAAATTTACTTCGGTCGTATTTATGTATAAATTTTTCATTTCCAAGCAAGCAATAATTTTACGTTTAGTTCGCATTCCGCCGTTTATATGTAAGTACGACTCATTTGTACATAGAAACGACATCTGTAAATATAGTCCATTCCAAAGAGTGTTAGAAACTTTTTAAATATATAGGTATAGGATAAAATTGAATTCAAAGGTTTCGAAACAACTGAACAATTTTTAAATGATACTGTGAATAACCGCTTCCTATATTATTTTTATTTGATTCGTTTGTATTTTAAATATAGGCCTGGAGAGTCGTACTTTTTTATTGGTCCTGTTGTAAAAACTTTCTATAGTTGAGTCATGTAATACAGTACAGTCAATAAATCTTGGTGTTACACTAGCATTGTTTTGAAACGCACCTATCAATCTACCAGTTCATTAATTACCCCAGAAAAACCCCACTAATTAACATCTTATAATTGCAACTTAATTTGAGGCCCAAGTTTGGGGTAAAATATGAGCGACCGAACTGGAAGCAACACATCCTTCAAAATGATAAAAGACGCGTTTCGTGTCTGCACCAGGACTGGGGTTGTGAGGGTGCAGCGCCCAAAATTATGCACTTGACATAACGAGCGTGAGTGGAGTCAGGTGCGTGCGTGCTGTGTCCTAAACGCCACCCCATCTCTCTAATTTTACTTGTCGAAAAGTTCATCATTTCTTACCAAAGTCTCCGCGCTGAATAATTAACGAACGAAAGCAGAGAAATTATTTTTTGTGCGATCGATGGAGGGTGGGTGTTTGGTTTTGTCTTGAAATATTTACGGGGGGGCTATTAATCTGGATGTAAAAGAATCAGATCGATACGTTTGCTATAAGTCTCGTACTGTCGGCCGCTTCCTCCGGTAAACAGTAGCGCCGGAGTTTCCGGGCACTACTTCCTGCCCGGAAGCGCAGGTGTCCCCCCTTAACAAACACGCCATATATCAACCCCCGCCCGGCACACGAAAATGCTAACCACATTCGACCGGAAAATCCACCGTAATTACTTCGTCAAGAGCTCATGTGAAATAAACACTTGCACGAGCTTGACAGCTGCGTTTAGAAGTTAATAATTATATGGAAAAGTCTAAAGCGTTTCGTTCCTGCTGCGGAAAACTAAATATCCCGATAGGTAATTAGCGTGAGCTAATACGTGTTATTATAACTCCATTTGCATAACGCAACGCACGAATGAATTCTAATGAAAAGACAAACATCATACGTAATTATTAGTACGCCACTGTCGCTGGCTCCGGAGGAACAAATGCCGATGAATTACTTAGAGAACGCGTGCTACGACCCGAAATTATGCCGCAAGTCACAGTTTTCATTAATTCGGCAATCGGAATCAACAACGCGGCAAAGCAACCAAGCATTTTGTCTCGTTAAGTTGCCTATTATTGAAGCGATCTTACAAGCTTCAGCAAAAGTAAAAACACAAAGTGTCGGTGTCGATTTCTAAAACTTTGAATATTTCACGCGCTCGTGCGACATTTATGAGGGTCAAATGGCTCCAAACAGACATTTTACATTATACCCCGACGATGAGCTAATGCTCATTATAAGTTGTCGGAAGACAGTTGGGCGATAAGGTATATTTCGAAAGTAGTAAATATTTGATTTGCTAAGCACATTCTAACAGGCTGCTAGGGACGAATGATGAGCTAAATGAGTAGACACGGACCTGAAATGGTTTTTCGATGCTCCTGTGTGATTTGTTTGGAGTCCATGACAGTGACAGCTCGGCTGTCATTCTACCGGACTGCTGTGCAACTCACGCCGACTTTTTTATTTCTCTGGCGGATGTTTTAAAGCCCGGAAAGCCATCGCAAACTCTCTGCATTTTAAAATAACGTTAAACGACATCGAAGCAATCGATATCCGGCTCGGATAAGAGTACTAGTATTTTACTTCATTTCAGCTTCCTTTGACAATCACCTGAATTTTTAATTTCACCTCAATTTATTAAAATAATATTTACCTTTATTAATACATTTATTTCTTTCTCACAGTCTTTTTATACTTATGTACTATAAAATACAACTTTTCCTGTCTTTCTCATTTCAAAGCTATTTTCCACAGATCTTGTTTTTTTTTTAAATTCTTGCTTTTCGACCGTCATATTCATTCTGCACGGATCATACACATATTACATGCTTGTAGTATGCTCTTTATTTAAAATATTTCTTTAAACTTTGTCAAATTGTTTTGTTCAATTTAATTCCATCAACTCGAGATGCATCAGCCTTCTTAATAACTTTAGGCAATTGACTTTAACTCACTAACAATTCATATTTCAAAACTCTTGAAGCGAATATTGTTAAATTAAAAAGAATATACTTATTTTAAAAATTATAATATTTAATGGGGATACTTTACTCTTAAATAACTGAAAAATCAAAAAATATACCTATAGCAAAGTTCTAGAAACATTAATTTTTAATTTTGAGTTCAGTCAGTCAAATCAATTCAATTTTTTATATAGAACCCAATTCTCCCTATAATTCAACTAATTAATATTATCTTTATGAAAATCTATAGGCTTTCACAATCGGTGTTAGTAATACATAATAACGATCTTATTAGGAGTTTTTGACCGTGTTACATTTGAAGTTCCATTATTACTATAATCTTTATTTAATTTTTTAAAAGTATTAAAATATAGTTAAAACAGTATACATTATTTATTGGTTTTGCATAAAATCCCACTAGAAAAAATCTATAAGATTTAAATCCGGAGACCTAGGAGCCACAAAAATGGACCAAGACGGCCGACCATCTCTCTGGATAATCTTGGTCGAAATAATTTCTCACTCCTTGTGCGTTGAACCAGAGTATATGTATATACATATACTCTGGTTGAACCATCATTCTAAAGTAACATTGCTTGCGTGTGAACAAAAGCACGTCTTCCAAAAGATTTGACAAATCTTTTTTATGGAGATGCCTGCATTCAACTTGGTGGCAGGCTAATTAAACCCACTGTCTGATTTTTATTTTTGTTGTGTTTGGTTTTAAATAAAACTTCACTTTAATTTAACAAGCGTTTTTATTCGAGCCCCTAATTATGAAATTAGACAATGAGCCACGGTATAATAATAATTTTTTTTCTAAAGTAAAACAAAGCAAGTGTTATACAATTTTAAAAACTACACTATATGAGCAATTTATTAAAATAACTTGCCAAGTTAACGGATAATTTTTTTTAGTATGAAGAGTCAAAATTTGATATTAAAAAATGTATTCATGAATCGTGAACAAATGTTTTTTCTTCGAGAATTATAGCACTATTAGTTTTATCTTGTGTTTTATCTGTGATCAAATGCAGGGCTACTCAGGATTGCGCAGCAAAAATATGAATAATAGAATATGGAGTTTTCTAGCCGTGGCACTCGAAAAATATCTCAAAAACATACAATTTTTAACTAAAGTGAACTAAGGCATATTTTGTTAAACTGGAGAATCATGAGCTGCCCTATCGGCCCTGCAGGAGATGACGCTAAATTTTGGGACAGACTATCATAAATGGGCGAGATTAAAAATTCCAATAATTTTCAAAAAAACTTATCTACCTAGACATATAAATAAAAATTACAATTACACAAAATTACACAATTATGCTTTCGTTGGTAAGCGCATCACATGAGAACGGTTGGACCGATTTGGATAATTTTTATTTAAATGTTCCTAATAGTCCGAATAATGTTAGAGAAAGAAAAATTGGAAAAGTTACCGGGAAAATTTAAAAAGTAAGGAAAAATGGATAGTGCATTTTTCTATGGTATTTTTGGTGAACTCAACAATTCGAATGATGTATATGAGTAATTTTTTTTTGTTATGGTCTTGGAAAAGTTTTCCGGAAAAAAATCGGAAAATTCGGACAAACTACAAAAATCAGGACATCGTCTGCGAGTCACCTAGTTTTGTATATTTTTAAAAAAGGCTATATTATTGAGATTAATCAACACCACACGAAAACTATTCATTTTAATCAATTCCATCTCCAACACTCCTTTAAATAAAATAAAATGTGCTTGATTTGATAATGAATATTATTCGAAATCGTTAAAGTGCTGCAATATAATATTAAACAAAGACCGCGCGTTTTGCGGCAAGCTCCATCAACAGTCGTTAATAGACGACGCGACTATCAAGATGGAATTAAAATCCCATCTAAAATAAATCGAAAATTAATCTAACACACTGGTTAAGACTGTTTCAAAGAGGTGATCCTGCATTAATTATGCCAATGCTAAATGCACGTTAATAGTCCATCATTAATAATTAATTGAGCGATTGAGCTTTGGAGTCAAATTAATTGTTTTTGTAATTATTGGAATTTGATCCAATCGCAAAAACTAGCAGAACAAAGGCTGATTTTAAGATGGTTTATTTTCATTAAACCCATCACTGGGTGGCTTTACGAATAATCGATTTATAACAAAAAGTTATATTTCATATAAATTCGCTTTCCAAATTAAATCTGGAATATTTCAGAAGTTCATCAGTGATTTCCCATAAAAGTACAGATGCAAACACCACACCACCTTTTGGACTTCATTTGGATATTCAATAATTTTTACCTCATTCTATGTATTGTATGTTCGAAACTCTATGTTTGAAATTTGTAAAGCCTTCTGGATGCTAAATTTTATTGACAATGCTATAAACAAGTAAGAAGTATTGTTACGTCAATGATAGTTGTACAACGATAAACAGGATGAATTAAACTCACTAACAGAATTTTAACCCTAGATAGCAGACATAAAAATAAACCTTTTGGTGATAGATATTTTGAGAGTACAATTTTAATGGTCACTAAATTGTATTTAATTCTGACATATCAAAGCGAAAACAAACAATCTGTGGGGCTGCAAAAACGTACCTTTTTTGTTGTGATAAGAACGGCATTTCAGCCATGGCCTCAACAATGTTCAAGTAAGACATGACGTAAGACTTTATACAGGTCTGGATGTCCAAAAAATTATTGGTAAGAAAATTGACGACAATTATTTATTAAACGTGTAAATATTCCACTAAAAACCGAACCGTTATGGATATAAGGGGTGTTAACAATTGGAATTTTGTAAAGTTTTTTATCCATAACTCTGATACATGTGCGATTAATTTCACATTTTGACCAAAAATATTCCGTCTGGCCGTCTGGAGCATGCGCCCGGAAAAGCAACTCGCACCCCAATGAGTAATTTCCAAAAATCTTGAAAACGACACAATTTTCTAAAATGTTACAAGAGACAAAAACATTTAGGAAGGCTATCAATTAATAATTTCATCTCAATAATTTGCCAGAATTTTACAGTTTTGATTAGTTTACAACCCTTGATAAGAGAGGGTAGTAAACAAAAAGGTGCATTCAGTAGGAGTTGAGCTATGAAACTAGACTAGAAATATTTTTGGTCAAAATTTGAAATTAATCGCACATCTATCGTTAGGGTTATGGACCAAAAACTTTACAAAACTCAAATTTTCAATACCCCGTATATCCAAAAGAAGGCATATAAGACTAAAATGGTATAGGGATTTTCTATTTCATTTTCAACGTTCTATCACCTGTTAAAGTTATGCAGATAAAAACAGGACCATCCTGTATATCTCATTACGTTAAAATAAAATAATAGGACAAAATGCAGGTTGTCTTATATGTAACTTTAGAACCAAACATTTTTTAATTTTTTAAGTTCAGCACAGAAACTGCGTTACATTTGTATTCTTTAAAGGTCTATGAAATCAGGATTCAAAAATAATAACATTTTAAATTCACATTCCTTTCTTTTGATTGGTTACCATTTCTAATCACTCCGCGCCTTTAATCGCTCTTTCAACCATTTGATAATTTCACAGTTGTGATGACGATATTTCTATTGAAAGGGTTCGTTTTTACCGTTTTCGAAACATTCGTGCGTACATGGAAATATGTTGCCGGGGTCCACTCCTAACATGAACCGGTTTGTC
The DNA here is from genome assembly GCA_964023215.1 of Eledona agricola. NCBI lineage: Eukaryota > Metazoa > Arthropoda > Insecta > Coleoptera > Tenebrionidae > Eledona > Eledona agricola. The sequence continues at coordinate 27,141,332 of OZ026855.1, forward strand.
GTTTACAATACCGTTCACAAAAGTGTTCATTTTTGTAGCGGAAAATTTCAGATCGACAAAAGAAGTCCTAGTGAATGGCACACAACCCCAGGAATGTAAAGATAAGTGCCCCTTTTAAAAGTATTCATGCGTACGATATACATATGGTTGTATAAACATTGGCGGCAGCAGTCGTCCGCCTTCCTTCGCCAAGAGAATCTATTGTGGAGAACGGTCTCTGCGGGCCGTCTGTCACATTGAAAGCGATACATGGGGGATTCCCTTTTATATAGACAAATTATATACAAATATGAACTGCTGATTAGAATGCCTTTTATCCTAAAGGGGTCGATCTGAGGTGCATTGTACGCTCCACTTCATCATTTCGCCAAAGGATATATTTTTTTTAATTCGCAACGAACGAAAATTCGAACTACAATTTTCGAGAGCGTGGTTTAAAACGTACATTTCCAAAATTACCTGTTGACACCTCGCTGGAAATTCTAAATTACAAACTAAAAAAATAGTGACTGTTGATGGACCAGCTCTCGGAGACTGTTTGTGACAGGCGGATGGGTAGAACAGAACAGAACATTGCATGGCAGGCGGAGCCGTTGCTGCATTTATTATGCATTTGCGGGTCCCGGACTCAATCACGGTTAGGTCCGTTGACGGATGCCCTCGATAGACTGTGAGTTTCACTACCCACAAGCCAAAAATAGCCACATAACCTTTAGATTTTCAAGTAACCCCGAGTTTTGCTACACATCAAAGTGTCACAGAATATGTTATTTCGACTTTGGTCGACCATTAATTATTTGTCGTAAGGAAAATCGCGTCCCGATGTTATGAAATTATTATGCATCTCGCAGCTAAACCATTGGATCATCATTGTCCACAATTAAGTGTGACTGAGACGCCTAAGAACAATTTTGGACGATATTTTAATTCAACAAGATTTCATGAATCCTTGAAACATGTCAGACTCCTTAAAATTTTGTTGTACTCGTAATTCAGTAACAAATTGCAACAAATGAACGCGTGGCTTAAACAACTAGTTGCAGTTTTTTGCGGATTTAAACTAAATTTGCAAAAACAGGACAGAATGCGTCTCAAATTTGGGTCAGAGCGTAAAACGAAGCAATGTGGTTAACAAATTGCAACAAATGAACGCGTGGCTTAAACAACTAGTTGTAGTTTTTTGCGGATTTAAACTAAATTTGCAAAAACAGGACCGAATGCGTCTCAAATTTGAGTCAGAGCGTAAAACGAAGCAATGTGGTATGTTGAATTATTTAAAATACAAACCGACTGGAACAAAGTCGCAGCACCTAAATAAGGCTGAAATTAATCAGCGCTGTTTAATCTTAGATCACAGCGGCAGTTTAGTACGGATTACAAGTTGGGATTAAACGTAAACTACTTCCTTCTGTTTTAAACCGCCCGCGTTTATGTCTACACTTCCTCCAGAGATTAACAGATAATCGGCGAACTTAATACTTTCGGAACATACAGAGCGTCACGTTCAATTATCGTAAACTTTTCAAAGCGATCGCTTTCTACCTAATTAAAAACATAACGGACGTCTGAAATAATTACGAAGCTGCCACCCTTCGCCCGTTAAATTTTAATTGTGAGCCGGAGCAATAGAAAAATCAAGCCGAAAGTGTCATTAGAGCCGTTTTTATCGTTTTTAATTCTAGTCGGACGAGGCAATTGTTCGGACGAAACGAGTTCTTATAATTTTCTTAGTTGAGATTTAGTTTTGTGCCAGAAGGCTTGTCTCTGTAATAATTAACAAGTAAGAGTCTGCATTATGTATGGCAGAGGCGACAAAATGCCCTCAGGGACGCAATACAGCAAGTCAGCCCTCTCTTAACACGTTCTAACTTTATATTTAAGATCAACAGTTCCAGAAAAAGTATGCCACTTCGGCGTTTTATGTCAAAACTTGCTTGCCTGCATAAACATTTTTATTGTTGCAAAAGTCGCAATTAGGCGGGGTCCGACTTAAAAATTCATTCAAATTCAGGAGGGCGATTGCCTGTAAAATCTGCCCCTTTGATCTGAGGGGCGCAACCCTTCGATTGCGATCGCATAAACATGTAAACACTAATGCATTGCACTAGTTCGCCACTCTTCTCGCTCCGATGCTTACAATGTCACTGTCATACAATTATCTGACGTAATGAGCTTTAAGCTCCTCAGCTTTGACGTGCCGCGACTGGGACAATGATATTTAGAAAAATTAAAGCCTAAAACTATCACCCTTGCAGCTTAATCGCCAAATTCTAACATTTTAAGTGCTTAAACTTTAACCAGATTATGTGCAACTGCAGGGTGTCTATCAATAATTGTAGCATCCAGAAGGCTTTACAAATTTCAAACATAAAAATTTTTCCGATTCATATTTATAGTATAGTTACTAATCTGTATTTAAACTAACATTTGCCTTGAGTGTTTACGTTTGTTCGTTTTTTTTAGTTTTGATCGCTTTTTCGTTTTTCTCAGTAGTTTTATAATCTCCGTGACATTAAAAACAGTTTTTTTAAACTACGTATTTCAGTAAAGTTTATTTTAAGGTAAGTTGTAAAAAACATCTCTTTTTTCTATAAATTGTATTTCAGGAATAACAATGCCTTATTCTGACGAACAGAACACATTCATTGTTATGATTTATTTTCGAAATGGTATACTGTATAATGCAGAATGAGTATTTTCTTGATCTTACACCACTAGACTTTTAATTCTTTGGTTATTTAAAATTTTTTAAAAATAGTTGGCAAATTTAGAAGAAATAAAGGCGGAAATTACTCGTTCTTGTAGCGGTCAACAAATGTTGCAAAATATTTTTCATAATAAAAAAAGAAAAGTCATAAAAGGGAAATAAATGGACAACATTTTTATAATTTTTCGTAACGTTATTATGATTTTACAATAAAACTTCAATTTGACAATTTGTTATATATGTAAACGCGAAATTGGTCGAGCATTATTTGTGTATATTAATTTTTAATGGATTGCCTTTCATGAAATTTTGGTCAATTGCTAATGATTTGCAAGTTCCTTTGATTTATGCGAACAATTAATTACCAAATATATATTTTACACACATACAAAATAATCAGAAAAAGCCACACATAACCTTACTAACTAATTATGACAGGCAAATATAGTACTATCCATTATTAACGAAAGGTGGCATATTTCATAACCCTCTGTTATGTCACAATCATTTACAGACACGCTGTATTATTTGCGTATAAATTACATAAATTAATTTTTGCTCTAGAATTTATTTTATTAGAAACAACTTTAACAACTTTCTATTTACTATTAATACGTATCGATTATTTTAAGGATAATTACTCCTGTTGTATGCACGAGAAATTGATCTTAGATTTGGCATGAAATCGTCATCAGTCACAATTTGAAGAGGCACTTGTCACTGGAACACTATTTGCTGATTAATTTTTAATGGAGTTAGATCAGATGTTATGTTTAAAATTAGTGTAAATCAAAGGGCACAGGAGTGTCCCGCGGGACAGGTCCGGACTCACAGTGGAGCCCCGGTGCATTATCAAATTACCACCACCCGCCCCTTCGTTTCTGTTAATCTGTTTTCAATGAACCCCGCACTCTATACACATGATACTGTACACAGAGGCGTGGGGGACGTTAACCTAGACGTCTATCCATTCACTCTATGATTCCGCGTCACATGTGCGAAGGATTTACTCCTCATGATGTACTTGTCTGTGTTAATACGATAGGGTTATGCGCAAGGGTGGATTCGGATCGTTTCGAGAACGACTGCTCGTTTTAATGCCGCAAATTTAAAACGATTATGTAAAATAATTTTATGATATAAAACATCCAAAAAACTGCTTTTGAAAGGAAGCAAGAGTTTCATTAAACATACCTGGCAAAATAAAAAATCTTAAAGTTCTCTTCTTGTGCCGGTGTAACACACAAACACCACAGAAAAAGACAATCAAGACCTCCACTCCAAAATATTATAACATACAGAATTGTAAACAAAATCACAAAAAATTTAAAAAAACGTTTTTGGTACATATAATAAATTGAAATTGTTTTGTATTTTGTAAATTCAAATTGTATTGTTGTTATATAAATAATATTAAAATAGTACGAGTGCGATCAATAGCTTTTCAACGCAATAAATAGAAATTTCATAAACGAAACAAATAACAAGTTTCACATGCATTTGAGCAAGTAGATATTATTAGAGACTAGGTAGGTAAATTTGGAAGCAAGTTACATGTCCGGCTTTTAGGATTTATTCACCGATTTTCCATTAGACCAACTCATACATGCGGCAATAAAATCAAGGAAATTGAAAAACTGAAATGAAAGCCAAAACCGAATCAAGAACGAACGCTTCTAAAAAGACGGAACATGACATTTCACGAACTGCCACTGATATAGAATGCATGATTCCCGACAGGACTGCGCCCTGAATAAATAACACCACAATAAACCATGCAAGTGGGAATACGTTAATTTCTTAATTTACTAGTTAAGTTGTTCGCCTCCATGAATTTAAAATGAGAAAAGAAATACGACTTTATGAATTGTCGGTTGAGCGCGCTCAAATTTGATTAAGTTTTTTTCTAAGAGGGTTTTCGGGGAATTTAATAATTGGACAACGTTTATTTTTCTCACCCCAGTGCACTTCATCGACTCTGCTTGAAATATGGAGACAAAAAATGCCAAGGAAGAGGATTTTATAATGGACCGTCCGTTCGCTTAAAATAGACCAAATAGAAACGGAGAATCTAAAACTCTAATGCGGGGATTTATGATGTCCACATCTGCAAATGCGGCTCCGTTTTTACATATCTTACCAGGATGCATAATGCACTAAAAGGAATCAATGATTTGTGCACCGTTTTTCTTGCTTGGCGCACGCATGTTCTTGAGATTGCGTTGATTAATTATGGAGACCGTTGCTGTACATGTGTTTCGGAGACAAACAGAACTTATCCATTAGGAGATTTTCCCTTAATTAATAATCTCCATGACATTTAGTTTGATATCTATAACAGATATAATTTATGGAATTATTGCCTCGCCAAACTAAAACATTTTCTTGGGAATAAATAAATATCTACAAACTGAGTGGACGAAAGCATCTTCAGGAGAAATCGTGGTTGGAGGACATGTCGACAAAAAGTCGATATCCAGTGAATAATAAACTCGCTTTAAATATAATTTCACATTTCTTCTACTCGTTTTAGTGACGAAGCACTCACTGCTCGTTAAGACAAGAGGAAGTTGGAAGTTTTATTGGTGAGTAAGGGTACAGCCGGGGTTCGTCCTGACAGTTGGCAGGACATTGGCGCATTCCGTCGGGAATAAGGTAAAACATCGGACGCCAATCACGCCGGTAATTATTTCAAAGTAGTTTACTTGCTTTTCAGATGGAACGTGAGTGTTTTCACTCAAAATCAAAAAGTTTACAAAATTATTTCAAGTCTACCCACGAGTACCAAAACCGCGGATTTTTTAATGATAACAAATAATTTGAAGATCAAACGAACTTACCTGTAAGTGAAGTTCCGATCTTAATTATATGAAACACCTCGCCGGAAATGATCAACATTGTAGTACCCTCTATGTTACTACCAGAAACGCACATATTTAAAATAACAAAAAAAGCTCAGGTAGTGGGGGCATGTGGCCTCTTACCTCACCGCTGTCAATCAACCATTATGTTTAAAGGTGAATAAAGTCGCAACAATGAAATGATCTGGGAACGACAACGATAGGGAACGGGTGGGACTGATCATTTCCGGCGAGGTGTTTCATATAATTAAGATCGGAACTTCACTTACAGGTAAGTTCGTTTGATCTTCAAATTATATTCACACCTCGCCGTCATGATCAACATTGTAGATGTTTAAAGTTGTTGCGACTAAACATTATCCACAAGGACAATAAAGTAAATAGCTTAAATTTTAATTAAAGCCTTTTGTAACTGTGTAAAACATTTACATCAGAGACAAATCTTAGTTTAGAGAAAGAATTGGGAACAAAACTTGTTCGCATACCTTAATAAATTAAGGATTACAAATGAACTTTCGAAAACGTAAGTCTAGTAAAAACTGAATCTAAGTATAATTTTATATGACAATCTAAACAGCTTCCTCAGTGTTTGTATTTCAACTATTAAGAATAGCGTTTGTAAATATAGATTTGTCGCCAAGCGGTCTATTATAAAATTTCGCAAAGGTATGAGAAATTGCAGACCAACCTGCTCGTGCTCTGATCACGTCAAGTTGTACCCCCTTCCGTTTTGCTGCCGACGTCGATACGTGACGTACGCTATGTGCTGAGAAGCACTCAGTATCTATACTACTCGCCTTCAAGGTTGTTTTTACCCAGCGGCTTAAAGTTTGGGTTGAAGCTGACTGGTAGGGTCTTTTATAAGTGAGGAAGAGTGACTTTGTATCTCCCCTGATAGAACGGGTTCGATTTATGTAGCAATTCAGAACAGATGCTACACAAAGACTGGTTTCCTTTTTGTAAAACGGCAGGTATAGCGTAGGCTGTACTGCATCTTTAGAAGAAGTTTTGAACGGTTGTGTGATGGCTATTTCGATTCTGTCATTTCTTGTTTGAATAATTTCCAGTCCTATCAGAGATAATGTTTGCATGGGTTGGGCGGTCACCAACGCTAGAAAAGTTATTAGTTTGGAAGATAACTTCTCAAAAAGGAAGATCCTTCTCCGGTGAGAGCGATTTCGGTAGTTCAATACCGGTTGAGGATCCCATGTCGAGTCGTACCTTGGTGCTGGTGGGCACAGGTTGTAAATGCCTTTGAAGAAACGTTTCAATTTTGGGTCGTCGCCCCTCTCATTTGGTAACAAGCATAAAATTGCTGATCGAGCCGTATTTAGGCTGCTGTAACACGCCCCTTTTGCAAACAATTCCGTAAGAAACTCCATGATTTTCTCGAGTGAGGCTTCAAACGCTAAAATCAGTTTGAAAAGATATGCTTTATCAACTTGCATAAATTGTTGATGAAAACCTTGGAGCATATTTAATAATCTCCTTAGGATTTACAGAATACCCACCACTTCTTAAAGGTGGATTCATACTGTTTCATAGTAGAGGGGCGGATAGAGGCTGCCATTACCAATATGCCAGTAGCCGCCTCTCTGACAAGCTTTTGCAAAGTTCGTGATATCAGATCAAAGTGTGGGAAAGCATAAAAATAATACATAGACCAGTCGACTGTGAAGGCGTCTACAGCAATTGCTTCTGAATCCAAATCGATTTCAGGGCACCCAAAACAATTGTTTTGAAAGCTGTTTCCGAGAGACTCCATTCCATCACGGGTTGTAATGAAAACGAATTCCTTTCATGAGGTTTACATAGAACACAATCGTAGTATTGTCTATTCTTAAAAGACTTTCGTAATTGCTCAATTTTGTTGCAAGATGGGATAGTTCGCGGAAGACCGCTAGAAGTTCCAATAAATTTATAATTTATCTTTTCGGTCTCGGTCCAAAATCTAATTGTTTCAGATCCATACACAGCACCGCAACCCGTAGTTGAGGCGTCTGTGAAAATTGTAACTACAAAGTGACATTGGCGGATGGGGCAAAAGGCGCCACAAATGTTTTTCTTCCACCAGCATAAGTTCTCTTTGATGGATGGCGAGATGTTGACGAAACTGTCAAAGTTTCTCCACGTCTGCATAGTGCTAAATATTTTTCACGTTCCAAAGTTTTCGTGTAAAGCCAGTCATATTCGGTGGCCGGGCAAATGGAACCTAATGTTCCAAGAAAACGAGCAAACTCTCGAATTTTCCAACCTAAATCTGTCAATGACTTGAGTGTTTTTTGCACATTAAAGGTGCAACTTTTTATAGTATCGCCAAGGATAAGGAAGTCATCTAAGTAAACGATTGACACAATTCCCTGACGGCTCAGATGTTTCAACATTGGTTCCATGACCTTTGTGAATAACCATGGTGTTGTCAATAATCCAAAAGGAATACAATTAAATTGATACAGTTGTCGGCAGAAAGAAAACCTCAAATATTTCTAAAATTCAGGATCAATAGGTATCCTGTAATATGCGTCGCGTAAGTCCAGGATATATAAAATGTCCAGGACGAAGCTTGAAATGGTCTGGTTTCAAAAATGTGTTTACTCTTTTAAGGTTTAGAATAAACCTGTAAAAACCGTCTAGTTGGAAATTAAAGAAAAATTGGTGACAAGAACTGGTCCTTGCAAGGCAAGCATTTAGGAACTGCACCAGAGCTTAGTAGCTGTGAAATACCTGCATTGGTGGTTTATAATTCTTGAATATGTTTCTTGTTTTTGGGACCACGGCAGCAGGTCGGGCCTTCAAAGCACCCGATGTTTTTTCCCTTCACCTCTACTTCCGTTAAGATATCGGCTAGATCCCTGTTGGGAACATATTTCAAAATTGCCCGACGAGCTTGCGACTGTTCATAATGAACGTCTGCTAAGAGTCGTGCGGAATAACTGACATTTGATAATATCTGTGTGTCTAAAGGCGTTCGGTCTGTCTTCTCCAAGAGAATTGTGATGGTTCCTCCCAAAGCCGAGAGAGCTGCCCGGAGGCGGCTCTGAATCTTTACGAGTCGGTTGCCTCGGTTTTAGCACGCTTTTGAGACGGAGGTAAACTTCCCGAACTTCTTTATGAACTCGTGGAGGCGCCAAAAATGGGGAGCTCGGCAAGGTCTGATATTTTGCTACCAGTTTAGTTTGGAGTTCTTTAATCAAGCCTGAAAACAAGATGGCATTCCAAATAGTGGCTATACGAGTGTGAACCAAACTAGTAGTTTTGGTTGTGGGACCTGTTGGCCCAACACCTTCAAAAGGTCTGGGTCAAGCGCAGTCTGCTTAGTTTCGACCGCTGCTTGGAGTTCAAGATGTTCTGTTTCAGTGTACTCCTCTGGCATAAGTTTCAAAAACTGTCTTTGCATGAAAAAAAAGGTTTCAGCATGTCTGCGGATGCATTAAGATAAATCCTTGTTGTTAGAGTACCAAGAGGTGTCTTGATAAATGTGCCAAAAAGGCATTCATTGACTAATGAGACCAAAAAGGCCAAAGCATGAACGCAGAAAATACGTTCAATATGCTGAATATGCTTGGTGGGTCACCATATTATCAAAAGAGAACAGCGACACCATCTTTTTCCAGTCGCGACTGTGACAGCTGGGAGAGTACTTCGACCACGACCACACCGCCACTGAAGATGTCCACCGCAGCTGTGGACGAAACGTTTGGCAGAGATTCATGGGGATCACTTGCTGAGTTAGCCTCTCGGGGCGCTCACTACACCCCCCCTCATGGAACTTCGCATGGAACACGGTCAACAAACCCGATTAATACCACCGTTGTTGTCATCTTTTTCTAGTTTCAAAAACTGCCTTTGGGGTTGCGAGTTTCTAAAGACGCATCATCCGAGTAGGGCACCAAAAGGTGTCTTGATAAACATTCAACATGCCAAAAGGCGTCTTGATAAATGTTCAACGAGACCAAAAGGTCAAAGCATGAACGCAGGCAATACGTTCCATATGCTGAATATGCTTGGTCCTTGGTGGGTCACCATATTATCAAAAGAGAACAGCGACACATCCTCCTCCAGTTTCAAAAACTGCCTTTGGATGAAAACAAAGTTTCAGCATGTATCGAGATGCGTAAAAATTAATCCATGTTGCCAGGGTACCAAAAGGTGCCTTGATAAACGTCCAACATGCCAAAAGGCATTCATTGACTCATGTGACCAAAAGGTCAAAGCATGAACACAGGAAATACATTCAAAATGTAAGTCCCACATTTGAGGTTAGGTGAGTTGTCACTTGTTGCATGGTCATGTGACCAAAAGGTCAAAGCATGAACCCAGGAAATACATTCAAAATGTAAGTCCCACATTTGAGGTTAGGTGAGTTGTCACTTGTTGCATGATGCATATTCCTTAAACAGATTATTATTATTATATTGCAAGCTTACGGTTGCTAGTTTCTATAAGACGGCTCTCTCCATCATCCGAGTAGGGCACTGGCCCTTCAGTGACAGTTATTGAGTGTTTCCAATCCGCTTTTTTGTGAAGGAGCCGCTTTATCAATCGGCCTACACTCGCCTCAGGTTCTTCTGATGATGAGGATCACCTTTTTCTTTTCCTGCTCCTTCTTTCCATTTCGAAAACACTAGATTTTTCACGATTTTACGAAAATTTGTGAGCGGCGAAGCGTTTCTGATGCGCACAAAAGAAGTAATGGTTGATTGACAGCGGTGAGGTAAGAGGCCACATGCCCCCACTACCTGAGCTTTTTTTGTTATTTTAAATATGTGCGTTTCTGGTAGTAACATAGAGGGTACTACAATGTTGATCATGACGGCGAGGTGTGAATATAATGCTCAATGTTAAAGAGTGCAATGTTGTGTCAGGATTACTTTGGATATGCATAACTGGACCTTAAAATTGCAAAACTGTAATCATTATGGGTGGCGCTTTTTTGACAGTCGTCTCTCCATTTGATTGTTAAATTAGCAGCTATGTGATGTCAGTTTTATGTTTTATTATTTGAAAATCGTATACGTAATTTAAATCAAAACATTTTAAAATCTTTTGTCCTTTTTCGATTGTAATAATATAACATTGCTACTTTTAAAGATAACTGGATTAAGAGTGATGCTTTCGCTTTCTATGAAATTTCGTCCAATGTCAGGATTACTTTGGATATGCATAACTGGACCTTAAAATCAATATGGGTGGTTTTTTTGACAGTCGTCCCTCCATTTGATTGTTAAATTAGCAGCTAAGTGATGTCAGTTTTTATGTTTTATTATTTGAAAATCGTATACGTAATTTAAATCAAAACATTTAAAAATCATTAGTCCTTTTTCGATTGTAATAATCTAACGTTGCTACTTTTAAAAATAACTGGAGTGATGCTTTCGCTTTCTATGAAATTTCGTCCAATGTCGTTTATAATGGTTACAAAATACAACAAAACGTAAAAAATTCGCCACGAATTGTGTTTCTCTTTGAGTATCGGTCCAGGCATTAGTCTCCACTTTCACACTCACAAAATCGGACCTAGTGTAAGTCGTGTAATTGAAGTGAACCTGTCGTGTATGGAGTTCTGGGAATGTATTTGTTATCGAGTCGGGAGAAGGAACAGATCCCAGTCAGTTTGAAGGAAGATTTGTGTGCCAGTCAAGTGTGCTGACGCGGGGTCGAACACCTGAATTATACAGAGGCCTGCATACTGCATGAGCACCTAAACGCGCCGGTTAACTCTGGAGTTCACCTCTGGACCGATCACTTACAGACCGCCGCCCCTCGCTTTCGTGCCCGTCACCCAACACCAGCGAACTCTTGTCGCCGCCGATGACGGCCAGATTTAAACCCCAGCCGGAAAAAAAAAAACGAAAAAGTCGAAAAGTGCATCTATGAAATATGTAAACTTCACACCCATAATTTAGGTGGTATAAAAGGTATTTGAACTTATGTCGCGTATTTAAAGAATTTCATAACGAGATGAAGATCCAACATGAACGAGGATGTATGTATGTATACCTTAGATGCCGACAAAATGTTATGAAATAGTTACTTAAACACCATAAATAAAGCCATAAATACGAATAAAAAAACTTATAATAATTCTTCTTTTATTTAAACAAATTGCCACGTAGTTGTAAATCCGAATTTCCTCCTGATTTTTACTTGAATCTATAAAAAAATCAAATTTGAAATTGCAATTTTTTTTATTTAGCCTGGTTTGATGTTTTCTAGTTTGATCCAAGAAGCTCCCTTAACGAATATTGCTTCATAAGTTATTTACATGCAAATTTTTATTTTGCACCATCTTAAAACCGAATTCGATCTTAGCCCGAATAATTTAGCATTATTTATTACATAATAAAGTGAAGTCATTCTTAACATACAATTTAAAGGCGCAAAGCTTACTTAATTCAATATCAAAGCGTTAATTTAAAATACTTTTAATCATAAATTTTACAAGGCTCGTTATGATTCTCTCTCACTCAAAAGCAGTTTAACGATTCCAAAAATTAGAATGCTTCTGCCCGAATTCAAGAAAATTCGGATGCAGAATAAAAAGACTAATATTAACATAATTTTTTTATTCTTAAGTAAACCAAGCAGACAATTTAAAAAACGCAAATCAAGATATTTCTTTGAAAACCGCTTTTAGACAAAAATTGTGCTCCGTTTACATCGTGGCAGTGATATAATAGATCAATAAAATGTTTTAATGAATTCTGTAGCATTAAGAACAATTTGAAGTATCAAAATGACTTTCAAAGATATGTTGGTTTTGCGATTTTTAATTTTTTGTTTGGCTTACTTAAAAATTAAAAAAATATGTTAATATTTCTGAAAGTAGATTTTTATTCTGCATCCGAAAATATAAAAATATACCTACTCGGTGTCCTATTTAAAAAATATAAGAAGAAACATCTCCTGCTGAATAACAAAAAAAAAATTAAAATATAAATTAATTCGGTATTTACAACTACATACCAAATTGGAAAAAAATACTTTTTAAATAAGAAAGTTATTCCACCCATCCGGGAATTTAATAACCCTATAAGTATAAACATTTACTTTAAGAAATCTTTTTTTATTTATTTATAATTAGTTGAGAGTTATAAATAAATATAAGTAGGAATCATTGCTTGGTAAATAAAAAATGTTAATATTATAAATAAATTCGTTGTTTGCAGCTATATAAACGTACCCAATTGAAAAAAAACCTTTTAAATAACAAACTTGTTCGACCGTTCCAGGATTTTATTAACTTTATAATACATATAACCATTTTACTTTATAAGAAATATATTTTTATTAATCTATGGTTTTTCTTATTAGTTGAGAGTAATAAATATATTCAAAGACATATTTTTCGTTTTTACATTTTATTTATAATTTATACAGGTTGTCGCATTTAAGATGAAGACCCTTGTATTTTTGCTAGTTGTTGGAGCACAACTTTGAAATTTTTCAGAGACATAGAGCTAGACAAGGCTCTTTTCGAGTATTCAGATCAAATGTCAAATGTCCTGCTGGCCTGTTGAAACTTGTCAAAGAGGGTCCCTTGGTAGTATTTTGCTATTGCAGATGTCAGAATAATTATTAAAAAAGGTGTTCATAATCTAATTATAGTTACAGATACCGAGTTGCTCTTTTTTTTCCATTTTTCATAAAAATGTTGCATTACTTTGCCTCAACGAGTTCTACGTCCCTGCAAAATTTCACAGTTGTGCTCCAAAAACTAACAAAAATACAAAGGTGTCTTCATCTTAAATGCGACATCCTGTATAACTACGTAGTAGAAATTCTGTATTCAAAAAGTAGCAAAGTGTGTTCGCTAATTTCATAAAATTAGATAACTGCTCTCATAAATACCAATATAATTATTTTTTGAGGGAAAAATCTCGTGGCTATCGATTATGCCTGTATTATCTTTTAAGTTCTCTTTTATTCAGAACCGCTACATTATTATAAAGCAATTATTTAATTGATTATCTACTGTTCGTAATAAAGGCAGTCACGTTTCTACAAGTATTAAAAAACTATTTGTAATATTTTTTTATATTGGCAAAAAAAATTATTTCAGTTACTAGTTGTAAGGATAGACAAATTGAAGATGGTATGAAACAGAATTCGTCACACCTGAAGTCAGAAAAGGCGATGACACAAGACAATCGCACGTCCATTTACGGTTAATCGGATAGCTGAAGTTTGAGACCAGAGCCTGGTTTTATCCCGGACATTCCCCGGGGAATACTCTGTACTAGATGGTGACGGAAAGGCGGCATCAAGTGCAGAGTACAGTCTTCAGGCTCTCAAATCGGAAACATTTTAAACGACCTAACTTCTCAATCATAACTATGTCGAATTTCACCAACTAACTGCTAATCCAAATTTACATTTCTTCCGCACCAAACTGGGCTCCTCGTTATAACAGAAGCCACCCTCATTAGGTCGAAAATTGCGGTTCCCTTTTAACGAACAAGGTCGGAAGCTTATAACGCCTGATAATGCTGATGACGTAACCGTACGATAATGACATTTTCCAACTTCCTAACATCATCCCGCGCTTCCGGCTCAAAAATACGACCCAATTTTGAGTGTTAATTAAAACTTGCAGACCACGTAAAAACGTCAATTGCCGCAAAACAAGTAGAGAACCTTCCCAGGTTGTATTACTTTGTGTTTTCACCGCAGCTTTATCCTATATCGGGGCAGAACGTCCGAAGCAGTGGCAACACGCATGTAAATACATCAACGCGAGCTTTAAGCTTTGTGTAAGCCCCATCCAAACACTCGAGAGCAAAGCTCATAAGCCGAGCGGCTTAGCTGGCCGAAAGCTAATCATAATCATGCTGTAATTAGTGTTACGCCGTTCCGTTGGCAGAATTTAATGCAAAAATCTTGAATTTACGGATAAGCTAAGGGGTTCTGGAAGCGCGGAAACGCTCTTTATCGATCTAAGAAGTCCACAATTCAACTCCACTGTCAAATATCATAACATTTGGCGCTGGCTATCACTGTTCCCAACAAGTTTTCCACGAACTCAAAGTTCTTGTTCGTGGAAAAACATCAATTGGGTAATGCACGCAATACAAGCATTCAATCAACAAATACGTACGTTAGTTTTGGCACAACTTCATAAAATAACCACCCACACAACTAAATTTTAAATTAGGTTAGTTGTATCATAGTTATATAACCTAGGTTCATTTTAATTTTATTTTTTGAATGTCTAACCTGGCTGTTTTGTCACAAAGGACCGTGAGACGTTTTCTTCGTATTTTTCCGTGATTTTTTGAGCTTTGGAAGCTGTTGCGTGCTGATACAATTATACTTCGCTCAGTTCTTGTCAGAATTTTTTTTTTTTGGGGAATACCATTTTTGTTGTTTTGTATTCAAACGGCTCTTTTAACAAATCTGCTACAGCTTAAGCGGCAAATTGATTCTACTGGCACTTTGTCGCTTTTCCCCCCTTTTCAAAGCAAGGAACATTTTATCCCTCATAATTTCTAAAAGAAAAGTTTCTCGCGATCTGCTTTTACTAACAGCAGCCATTAGCAAATTATTGATATTTTGTCATATTTACCGTTGTACATTCTTGATGAATCTTGGACATTTACAACTTCATCTGTATTTTCTAGTTTAATAGAACGTGTCTAGGAGCAGAAAAATTTAATTTTGCCATAATAATTGTAAAATTTTGGAGATTCTCTGCTGAAAGAATGCTTCGAATACATTGTATAAAATGCATCATAAACATATTATTTCTCATCAGAATAGATCTTTACAAAAAAAAGTCCTCTCGCTCCGTGAGACTATCAATCAGGTAGTTATTTGTACAAACAGTTTATAAACTAATATAATTGCAATAATTTCTTTTTGTTGAAATAATAAATTTGAATGGAGAAAGTGCTTTTATTGGAACGGAAATACCAGGTCCGTGTAAGAGCAAGTTTGTAAAAATGTTGAACTGAATAAACAAAAGTCGGTTAATGTCGACGTTCCAAGGGAGGTGAGGGAGCGGTGACGTAGCGAAACATTCGGTAACAAGTTCCATTCTGTGGTGCGTTGGGGGAATACCCGGGCCGTTATTACCAGCTCCGCATAATCTATAGAGCCTGTCGGAAGGGTTGTGCAGCTCTGCGTTATGATTGCCACCGTTAATATTTAATCGAGTAATTAATGCAAGAAATTACCTATTATGTGTATGATTCGAGTTCCTCTAATAATTGTGAAATATGAGCGCCGGCTCTGCGCCGAGAAATCCCGCCCTGTGTTAGCTCCGTGCACCCTTTGCCAGTTATTCATTCGAACTTGTATTCATACATAATGATTTCATTTAATATCCTTTCGCGAAATTGCTCCAAACGAATCGCCCGACTTAATTAAAATCACAATTTGTATAAACACGGGCTAAATGTTAGCGGCGGCCCTTCGACCACTTTTGCCGCTCGGCTGCTCTGCTTTATTAACCAATTTATCTGGCAAAATAGTTTTATTCCAATAAACTGCTAACGTTTTTAATTACCGCTTCGAACAAAGCGGTTGAAACCTTAATTTCCACATTCCTTGCCTTATCGAGTCATAATCAGTTCAGATAAATATTAACCTATCTTCCTTTTTATATTTTTATTTCCGCAGTTTTGAAATATGAAATTTCCTTTTAATCCGCTTCATTTGTATAGTTTAGAAAGTATACGTAATTTGCACAATTAATCAAAAGTTAAACCAAAATTGTATAACTTCAGAATATTCCCATTAAATCGATAGTTCAAGACAAATACCACAACCGACGCAATTTGACTCAAATCAGTCGATTCAATCGGAAGATCTTACTTTGTGAACTTTCAAATATTAGTCCAAATGATTTTTTTATTCTAAATACATTTTTCTTTTTCACTATGATACATACATTAAATTTGTATTAATTTTGTCAGAAATTGTCATATGCGAAAAAACAACGAACACAGCTTGTGAAAAAAATATATTTACATATGTATTTAGCTTGCAACACTAAACTACGAGTAGGTATATTATTTACATTGTAAATTACCTACTATAGCATCAATTGAATATTGCTTGTAATACGTTTATGATTATATATTCCACAAGTTATTTCCCAACCCAGTCAGTATAAAATTGTGTATTTTCTCTAGACTTCAAGTCACGTAGTACAATTAACAAGCAAGAAGAATAAAGAAAAAATAAAGACATAATAACCAAATTATTTTTTTAAGTTGTACCTATATTGTTTACATACATCATACATCAACGGAGAAAATATGTTAACAATAAAAACCAATAAAAATGTGTACACATCAGGTCTTCAGTTATTTGAATACTTTTTTATATCGCGTATACTGCAGCAAGTACTTTTTTCTTTAGTCTAATTCCAATTTGCGGAAATACGAGAAATTCCAACGTCCTGCAATGTCAAGCTCAGGATAGATTAACACTCTTAAACAGTGTAAATAAGTGGATGTTTCTGTGAGGAAGGTTGCATTAGAAAAACCGAAAATGGATGTGTAAAATTAGAGACATTTTCTGATAAGAACAATTTCGTTCTCATCACATTTTGGTAGTTCAATAAAATTTTATTAGCAAATTAAGAGCATAACGTACCGCTTCCTAAAAGAAATTACTCCTATCTTAGTTAATATACAGTCGGTCCCAGAAATAATAGCATTAAATTTAACCAGTAGTAGAACTCGTAAAAACAAACACTTTTCGAAATCGGAACTTTGTTTTGAAATTGTATCCTTCTTGAAATTGACGAGCTGCCTGTGGATTCGATAAATCAGTTACATTTTTCAATTTGATTTCCAGAATTTTACAATAGCAACGGTCAAATTATTGAGATGCTGCGTCAAAAGAATCAAAAAGTAGGGAAATTTTTGTTCTGCGATGGAGCATTATTATCCATAGTCGGGTAACAAAATAAGAATAAAATCTTCATACAAATTTAACGTGTTAACCGAAACGTTTACAACAAAAAGTTATTAAAAAAAGTTGTAGGCTTTTGATGAATGTTTATGGTTAAAATTAATGCCATTATTTCGGGGACAGCCTGTATATCTAAATCAAAAACGGTTTTTACTATATACGATTTGTCATTTGCTTTCTAAATGACGCTTACTGGTAAATACATTATTTTAATTTTAAAAATAATTTTTTTAGGAAGAATAGGCTCAAAAATTTGTAACGTAAACATGATTCACAGAAAAATGTTTAATGAAATTACACGAGTTTTGTTGATTTTAAATAATTAAGTTTGGAAATAGAAGGTATTTTCATAATTCGCTTTAAATGCATTGAGTGACTTTTTTTGTCAATCGATAGTACAGTATAATTAATTAATTAACGCCACGATTAAATAATTAATTAATCAATTAATTAATTGGTAATTAATTATGTAAAATGAATTTTCGTACGCTGGTTTTTTTATTTTAAAGAAAAATATGTACGCTAATTTACACGTGCTCCGTAGCGCCCTTTTTGCTAACAAAATTTTATTGAACTACCAAAATGTGAAGAGAACGAAAAGTGACTTGCGACCGTTAGGCAACGCGTGCTTGTCCAGATGATTGTAAGGAGTCATTTGTTTGCAAAAAAGGGTTTGTTGGACGTAGTTTATATGGTCCTTGCGAGAGAGTTGCATCAAGCAGAAGATTTAAGTTTAGGATTTAAAGAATATTGAATCGAATTGTATCATTATTTATTTTTTGATAAAGTTTGGGTTTAGAATGAAATTACCCAAAAACAGCACAACAATCATTGTTTTAATTGTGCTTTATAACATTTATGGATTTTTAAATTATTTTGATCCTTACCAAGCTAAAGAAGGCGATAGAAGAAGTTACAATGCATAATCAAAAAAAAGCATTTATATCGATAAGGATGAAATCTCAAAAAACCCTTCAGATAAAGTACAACCAAAAATTGGTGTTTTTGTTAATAATTTATACACTTTATTACAAAATATATTTTTAATGTTGTAGATTATATGTAGTTTTATTTAAGCTCACGATTTGCGTAATGTATCGTAAATATAATATAATTGTTTTTATGTCCTAAAGTAGAACGACTCACTTTCCACTAATCCAAAAAATGCCATAGAAAAATTTGCTCGGTTCGGTTCAAAGCAAACTACTGTGCTTATTTGTAGATTTCATTTAAAATTATGTCACAAAGCTAACACTAAAGAATTTCAAGATAATTTTTAACGGTATATTCGACAAACAGGATACAAATTTGAGTTACAGACTCCCCGTTGAAACATCTGCCCCGTTCGACCGCGATGATTTTTCGGGTCATATCTCAATTTGGCGTGTGGACACAGCATGATTGTTCATATTAATTAGTAGAGCGAGAGTGGGTCGATATTTGCGAATACGTACACAAACCGTAGAAATCGGCCATCAGCCCAAGGCTGTGTTGGTGGCAGGCAGCAAAGCGAGCCGCCCCCACGATTCCCTCTCGATCCCGCCGCCGCCGTTCCCCTAGCCCAACGCCATGAATAATAGATGGGGCGGGTTCTAACAATGACGTAACTACAATCGCGCCACTCTCCGCACAGATTGGCGCGAATTTGCAGCAGGCAGCCCTTGCTCACAAGTTCCTGCTGCCTCCTGATGATCCTCCTGCCGTCGCCGGCGGTAGCCCCCCGTAACGCCGAAGACGACGCACGCACGCGCCTCTTCATCATTTTCCTTTCGGTCCACTACTTACAACTACATAGTTCCAAAAGGGAAACGTCCTGTCATTTATAAATTTACGTACACAACATGTTCCAAACACCTTTTAATACTATCAGGGAAACATGTTATTTATAAGTTTAAAACTTATATAAATCGTGTTCCAAACTGAAACCATCATGCAATATGGGTTTCAGACAATATTTCTTGTGTCAACAACATGTGTCGATTTTTAATTAATTATTTAAGAGCATTAGATCACGTTTTCCCGTTTTTGCTTTGCTTGCATCATTTTGTAGCCTTCTTGGTCCCGTTCAAAAATTTTATTGCAACTCTCTAAATGAGCGGCGGACGTAGAAAAGGATTCAACGTAGACCATGGAATCCAGCTTTTGTTTTATTTTTTAAAGTGTAGACGTTTGACATGGACCTACATTTGACAGAAACGGTCAACTAAAAAGTTGCGCAAAACACGTTTAAATCGACGCCCGGAGATGGAATTTCTTAAAAAAGAAATACATTTATATTACTAGTTGGCCCCGTGCGAATAATTCGCATCGCAATCATGTTTGTTTTACCGGTTTACCGCTTGGAATGCACTTGGGAGTGGGAGATGTTAGTTAAACAGATTGCCAATAGATGGCGCTATAACCAAAATACGGATTTAATCAAACAAATTGTCAATAGATGGCGCTATGATTAAAATACGTTTTTTTATATTATTAAAAATGAATTGTGTATTTATTTTTCGCCAATATTGATCTTAAAATGATGGCTCAATCGTTTTATGGGAGATATGGTGTAACGTATGCACCGACAAAAACACCTTTGAAAAATAATATATCGAGATAATGTCGTGTTCGAGAGAAAAAAATCTAAAAATTCCTTTTCATTACATGACGTGCGTCGGATAAATTTTCTAAGCAACTCAGTGCAGATTGCTGCATCTGAGCGTATTAGTTGTCTTGCAACTGCTGACATATTAATGTTCACAATAACATCGTTGCGGCATATTAAAATTATTATAAGAAGAAGATAATATGTAAGAACCAAATTTGAAATGTATATTTCGAGAATAACAAGTCATCTAGATGGTGTGTTAATAAGATTTTATTAACCTCTTCCGCTCTTGAATGGTTGTAAGCGCTTTTTTCCCAGGACATTGTTTTCCTAAGAGTGTAATCGCATTGTTTGCGTCGTGGCGGAAATTTTGATGGCAGGACGACTTCAATCAATCGCTTTGCGGGACAGGCGATTGTTTGCATGATATTACAAGAGGCGAATTCGTGCTGCGCCGGCTTCGTCTTACGTTCTTCCTTCGAAAGCTGCCACTCAGATTTATAAAGAATTGAAAAGTACATGAGGTTAATTTGTGTATTTACCGTCACCGCGACATGCTAGTTTTTCATAATTCACGTGTCTTTGCAATAGAAAACATGAAACATTTTCATTCTTCTTATAAATAGAAGAATTACAGTCTTATTGATTTAATAAATGGGTAGAGTGGCATGCTGAAATATTGAATAACTAGGTCTTTTCCATATGCTCATCCCTACAATTACCTACCGTTCAAATGTAAAAACGAAACATAATTAGATACTACCAGCTTCACTCGGTCACTATTTCGCTCGCCCATTGACAAAAAATAAATAACGGCTTTGGACGATTCATGCGTTTAGTTCCTTTTTATTAGGTCTTTAATTAAAATAAAACATCATGGACTGTCTGTATTTAAAAAAGAATAAAAAATCTGTACAACATATAAATATTAAATAATAAATACGCTTATTATTAGTTACGAAAGAATTTTTTTCTGCAAACTAGTCATTATACGCGACTATAAGTTGTATTTATGCTTTCGCTGGTTTCAGTAATTACAGAAACGAAGAATGATAAATTAAAAGAAATGATTACACGTTCAATTGCTTGCTCATAATTAGAAAGTACGCTTTCCCCTCACAACAACATAACGTAAACTGAAAGTGGCAATTTTTGTCAATTCGAAACTGGTGATCAGATAAAGTTGCGTACGTCTTGCTTAAAAATTCCCAAATTACCAGACGTACATTTTTACGATCCCTGCAGGATTTGCGTGCAAATAGAGGCGGAAATTTCCCGGCGACTATGAAACGGAAACCGTAATTCGGCAGTTTTATTTTGTGGCCCGAAGTGGTGAAAAAAAGAGGAACGCCGTAACACTTAAAGTGCAAATTGGATGCTATTGAAAAATCTCATTTGGAGGTGGATATTACAACGTCGTCGATAAAGTTGGAATTGACGGGGCGCGTCATTCTCGCCAAACTGCAAATAGTTCTGCAGGAAGAACGGTATTGTGGCCGGAACTCTTGGGAAATCAACAGGACTGCCAGATACTCTCCGTGCCGCTGGATGCTTCTTACAGCCGAATCGGCGCCACAACGAAGAACCATTTACCTTAGTTATTGGCCGCAATCGATTCCCAGCCCTGCTTCTTTCGCTAATGGACCAAAGCAAACACGCGTTTTGTCTTCGCAAATTGCTAAGGAACCGCAGCTACTCCCTCATTGGGATTCCACTTCTATTTCTAATTCTTCTGCTTTCGCGCCGATTTCATTCTTTTATTCAACTTCTATTTGAATTTTTTTGCTCCTGTTCTTAATAACTTTACTTCATTTTTCCATCATTGTTTGACTGGGTAACGCGTGCCGATTAAATTTTTTTTATTCCTCTATAAATGCTTTGTGTTAACTTGACAAAAGCGATTTAAATAAAACAGATATCGTTCTATTATCATACTTGCTTGATTGTTTGATATTTAAATTCTCTGTACAAAATTATTTTCTATACCTAAATAAATAAATACTTAATCCATCATTTTTTTATTTTTCTTCCTTTCCTTTTGTAATTTTGTGTATAGTTTAAGTAAGTTATTTGGCAGATTCAACCAATTCAGTTAATTTCTTTTTTGTTAATTTTTTCGTCCACTTGGTGACTTTCAATACATATAAGGGTCATATTTATGTAATTTTGCTCTTATTCCATATACGGTTGTTAGTGGAATTCCTACATTATTTCCTGTATCATTTTCTTGATGGAAAGCTGAAATCTCCACGGCTGTAAGTTTGAGGTAGAGGGCGTTACATTTTTTAGGCGAAAATTCCCCAAAAATAATGCATCAAAAGTGGTCGCCATTCATTTCTGCGGTGTTGTCCGGTGCTGGGAGTATTCCTAATGGGATGATTTGAAATGCAGATGTATGGTCAGCAGCTCTACTAAGATGTGTACAGATGGTCCTGCCTGCATGATTTGTACGACCACTAACGGACAGCGTTCTCCCCGAGGCTCGCGTCATTCCTCATTCCTGCAAAAGTGGACTCCTGCAGAAAACGTCTCGCTCTTGGTCAGTCCGCCTCCGATTAACATGCAACCCGTGAATTATTTCAAGGGAAATTAACGAGGCAAGAGGAAACAGCTTTGCGTTTAATTAATCATCAGCGACGCCCTTAAAGGACGCCGAAAAATAATCTGACCACGAGCTTCCACATTCGAGCTTTCATGTCGCAAATCGGCTAAAAGCCGTAATATTCTTGCGACAATCGTCTCGACGCTTCCTGATTAATTTATTAAATTAGGTCGCTTGAAAATGTCAATAATTCACGACGCTCAATAAATAATAGAGACGAGTTTCGACGCAAAGTTTAACTGCTCATTATTTGTGACGATTTTATACTGATGGGTCGATTAGAGACGCTTTCGGTACACACGTGTGTTTGGCAACAATTTAATTTTCATGTCGGACAGTTTTGTGCACGACATCCGTCGGGATTAATTCGGTAGAGTTTTGATAATGACAGATTGAGCCATCGTAAGTGTTCCGTCATCGGTATTTATTAAATAGGTTACATAACTAAGTGACTTATTAATAGGACGGCGCTTACCGCACATGGAAATGTGCTCAGCCGTGATGGACAAGCTCATAACCATGACATAGGAGAGTAATTTACAATGGTAATCAGTTGACTGGACGATGATTAAGTGTATGAATACGAGATTTGCTGTGAAATTGCTTATTTGCATTCAGCGTTTCGAAGCTTGATCATTCTCACCCCGCTGCATCTCTTTATCACCCGGTCAATACGTACACACATCATTCAGTTTTATAACAAAATTCATCATAAATTATACAAATTTAAGTATTAATAATTTGTAAAATGTATGATAGATAAACCAGTCAAAAATTAATCTAATTATGCTATTAGATTATGATCATGCAGAATCAAAGTTCAATGCACGGTACTCAAATTCAGGTTTACCTAACTATAAATTTCATAATTTTGAAATGGTTTAAACACCAAAATACCACTTATATAGGTTATAAAATATCTCAAAAAGACGAAATTTGCCTAAACTGAATACATTCAAAGTAGGAACCAAAAAATATATAAGCTATAACTATATGTAGGCTTTTTTTGGTAAAATGGTTATAATAATTACCATGATTTTGTCGGCATAATGATTATTTTTAAGTGTATTGTTCTAGAAGCGTTACCTAGTTTTTATTTAAAACGACAATTTAATTGAAAATATTCTACGCTTTAAATTTTGAAAATGTGACTGTTTTGTAGTACATAATTAAAATACAAACAATGGACACCCAATAAAATTTACTAAAAAAAATTATCGCGGATATGTCTAAAATTCACTTTGGTTTCTTTTAAACTAAGTAGTTTATTTGATTGATTAATTTGTTAAAATTGTAATCATTATTAAAAAATTTCCTAATTAGAGTTTTATTTCAATTTTAAAATATGTTCCACCGTCATTAAATTGCCTAATTCGAAGCACATACGAGCCTGCTAAGAAAAAACAATTCAAAAATAAATTCATTAAACTTTATAGTTAATATACAAATTGCTTCTTAAACTGCGAAATCCTTTTAAAAATATGACAGACATAACGATCTTATTGGTACAAGCTTGGCAGACTCAAAAATTTGAGATTTTACTGAAACTAGCTCATAAGGATAGGTATGTTTAAAAAAAACTCAAAATTTTGTTGTGCTTTTGAAGATGCGAACCGAAGCAACTTGGACGTGTAGGTCACGCTCATATTCTGCATAATACAAATTGTGAATTATTAATAGATATATTTTTTTAAATACACATTTTAATTACACAGTTTAGTAATAAAATCCATATAAATTATTTATTAAACATGTGTGATGGACTGGGCAAAAAATAATATATTATTATAGTAGTACTGAGATGATTTTAATCATTCAGAATAAAAGTTCAAACTACGGTACTAAAATTCAGCGTTATAAAACAATAAATTTCATAATTTGGGAAATTTTGAAAATTGTTTAAATACGTAACAAATATAAAACAAATGATACACCAAAATACCAATTATACTTTGATTATAAACTACCTTAAATTATGAAATATGCCAATAATGAATACTTTCAAAGTGCGAACCAAATCCTGTAACTATGAGCCCCCCCTTTTTGGAGTAAAATATCTTTAAATAAAAATAAAGTAAAGTTCTAAATTGATCTGATAATTACCATTATTGTGACGGCGTAAGTCAAGGTTTATTTTTTAGCGGATTGTTCTAGAAGCGTTATTTAGTTTTGTATAAAACGACAATTTAATTGAAAACAATCTACTTTTTAAATTTTGAAAATGTGACTGGTTTATAGTACAAAACTAAAAGCAAACGAATTCACAATTTAAACGCTTACATTCTAGTTCCTTTTAAAGTAGGTAGTTCCCGTGATTGAAAATCATGAAATGATTTGACATGGTGAATGATTGAACATGAAAAATAATAAAATAAGTAGGTATCTTGCATCCAATGTCATTTAAAACTAAGTACGTGCTTAATAAACTAGTGTCTTGAGAAGTTTTTGAAACATTCTTTTTGTACAACCGAATAAAGTAATAAAATAATAATTTAAAAGGATTTTTGTGGAGACAATTGCAGTTGAACCCGATAAACGTCAAATTTTTACTGTTTAACTCAAGTGTTGGTTAGCGCCCTGCTTGTCAATGCATAATTCGACATTTTAAAGAAGGGAATACAAAAAATAAATTGAGCCTTGATATGTGCAGACATAATTATTTTATTAGTACTTGACAAACCCAAAAATTTTACATTTTATTGAATGTGGTTCATAAAGAGGAATAACCCTAGCAACTTTGGGTTTAACCAAAAAATGTTGCATTTGCATATTGTGCATAATACAAATTCTCAATGATTATAAAATAATATTAAAAAATATACATTCAAATTGATTTAAAAAAATTATTAAAAGCATATAATTACAATGAATCGTTATGTTTCTTGGGTGGAGACAGCAAACAAATTTGCAATAAATTGCTTCATCGTTGCAGAGTTATAACGGATCGCTTGCCAATGACAATATTGGGATTTGCTGTATCATTCAGCCTTCTTCTTAAAATTACATTTAATCGATGGATCCTGTTGGATTTAATTTTAAATATTTTATTATTAAATTTTTAATCAGTGATGTGATTCTCAAGCGATGATAACGTCGCCCCTTCAAAAAAAGCCTAGCCGGTGTTATTTATTGTCACGCCGAATATATCGACTCCTGGTGATTCGTATGCATTATGGTGCATCCCATTGTGGAGGAACTACAAAGCAAAGCTCGCTGCATTATCCGGCTCAGATCATTGTGTCGGCATTAAACACTCATGATGCCGGTTATTGATAAAATGGGGCGCACAGCCCTTATTACATTAAATAGCTTGTCGTTGCTCAATTATTTACGGCAAATTAATAGAACGATTTCGGAGACGCTATCGCTTTGCTGATTTCCATTTCAAGAAGAAATTTCCGACCCAACACCGTGCCGAGTGTTTTGAGAAAAAAGTTTAAAAATGAAATATGAAGAGGGGTGAAGTAGTGCACTTTTGACGGTTCACCGAATGCGCCGGTGGATGATCACAGGATGTGTTACAGGTTCGCCCCCTGTAAGTGCATAAGATTCGGATCCCTGGAGGCAGGGGTGGACCCCGTGGGGCTCCATTGATGCTCATTTTTGGCAGCTGTAATCGTTTTTGGATCACTGTTATTCCTATTCATGGCCCCGCTGCTTTTCTATATTAGATTACCGACTTATTCCGTGAGATTGAACCGAGTGATGGCTTTCGTAGCGGTTCTGATTTTTTTTCGTCGGCAATAAACAACAACACAGATCTGAACCTCAGATGTACTTGTTTATTAAAATTATATTCTCATTGCGTCTAAACATTTGAAAAAGTCAGATAAGGAAATAATGTATTTGTTTATTTATTTTTGTTTGGCCGTTATCCTTAACCTCTTCCCTGCATCCGCGCGTAATAAATTCTCCATTTACCGCACTTAGGTGTGAATCTATCGCAAGGGCGCCTTTCGTTTCTTTTTTGGACGTAGAGAAAGCGGTTGGCGAGTGATATAGCGCTCTGGTAGCATCAATATTCAAGAGGACGGCCGGTACCGAGCATCAAATTTATGTGGCCATGTTTATAGACTCGTGGGACAAGTGTGGCCATTCCTTTCTTTAATTCCGGACCGGCTTTATGTCTCGCCAGGACGTGCCGAAGATAAACAACAAACTGCTCCGGAAACTGCCGGAGTCGTCGTCTTATTCGCTTCCGTCGTCGTCCTCCGCTGCTTCCGCTGCAAATTCCGCACCGAAGACGCGAGGAAAATGCTTGCGTGCGTCGTTCGGTACCGACGCAAAAATTCCATTTCGTGGGGTGGTAAAAAATTGAAAGGTCAATAACTTGTGTCCGAGAGAACGTATTTATGTAATATTGTGGAGTGGAGTCGTAAAATATAATAACAATAATTTGAAGTGGTATCGTTAAATTAACGGCGGGTGTAAAGGCTCCCTTGTTTATGGCTGGCCGGAAATATTGCGCCGGAGGAGAGAGAGAACCGGCTGACCACTTCGTCCGGCCTGAAATTGCCCGGAACGCGTGCAATTTCATGCCGATATATTAAACATGCATGAGGACATGTGGCAGAAAGAAAACAAGATAAAATATAAACACGGAAATTTTCTTCACGTGCATCCAGATATCTAATTCGGGGGTTTCGTGATGCACTCCGCAAAACTAAACAAAATGTCATCCTCTGTTTTATTCAAATTTCTTGCATCACACGTAATCATCTTTTTTCTACACATTTTCATGGATTGATTTAGCGTTGTTTATCTATTTGATTTCAATATGTCAAATTCTATTTTCTTAATTCATCCTTGAAGAAAAATACTCGCAAAAACACATTTAATTAACCAATTAACCTAAATCTACATCCGCACCATTGCAAAAAATAAAGTAACAAGTGCTTTAAGTGAATTATGCCAAATAATTCAATCAAATAATATTTTCTTTATCGTTTATAGTCGTAACAACTGTGAAATAACTAAGGTTTTGTAATACACAATTGTATTATATTGAAAAACTGGACCAATGACAATATTAAAACAATCTAATTTCTCGGAATAACAGAAAACAAATTACACATCAAAGAGATCGTAAAATTAACATTTCAGCTCAAAATATAAAATATTTAATTAATTGAATTATAAATAGGTACAGAAAATATGCATATTTAGTAATTTGAAAATAAAAACACGAATTCTGAAATTTCTTATTAACATTTCCTTGCAATGGCTAACCGCTTTAACATAATGACTGAGAATGTCCAGTTATAAACCTATAATCCCAAATTTACCCTAAGTGAATAAAGTAAAGTTTTACAAAACAAAAAATAATAACAGTTTAAATGTAGTTGTAAGTTATGACAGAAACACAAGAAAATAATGAATCAATGAATGCTTTGTGAAATTTCTGGATAATTTTTCAATATTATACCATCAGGCACTAAAGAGTTTGAATAAAAAGTGTAGCCCCATCCGTGGATAAACTGTATATTTTAAATAGACTTTCAAAAATTATTTTAAACAATTTTCGGATATATTTCCTGAACATTTCATATTCAACAATCAAACGAATATAACTAGGAAAAAATTCAACACTAAAATATTTATTTCAACATTTTCAAATAGAACGTTTCATTAACAATGTTATTAAAAAAGTTTTTAGATAGCAAATATGCAAACATAAATATAAACCGAAAGTATAAAAATATATATACATATACACAAATTGTAATTTAAAATCATCGCAATTTTATAATTCGCTGGCGAGTCTTTTTGCATTAGGTATGCATCATGCATTTTTATATACTTAATTATATTTTGGACTGGATAAAGTGAAATACTGTCACGTTTCATTATAATTTAATAATCTGATAAAAACAACTTTACTTTATATAATTAATATTAGCCCAATTCCCAGAAAAAGAAAAAAATAAATTTTAATTATTAATACGACATTTCACTAACTATCCAACGTTTCAAAACTAATACTATTAAATAATTTTGTTAGAAGTGAGAGACTAGACCGCGTTTAAATATTACTTCTTCCATAACAAAATATAATACCTTCATTACAATATTTTTCCACCTACTATTATAATTATTATTATTTCATTTTTTTTATTTACAATCTAAAGAACCAAGGAAATATCTTGGATATGTTGCATGACGCGCCATCTGTCAACGGATTTCCCAACTGGGGACGAATTGATTGCAGTCACCTAACATTTTCTAAGTTATGTTTCCGATTTCTTGTACAGGTGTCACTCAAACATCTAATTTGAAATTTAAAAGCGCAAAATTAGTCATCGCTCATTATTCACTGTATTGTTATTTCCAAATACCTTTAGCATTACTAATTTATTGTATCTGCGTCATACATTACCACTTTGTTGTTTATCTTTGACAAAAAACATAAAATGGCATTTTGTTTCATTTCCTTTTTATGGCAGGATGATATGCAAGGTGAAATCTGCAAGTCAAGTTGTAACCGTAACTGCCACGGTTTGTAATCATCGAGCATTAAACTGGAATCCAGTTCTTTGTATTTATTTAAATTTATTTGTTCTTATATTTGAGAAAAGTAGGGTCTGTGTTTCGGCCTAGTGCGCACACGCTTCAAAGTTAACCAATGACAACGATCGATATGATTAAAAACAGTGGCGTAACATTTAGAAAAATCCCCACTAAATTGCACACGGTTTAGGTTTTAATTTTTCTATTAACTTGTCCAGTGTTGTCCCACTTAATTTCTAATATACCATACACTTACATAGTCTATTAGTTGCGAATTTTAATTTACTTAGTACTCTTCCATCTTTGGCATTTAAATAATTTTACCATAATTGCATAATTACTTTTCATTCAGTCCTACTTTTCTTTAGTATTTACGATATTTGTTATACATTTTGCCATAGTACCCTGTTTTCCCGTTCGGCTTCTTACTTTATTAAACGATTGATTCAAATTTAAATATGCAATATTTTCATTTTGTTTGTTTAATAATTGTACTGCTTCTATGCTTTCTAAAACTAACTACATTATGACATTTTTCTAAAGCGGTCTTATTTTGTATGTATTATTTGTTCGCATATCTTTATTTATTTATGTTAAATCGCTTTAACTGTGCAGCTTTTCTTATATTCTTAGTCTTTACAATTCTTTAGTCCATTAATACCCATTTGTATTTTCTTCCAGCTTCTGTTACACAATATTAATTTAATGTATACGACCCCCGGTTCTTAGTCTCAGTAGATTAGGGTATTTGAGTACAGAAATATTTAAGTGTACAGAATAATTGTGTTTTGTCGGCGTGGCACTCCCAAAGGCGACGCCAATGATTTCATGGCTCACCGCTCACTTCCTTGACGAAGGATCGGATCAGCGAGCACCGAGCAAAGCAGAGAGCGCGCTGTCGCTGTCACGGTAGTAACGCAGCAGGCGGTCGAGTCAAAATCAAAAAAACAACTTATTCAGTTTATGTTTTCCGTCAAACCTTGCGCCGCATAGAGAATGTCTGTTTTATTCTAAATTCAGCATCCCCGACAGTTTTGCTCGTTTTCGATCAACGTGCGGTTATGTGTATTGTTGAATAAATATTGGAAATAATTGCTGCGCCCGCGTCGGCCTTGAAAGTTGTTCTCTCACGCGAGTGCCTAGAGGAGAGGAGCGAATAAAGAAAAAATAAAATAAAAAATTGCAAAAATGGAATTCAAATTTGCGGTGAACGATGTGTTCAAGCAGCCTATCGTCCGGCTGGGAAATAATCTGGTGCCGCCGGGATTCACAGGAGATAGGAGGGCGTTCTGGTAAGTGCGATGTGACAGGTGCCAGACGATTAAGGGTATATTTATGTGTCATGGTTAACGTGTGTAGTGTGGTAGGTTAGTTAGTTGTTCATCAATGATTCATCGCGATCAACTTTGAAGGCAAAACCAAGTCATTATATAAGGATATTATACAGTGTATAATACAACGCGAGACGAAAAATGGAAAACTCAAGTTTTGAGTTTTATCATTGCTGTTTCCGTAATTGACAATCGGCATGTAATATCACAAATGTT
Organism: Eledona agricola; assembly: GCA_964023215.1. Taxonomy (NCBI): domain Eukaryota; kingdom Metazoa; phylum Arthropoda; class Insecta; order Coleoptera; family Tenebrionidae; genus Eledona; species Eledona agricola. Next base: position 27,172,068 of record OZ026855.1, read on the forward strand.
ATAAAAGAACTTCAATTGAAAGTTTGAAGATTTTTCAGATTTTTTTTCAGCCGGGTTTCTGCTCTCAGACTTGCCCACATTTGCGGCGAACATCTTCAGCAGTGTCGAGGGTCAAGTATTCTCTCACAGCAAAACATTTTTTTTCGAACGCGGATGGTAGTTTTCACAGAAATGCCAAACGTGAAAAACCTTATGATTGTTCATTATTACATAGATTTGGTAATAAATCATTTAAACCGATTTCGAAACAAAACGTGTATGTATTTAATCAGCAAAAAAAAGTATTACTCATGGAAAGAAGACTTTTCAAAAATAAAAATACTTAATACTTAATACTTAATATATATAATATATATAATATATATTCACTAACAATTTAAAAAAAACCTCGCGTAACCACTAAATAAAAATTTCCAAATAACAATCCCGAATAATACCACCGTTGTTGACAACACCGACCGTGAAAGCCTACACACTTTTATATATCCAAATAATGAGGTCAGCAATTTTATTTAAAAAAAAACTCACTAATAGGCTTATTTTCTGTTCTGGTTGTTTTTTTGAAGAAATTCACAATTTTAAACTTATAAAAAAATTTACAATGCAATATTCAATATACCCTTGATTACAAAGTTTGCCTTGCGTTCATAAACCAAATATAAACGTAGGGCTTCGTGGCGCTGATGTATTTAAATTGTCAATTTGAACGGAAAGAAATCGTGTTAGCGTAAATATTAATAGTATTATTGCCAGCTTCAAAACAACATTTTGATCAATTTTCCTAGGAAAAAATTAGAAATTCTTACTAACAGATACCTTTCATTGAATCTAGAGATTACTAAACATTGGCAGAGATCACTACTAACTAATATCTCACATAAGTCATAACACTGAATTAAAATAATGTATTTTTTGTAACTTTCATTTAATATTTTGTTTTTCTAAAATACAGCATCGGCACTAAAATTACCCTATTTATCAGATAATTGCCCATATGTCTAATGAAAGCCTGAACTGGTTTGGTGCATCCAAGAATTCAGACTCATCATAACAATTAACATCCCAGCTTCATACACAGAGTTACATTAGTATAAATATCCTAGAATAGATTACTAGTAGATTCCGTTTAATTGTTTTATTTTTTATTTGGTATATTTGGCAAAGAATTAATGTCATAGTGTGTCATATCATAACAATTAACATCTCAGCGTCATCAACAGAAGACTCATTAGTATAAATATCCTGGAATAGATTACTAGTAGATTTCGTTTTAGTTGTGTTATTTTTTATCTTTTATTTTGGTATATTTGGCAAAAAATGTATGTCATAGTGTGTCATAATCATCTAGAAATTCTACTAGAATATTGGAATTGGCATTTGATTTGTTTTATAAATATTTGATTTTAAATTTTCCTCTTGGAATATTGAGTCTATAATTTTCACCGGGAGCTGCTTATAATTTCAAGTACGATCTCATATATTTTTGCGCAAATTCTCGCTTCGAGCTAACCCAATTTCTCCACGTTTTACTATCCGCCTGTAGTATAAAATTGCATCGTGATTTGTTTACGATGCGTCAGTTGAAGGTTTGAATTAACGGAACTTTGCCTGCGAAAGCGACAAGGAAATAACTTTCCTCCAAAGTGACGCAACAGAAGTCGCGATGCAATTGTTGTGTTTAGGAAACACGTTTTTCAAATACGGACATCTTCCGATTAAGTTCAACATTTAGCAAACAATGTACGCGAATCTGCTCATACTTTTTCATCATTGTCAATGACCAGTGAGAAGTCAGAGAATCGACATGTTTTTAAGATGCTACAAATTCCTTCTAAGAATCTAAGAAGAAACAAATTTTATCCGGTATCTTAATTATATACAGACTGCAATTAAACTCACTAACATATTTTTAACCCTATATAGCTGACATAACAAGAAACATTTTGGTGATATATTGAGACGTAAATTCGAATTTTTATTTCAAGTTTGGTGGTCACTGGTTTTTATTCAATTATGACATGTGAAATCGAAAACTAGGAATCTGTAAGGCTGCAAAAACCTGCCCTTTTTGTTGTAATAAGAACGGCGTTTCAGTCCTGGCCTCGACAATCTGGACCTAGGAAAACTTTAAAGATAATCGACATCGCTACAATTATTTTTTACACATGTAAATGTTCCACATTAAAACCGAGCCGATAGGAACATACATCATAGGCTAATTACTATGAAATCATCTGTTATCCCGAAAATTTTGCACCACACTAATTAATAAACGTAAAAAAGGGACTTACCGATTCAAAAATCTGGAAATCTCCTACTGTAAAGTTATCGAGCTCTCACAACTCACACTTCACCACACATGAGGACTGCTTCTGTTTTTTCAGAATTCGATAATGTCCTAATTTTAACTAAGTAAATAAGTACACACACTCTCAACGTCGAAATAAAACTGAGACATTGAACATTTTTGCAAAATCGGCGTTTTTACGGCGTTTTTTGACTACTGAAATCGCATCACCTGATTACCCGATCAGTGGTGCCACTAGTTACGGCTTAAAGTTCGTTTACACAATGCGATTTTCAGATTCGATTTTGGTAAAAATTATTTGTATCTTCACATTCTGCGATTTTTGGCTTCGACATGAACTGTCACAATAATGTTAAAAATCCAAAACGTAATCGAAGCCCAATAGATACCGTCTCATTCCCAAAATATCGAACAAAAAATCGAATGGTGTTCACAAGCGAATATTACCTAAAAATTGCAGCGAGCTTCAAGACCGAATTTTCAAATACATTTTTTCTACTTTGTGTCTATAACAAAGCTGTTAACGCACAAAGCATTACGCAAAAATTTAACGCAAATTGAGGCATAAATTGATTTTTGAGTTTCGTAATTGAACCAGTGTAATTTAGGTTTTATTGGGTGGTATGTCATGATCAGAAATGTCATGTCAAAGATCAAAGTAAACACCAAAACAAAATGTTACAATATTTTTAATTTAAATTCGCTTTTCCCAACTATGTATTATAAATATTAATCGTTACGTTGGATGTGTCTTGAGCACTTAAATTAATTCCAGGTAGATTGCTTGCCACAATATTTTGCTGAAAATTATTTTCACCGCCAACTGTTGTCCGGGCTAATTGCATTTGAAAACCGAAATTTCAGTTTTGACAATTGTTAACAAACCTATGCAAAATTCCCATTTTTTAAAATTTTAAATGTTAAATTAAAAATTGCAAAAATGATGCGTGATAGATAAAATAGTAATAATTTGGACTCGTGCAATAAAATATGCCTTTGGTACTCGTTCTTTAATATAGTTCAAAAATTATGTTAGTGAGTTTCTTCACAATCTGTATAATGTAGTTTTTTTCACAATTTGCATGGTCCACGAGATTATAAAATTTTGTGTACACAAGGAGGGACTGATGGTGCATGTATAAAATGGGGCTTAATAACTTAAACAGTTAACTGGATAGTTACAAGTTAAAAAAAGCTAACCATAGAATAAACTAAGAAAGAAAATGCCTGTGAAAATTTTTTATGTCAAAAATGATTAGAAAACATTGTATTCCGAGTCTAATTAAACAGTTAATTTTTAGAAAGCTGAGTACTTCATGGCCCGGAAAACAAATTCCAGTACCTATAGTTGTAAGATTAGAAAATAATTGAAAAGTTACTTCATAAGAATTTATTAAAATTCATTTTGTAGGTGGGTGTTGACATTTTCTCATAAAATATAATAGGAAATGTTGTTCGCACGAGATTTCTTTTTTGCATGGTGCAAACAATACGAAATTTCCACATCAGATTTTCTAATTTTTATCGTAATATCATCGAGAACACACATTTGTTAATTTTATTGGCTGGTAGTCAAATAAATAAAAGCAATGAAAAGTTTTAGGTAGGATCAAAATTAATGCAAGCCGCGATTCCATATCTATACGTTCAATTTAAGAGATATTTTTTTTAGATTTTATTAAGTTTCACTTAGATACAGTTAAGTGAAATAACCTATCCTTGCAGATACTAACGTCTTCGTGAAAATTACGCGATTCCGTTACAAAGTTAATTGCCATGATCTAAAACGTCTCTTGCACTTATACAATTTGCGGAATAGAGAATAAAAATCACCGGTTCGCCTGCCTTCCCAACATTAAACCTGGTGATGTTGTTTAATTGCATCATAAAAATTAAGATTGCAAGTCTAGACCTGAATTCCTGCAAATTTAATTTCCGTACGCGCGACTGTAAATTTATTCAAATTATTGCACGGTGTCGTGGCCACACAGCGAGGTTTTGTCGGTCGAAACTCAACAATAGAGGAAGGATTGCGTCTAGTCGTGAATGTCTCCTATTTTTCTATTACAAAGTGTTCGGTTTCATCTAAATTGGGAGGTTTCAGAAAGCGGAAACGGCAACATTGGTGTTCTTTCAAGCAAAAAACTATTATTGTTATATTATATACTAAATATTGTTATATTATTTTTCATTGTTGATTTTAACATTTACATCAACGGTGAAACTTCAAACGGTTGATCGGAACTGCATTTTAATAAATTCATAACTAAACATACTAATTTAGTATCATAAAATACCGCAAACAATGCATAAAATTGAGTTGCGTGCGGTGACATGTTGGTCGTAAGAGAAAGAAATTGTTTTGTAAAAAATACTTTCCTGGTACTTATAAAAAGTCCAGACTATGAGGTCGTTGTTTGCACGAAGGTTTTGGTTTCAATTCATTATTCAAAGAAACATCGATATCTAAACCAAGCAAACAAGCAATAGGGAAAATATATGATGGTTGTTTTAGGAGCGAAGACTCAGAAATTCCTTTATCTGTCCTTGATGTGTTTAATTGTTAAGGAAGTTAAGTAATGAGGTCAGGAATGTAGTGTGCGAATCAAATTAATACCGCTGGGGAGTCTGAAAATCAAATAATACTTATTTCTTACAAAGCCCTAAAAAACTAGACCAGAAATGCTGTATAAAAGGAAACATAGGTATTAAATGAATATATAGAATTTAGTTTTTAATTCCAAACATGGGGAAAAAATTGAATATATCTAATGTAGAGCATAGAAGAAATGTAAGGTAATGGAATAACTTTAGAATAGGTTAAGAAAGTCTATTTGAAAATAAGAAAAACAAGTATGTAATGAAATTAAAGGGTTACGGTTGAAGGGCCAAAACTAAAAGAAATCGCTACCTCAAAGTTAAAACACAGATTATTCACATTAAAATTAATCAAGTAAATTGCTCGCCGCTGAATGAAACTAAAATCTAAAATAGTCACCTTTTGGCTTTATTTTTAGACAACGTCGCAAGGTTAGACTTTACACGTCGGTCCGACCTATTCACATCCTCGACGTTCCAATTAAATAAGATTGCATAAATTAATTGTGCAGAACGGTGAGGGCGTGTTTTTGAAAATGTAATATTTAATTTCGCGTAGACTTATCGACCGTCTAATTGAATTTAACGCCCACAAACGGCCTTGGACTTATATTTACACTTATTATTACAGGGATGTCGTGGGAAAAGTGACAGAAGTAGTAAATGCAATGGGGGAGGCATCGGCTTCAGCTCAAGGACTGACCAAACCGATTACTACTGCGGAACGATTGAGAAATTCTGAACATACAGTCTTTCTTCTCATCGATAAAGATGCCGGAAAGTAAGTATTATTCAACGGTGTTTTAAAAAAAATTACAAAAAAATTAAAAAGGTTTCTTGACTCCAATTGTGTTGGCAAATATAAGATGTTACTTGTCCAGTTGTTATTTTATAATATTGGAAGTTTTGGGCATTTTAGTGGTGAAAAATTGATTGAGAACTTTATCAATTTTGTTGGTATACTTGGTATAGTTATTTTTTAAAAGAATATTTCAGACATGCAACCGAATATTATTATTTAATTCGCGTGTAAAACGTCTTGTAATTTGTAACTCAATAATGGTTTTACACAATCAGCTGCTATTAAATGATTTCATATATTTACCGATGCATTATATGTAATGCTTGTAACTACATAAATCAATCTTCAGCTTTGAGTATATGCGGGTGTAGAATGCAAGGACATATTGAAATTGATTGTCACAAATCAATAATTTCTCTATACTTAATATATCATTTTTCACCTGCACCTCCTCGCAGTACCTTTCGAGATTACTTACTTTCCATAAGAGGGCATGGATGTTTTCTAAATATTCAAGGACGTAAAAAGCATTTACTAGAAAAAATTGTTGGAGGGTTGTGCGTGGTGTACGTGCGTTGCTAAGAAACCCCGAATTAGATAAGTGTGAGGGTTACACGCTAAACCGCCCTCATAATCGTAATTGTTGTATATTTAGACTTGGGCTGCGTTCGTGCATTTCCTTCGAGTTATGAAATGTTTCAATGTGAAAACTGATTTCCGCGAACCCGCTATTTCGCTTGCTTTATTAGGAAAACTGTAGAGTGCGGATCGCCGCCCTCGCATACAGAAACGTAATTTTTAATATAATTTACGGCAGTTAATTGTTAAATTGCACCGTCGGTGGTGTGGCGCATCTCCGATGAAATTGCATCAAAATTTGAGAGAGGTAAAAATTACGTGACCTGCACTATAAGCAAGTGATGCAGTGTTTTTGCGGTTGTAAAATATAGTCAATATCTGCCCCCGAATGTGATGTATCGTTTATTTAATGAGGGGTGTGTGAGGATTAACTAAGTACAAAAAGGGAAATAAATAGACAATCAACGAATTTATAATTTATTTTACAACTTGAAATACAACTTAAATTGTGTAATATTTAATATCAATTTAATTTTAGTACAGATATTTCAGGTTTGAAGACGAAGCTTTCCGTTTGATCATTTTAACACGCAGTTAGTTTTCTATTTCACTTGTTTAAAATTGCAATTGAAACAACTGTTGAAACTCCAATCATTCTGAGCTTTGCAACACAAACTTTGGTGCATCGAGGGGAAATGTGGCGCTATTGATTTTCATCCCAGACTCCGGCGTCTGTACGCACCCACCCACGCCTTTCACTTCGCCGACTTCTGTACCATTTCATATAAAATCCATCGGAAATTTCGCTTGTAATTCCATGGGATAATTAATAGACGCACACGAGCGAATTAACTGGCTGAATGGGCCAGGCTTTAAGCACTTTGTAGAATATTGATGCCGTCGCGGTCAATTGAAGGCAAACCTGTTCATTTAGCAGAAGTGGACGACGTAGTCGTGTTTGTTCAATCCGATCAAATGTATGTTGCAATATTTTTGTCGCGCCGAGACCGTTGGTTGTCGCCATTTGGTGATTTGGAACAGGAACAATAAATAGGATTGAGCGTGACTGATCTGGGTTTATGGCTAACGACGAAAGCGAAGTCCAGTACAAAAGACCAGTACGTTTCAAAATTCGTAAATTTGTAAATCTGATTGGCAGAAGGATTAGTTAGTAGTGGGATGATTGTGTTCTATAAAACGGATGTTTAGAGGCAGAATCGAGAGTTGTTACCCTAATCGCGAATTGTTCCAATCGCGGTCGCGACCAACACAATAGCCCCAGGCGCTTTGTAATTCCTGACAAATTTATCTCATCATATTAATATACATATTAATTAAGATCAAGTCTTTTATTTAACATCAAAAGTAAAAGAAAGTGCTACAGTTTATCAGAAGCGGGATTCTAATTGTGCGTGTCGGCGTGGATCAGTAATGGAAAGAATCGTGTGAAGAAGTTTAGTGTCGGATAGGTGTGCCAAGAGGATATCTGTCAGTGTGCGAAACGAGCAGTTGGAGCTGTACGACGTTGTCGCAAGTTTGTTATAAGAGCAAAAAAGTTGCCGGTACTTGTAACAAAATGGCAGATGGTGGCGAAGAAAATCCGACAATTGAAGAAAATGGAAATGCGAGGGAGCCTCGTTATTTCCGCAACGTGCACGAAGTTTTACCAGATTTTGATCCTGTCAAGGGTAACCTCTCAATAAGTCAATGGATCGACAAAATTGAAGAACATGGCGAGATATATGACTGGGACGATATCTCCATGAGACATTTCGCGTTATCGAAGTTGTGCGGTGTCGCGAAATCGTGGCGGGACAGTTTGCCGAGAAAAGTGCGAAATTGGCAAGATTGGTGCAAATTGTTACGCGAAAATTTTCCGTGCGACGAGAGTGAAGTGATAGTGAGGCTTGAAGCGCAAAATTACAAGAGAACATCAAACCAGGATATAGTAGAATATTTCTACGAGAAGCTTGCAAAGTGCAACAGGGCTAAGATGAGCGAAAAAGAAGCAATCGAATGGATCGTACATGGATTAAACAACTTCAAGTTCAGGGATCATCTTGGACCATTAAGTCGGTACAAGAAGCCGTACGAATTGCTACCAGACATCAAAGCGGCAAGTACTTACATAAATGATAGATTTAAAGAAAAGTCATCTTGGAAAGATTTTAATGGTGGTACTAATCAGAAAAAGAATTCTGAGAATTACCAAAATAATCAAAAAATGAGCGCCGCAAATGATGACAGAAATAAAAATAGAACTAGAGAGATTGTTTGTTTTAAATGTCAGAAGAAAGGTCATTATGCAAGAGACTGTGGAAGGCAGAAAACCGAGCAGGCTGTAGTTAGCAGTTCTAGTAACGGAAATCCTGCAGTTTTGCAAATTGGAAATGACACTCATGGCAAGTACTTTAAGGATGCATTCATCAATGGAAAGCCTACGAAATGTTACGTTGACCTAGGCAGCAGCTGTGTTGCCATTCGTCATGACATATTAGAAGAAATGGGTCTCGCGTATTACGAGACTGACCTAGAACCTTTAGTTGGGTATGGTCAGGGAGTCGTAAAACCAATGGGTCTAGTCACCGTAAATCTAACAATAGACGGAGTGTCTGCAAAGGTCAAAGCACATGTGGTTCCAAACGAGAGTCAATTGGTACCTGTGTTGGTAGGTCACCCCTACACTGAACAAAGTCATGTGTTCATCTTGAGCACCAGCAATGAATTGAAGATCAACACAGACATTTCGGAACTAATGGATATTAAGTGTGAAGAATTGAAGAAGTCGAAGATTTCTACTTGTGAGTCAGCGCTGATTCCAGACAATTCTCTTGGACATTTAAACATATTGTCTTCTTTCAAAAACACTACCCTATGTGTTGAAGTAGGAATGCGGGAAAAAGGACAAGTTATTCTCAGATGTTTAATAACCACAGATGAAGAAGGAGAATCTGTTTTACCTGTTCTAAATGTTTCTGGCAAAACACTTAGATTTAAGGAAGGTGACATCATCACGAGAGGAGAAGTTTGTGAAATGGATGTTCCAACACCAAGACAACGACCACAATTAAATGAGCAACCAGTGACATTTGAAGAAGTCAATACAGATCTGAATCGGGAACAAGCAGAAGATGTTGTGAAATTGCTGAATGAACAGAAGCATCTAATTGCTCGAGAGATGAAAGAAATTGGTTTAACGGATGAAATCGAAATGAGTATTATATTGAAGGATGATACTCCAGTATACCATCGACCTTATCGAATGGCTAATATCGAGAAACAACAAGTGAAGAATATTGTGCAAGAATTAAAAGAAGCAGACATCATAGAAGATAGCAATTCACCTTTTGCCAGCCCAGTTTTGTTGGTGAAGAAGAAGACAGGTGATATGCGAATGTGCATTGACTATCGAGCCGTCAACAAACAAACAGTAAAAGATCATTATCCTATTCCATTAATTGATGATCAATTGGATCGAATGCATGGAATGAAATATTTTACAAGTTTGGATTTGAGCAGCGGTTATTATCAAGTTCCAATGAGTTCCGATTCAAGAGAGAAGACAGCGTTCATCACTGCCGATGGACACTACCAGTTTAAACGAATGCCGTTTGGACTCTGCAATGCCCCATCAATTTTTCAACGGTTGATAAATTTAGTGTTGGGTAATTTGCGATACGACGTTGCTATGGCATATATTGACGATATAATAATACCAAGTGAAACCATTAACGACGGAATCGAAAAGTTGGGACAGGTACTTCAAGCATTGAGTGATCGAGGGACCGCTTTCACGTCAGATAATTTTGAAGAGTTCTGTAAGAAGAATGAGGTACAACATGTCAAGGTAGCCACGAGCACGCCACGGGCAAATGGGCAAGTCGAGAGGGTCAATACCGTAATCACTACGTGTTTGGCTTCGTCGACAGACAAATTAGAAGGTGACGATTGGGATGAAAAACTCTATCAAGTGCAATGGGCAATAAACAATAGTGTGCATCGTGTGACAAGACGGACGCCACACGAAATCGTTTTTACACACAAAGGATTCGGCTTATCAGAGAATCCTCTTTCTCAAGAAATATTGGCATTGAATGCAGAAATTGGAAGTGAACAACAACAAGCTGATGTGGAAGAATTGTTGAAGAAAAATCAAGATGTAATGAAGGCACGTTACGACAAAAATAGAAGAGAAGCACCGAATTACAACGAAAATGATTTAGTGTTAGTTCGGAGTGAAGCAGCAAGCACTGGTCAAAGTAAAAAGTTGGTTCCAAAATACAGGGGACCATACGAGGTGGTTAAGAAGTTGGACAAGGATCGCTATCTAATTCAAGACATCGGAGGCGAAAGACAAAGTGCTAAGTTGTATAAGGGCATCATTGCGGTCGATCGTCTGAAGTTAGTGCCTAAGGATAACCAAGTGGATGAGTGAAAAAAAAAAAAGCAGAGTAAAGTGCGCGAGTGTGACCCGTGTGCTTCAAAGAAGATAGGATTTAAGCAGAACGTATAATAATGTTTGATTTGTTTTTATGTTATGTTTTGTTATTGTCTGTATACTTATTGCTAGAATTATGGCAGCCATGTACTAATTTTGTTGTTGTATTACTTGTATTGTTTATAGTTGCTAAGGATTAGTTTGTTGAAACATAGTGTGTGTAGTAAAGTTGTGACTAGGATAGGTCATGATTCTCGAGGTCGAGAAAAAGTCAGGAAAGGCCGAAACTGTTGCAATATTTTTGTCGCGCCGAGACCGTTGGTTGTCGCCATTTGGTGATTTGGAACAGGAACAATAAATAGGATTGAGCGTGACTGATCTGGGTTTATGGCTAACGACGAAAGCGAAGTCCAGTACAAAAGACCAGTACGTTTCAAAATTCGTAAATTTGTAAATCTGATTGGCAGAAGGATTAGTTAGTAGTGGGATGATTGTGTTCTATAAAACGGATGTTTAGAGGCAGAATCGAGAGTTGTTACCCTAATCGCGAATTGTTCCAATCGCGGTCGCGACCAACACAATAGCCCCAGGCGCTTTGTAATTCCTGACAAATTTATCTCATCATATTAATATACATATTAATTAAGATCAAGTCTTTTATTTAACATCAAAAGTAAAAGAAAGTGCTACATGTAATAATTAGTTTGTGTGTTTTAACAGCCGCCGAGGAGCAGTGACGGGAATGTTGAAAATAGGCAAGAAGGGCCTCTACGTCTTCGACAGGAACGGACAGCACTATCAAGTATCGCCTCCGTGCGTTTTAGATTTTTACGTCCACGAATCTCGCCAACGCACGGGCCTGGGAAAGAGATTATTCGAACATATGTTGCAGGTGAGATAAATTTGTGGTATGTACGCGCGTAGGTTTGGTGTGATGTTGACCCCGACCGTTCTATTCTCAGTCTAATCGAAACGAATCTCATCTACATTAGCCGACTCTTCAGTTCCTGGGAGGGCGTAATTAGATTAATGCGGACGGGATCGATTTTATTGACTTTTCTCCAGGAGTTTTAAGTGATAATTTGCGTTGTGTTCAAACCGCTCCTTTATTGATGAATTTTTAATATCGCTTCAACTGAACGACCTCGTCTGGTTGAGTACAATGATGCCTCTTTTGAGCAGTAATGCAATTTGTTGTGTCATTTCATCTCAAAGAAGTGTAAAGGACTATTTTGGTTTTATTGTAGTGGGTGTAACAAACGACAACGAACAAACATTTCCGCCGTTCTGTGTAGGTATAATTTATATACCTGATTTGATCCGACCGATGGCTAAATATAGCAAAAGAACTTTTGACGGAGTCGATTAAACTCGTCATCGATGGTAATCACATGCGAACGACCTAATCTAAAGGGTTTTGTGCCGAAAATATCGACTGCTATCGTGCAACACCGATCCATCGATACCAACCGGTCTCAGACATGAATTATGAATTTGAGCCACAAATCTCTTCCATGTCAAGGTCACTCTTGTTTTCCAAGATCGAAACCGCGATACGAGTGAATTGCATGATAGAGCTAAATATCATGTGCATCAGTAATTCTGCACTATATGCAAAATTGTAAAATGCATGTCCTCTGTTGAAAAACGGGTAAAATTTGAATAGTCGTGCGGAATATCGTCGCGACTTTGTATTGCTAATCGCAAAATTTGCTCCAGGCGGAAGGGATCGAGCCGGTGAAGATGGCAATAGACAGACCGAGTGAGAAGTTTTTGGGTTTCCTCAACAAACACTACACCCTCAGCAATCCGGTGAAGCAGATGAACAATTACGTCGTCTTCGACGAATTCTTCCCATCCAGTCCCGAGAAGAACAGCGCAGTGGAGCTCAGTCACAGGTTCGTCTTCAGATACATCCATTGACACGATTTAATGTACCCCCAAACTATTAATAAAATAATAATCAGCATAAATGCCCCATTTCTGTAGCTACTAACACGTCATTTTAGCGTTAGCACACCGGGGAAAAAACAATCGGCTAACGGCTTACAAACATCGAGTTTCACGTCACCGTTGGGACGATATGGGGCTCCGAGGCCTCCATGCAGCATGGGTCAGGTATAACCCATATAACCGAATCATTTTGCAAATTAATTCACTAACCTTGATAATCTCGCAATTGCAGATAATACATAACCAAACCTCAACCATATCCAAGAATGCAGAACCCACAGGGTAAGTGTTTCATAACGACTTGTCACTTAGTTGCATGCGAAATGTTTAGACTTGAGAGTGTAAAATCGGCTCCGGAAACAAATTATCAAACCAATCAAATTGGGAGGTAAGTTACGGCGCACGATTGGATTATTTTCCTTAATCGAAATATTACATAGTCCTGTCCTTCCCAATCCTGTTCAAAGTGCTCCCGATGTTTATTGCCGCCAAGTCTCGGATAGACTCAACGGAATGGGAAGTAACCCAGCCAAATATTATCAACAACAGCAGAGCAACAATATGTGGCAAAGTATCAATGGTGGTAGTGGAGATCAGGCACAATTCAAGGACTCAAATACCGAGAATTCTCACAAACAACATGGAGAGAATCAGTCAGACAAGAACAAGAATCAAGAGCTGGTTCAAAATGCAAACGTAGAAAATAATCAAAACTATGCTCAGACTCAATCATATCCAGTCCAGTATACAACTCCAATGACGCACAATTACCAAATACCCAATGCTGCTGCTAATTTATACGTTCCTCAACCAATCAATTCACAAGGCATTATGCAAAATATGGCACACCAACAACTAAATATGGGCCCATACGCCCCACAAATGCAAAATATTGCACAATGCCCTCAGAATATTGTTCCGCAAACACTACAAATGAACGAAGTCTCTGGGAACGTAGCAGCTCTAAACCAAAACGTTCAAAATACTGCACCATTGGTTCAGAATTATAATACGCCACCACTGACACAAAATATGCCTTTGGTGCAAAATGTGGCACCACCACAAACTCGAAGTACAACTTCGCAAATACACAATTTGGCTCCAGCACAAAATATGGTGTCACAAATACAGAATGTGCCACCACAACTCCCAAATATACCATCACAAACTCAAGCGTATCAACAAAATCAAAGTTTGGTTCAACCGAGTCCAAGCATTATGTATAATCCTCAGAATATGGTATCTCAAACCCAATTCCAGAACGCACTGCCCCAGACACAAAATATGGCACCATCGCTTCAAAATATACAACCAACTCAAAATTTAGTACAGCAAACTCCAAGCATGATTTACCAAACCCAGATACCCCAAACTCAAAGTGTGGAATTGCAAGTACAAAATGCTATACCCCTTCAAAATACCATGTCTTATACACAACCCACATACGCTGTAGCCCAAGCCGGTTATAATAACGTGACTTCTGTACCAAATATGCCTCAGTCTGCGACATACAACACTCAATACCAAGAACAAGTACCAAATGTGGCGCCTGTATATTCACAGAGTGCAATGGCATCTCTGCCTCCCAACAATCAAGTTCAAGATAATTTGATGTATACAACACCACCACAATATGTGCAGCAGTATCCAAGCGCCACTAATCAGCAGTACAATTTGAATCAGAACCCCCAGGAAAATACAATGCTGCAAAATAACGTCTCTGGTCAGCCCCAGAATTCGAGCAAATTGCCACAACAAACTGATGCGAAAAACTTAATCGACGCAGGTGAAAACAAAGAAAGATATGCCTCGTTTTATAACAAGCCGACAGGACCGGAAGTTACACCACAACGGTCACAGTCTGTACGTTTCAAAAGTGTGTCGAAAAGTGGACACGTAATGTCAGAAGATGCCGAAGGTGCGAGCAGAGCAAAGCAAGACGTAAACGTGCAACAAATTCCCGGCGGCAGAGGGTGAGAGTTGAAATACTGTGCCGAGATTCATTAAATTATTATTAAATTAACAGTGATGCGAGTGAAGCTGAGAATGAAAGCTTAACTATGGGGTACGGGTACCCCCCTCAGATATCAGATCCGTAAGAAAACTATTAATTAAGATTAACCTTGACGTTAACCACATTTAGCAGGCTAAAAACCGCAAGGACGGCTAATATGATTAGCGCCAGCGGCCCTTAATTGAACGCTTAATAATTAATTTCCCGACCCCAAGTTAACAAAATTCCCGCATGATCAGGCCCCCGACTTTTAAGGTAAGATTTATTTTAATTGATTAGTCGTCAGTCAGCAATCCCGTTTAATTTTTAAGTTGAAATTAAATGATTTGTCAGCCGCACACCACTACTTCACGCGTTGGCAAACGCTTTTTATTGATTGTTTTGTTTGTTTTTTATATTAACATTCAGTTGCGAATTTTTCTTTTATTGATTTTGTTTTTTTTCCTCCCCACAGGGCACAAATAGCCTCACAGTAAATTACAATCTCTAGAAAATTCTTGCAATATTCCAGTGAAACCCAGGTAATGGAAGAACAAGTCAGCTCTTCACCAAAATTGGCACGGCCCCGATCTCTTTCGATACAGCTAAGTGAAGAACAGACGGAAGATAAACACAAAGATGATGTAGAAAGTGAGGTACAGAATAAGGAAGTGGTCATCGCGGAAGAGATGCTGGAAAACATGACCATCGAAAATAGCGCAAACGTCGATAGAACCGATGGTAAAATATCGGCGTCTGAAGATAAGACGCCCACGAAACGAACGCCGAGCCACTTGACGGACCAAGGATTTTTCGATTTGAAATTTTACCACAACAAATTGTGGTAATCGCGGCTTGTTTCGCGTACCTCGCTTTTTATATCATTCATATTGTATTTATTTATTGTAAAAAAATTATTTATTAAAAGTTTAGCTCCCATTAGATGTTATTGTTATGGGCATGTTTTTTTGACATTAGTTGTTACCGGAATTTAGTTTGTTAATTTGGTCGCGCGCTTGTTTGTGCAAAACGAACGCTGACATTTTGTAACGGAAAAACTAGCTTTTGCACATTTTGATAGGCAGCTTGTTTAGCAAGTTTAAAACCGGCACATTGTTAGAAAGCTCACGAACGAGGGTACAAACGTAAAATTAAGTTTCTAATTGTTTAAATGATTTTTATTTACAGCTTAAACCACCGAAACATGTTTCTTGAAAACTTTTTAATCCGCTGAAATAAGCTTTGCTCCCAATATTTCGTGCAATATTTTTTACACTAGAAACTGTTACTATTATTTTATGTAGATCAATGTAAAAAACAATAAATCATTAAACGTAAGATGCTGTTTAATTAAATTACACATGGTAATCACCACCATCGACTTTGTCGTCAGATAAGAACGACATTAAATACTTTGCAGCAGCTTCATCCAGCCAAATAAAATGAACAGTCCATGATACTATCAGTCCAAACAGTATTCCGCCAATTACGTCTAGAATATAATGCCTATACATGAGAATTCTACTCAGGCAGATTGCAGTAACCCATGCCAGCAAAGGAGGAATACAAAAAACAGGCAGCGAGTACAAGTTAATAAAAAAATATACCACATAAACTGCACGACTAGCATGGCCTGAAGGAAAACTGAATACATCAGGTCCGATCTGCCCCAACGCGTCGTCGGTGTTGGCAACGGGGCGACGGCGTCGGAAATATGCTTTAGCAACAGCAATCAATATGATATCCAGAAAGAGGCCTACAATTTATAAACTTTGACTTAACAATTTGTCTCAATTAAATCAAGTGAGGTACCGATTAACATGTTCACCTGCAGCTGGATGAGAGATGGATTGTCGAAAAGCCACGTAAAAGCGATCCAAAATGCAAACCACGGAATTCCATGACATGTTATCTAAAAAGGATTGTTTAAAATCGGTTTGTGCACAATTACACATACTTCTAAGGCCTTGTAGTGAATACGAAGGGATCTTAATGGTAAAAACTGATTGGCCCATAAAACAAAACGTTTAGTAGTTGCGGCATCGCAGTTTAAAATGTTCTTTATTGCTGGTGGAACTTGTCGCTTTTCCGACTAAAAAAATATAAATATTTAAACATGAAAATTGACACGACGGTAGATAATACTGCTTGAGACATCGTGAACGGTTATTTTTTAGTAAAAATGCACAATCATTCCAGTTTAAAAATAAAAAATTGGAGATATAACCCTAAATTACTGAAATTTCATTATTATTCTGACAGCTGTCACATAATGTAATGGTACCATCATAGTAGTGCAAAAAACACTAGTCGGAGTTACTAAATGCCCATTTACATCACTGACATCGCTACATATTACGTTATGTTCCTTACGTTACCCAACACAAATTTCAAAAAAATTTGAAAATTTTACAATTTAGAACAAGAAAATACTAATATAAATGAAAAACCATAAATTTTCACCTGTCTTAAAAAATTTCTTTTTGATGTTACATCAATTATTAACGGACTCAGTGAATTTAATTTTTTTCCACCAATTCCGTGTCTGAACTTATCCACTTACTTGCAGATTCTTCGTTGAAATAAATTGACTGCAATTATGTACAAAATATTTAGAGAATGTTATTGTTATGCATCGTGTCCGAAAAGATTTTCAACAGAAAACTTAATTTCAAAACATTCTTAACTCCAACTCAGCGTGGAAATTATGCTACACTCTATCGAACGCCGAGGTTATTCCATGGTCTATGCGCAATTTCGTTTTATTTTTATACGCACGTTACATGACATTGTCAGTTATTACAACCAAATACATTTTTTATTTTCCAAATTTGTGTTAAAACCAAGGAATCAATATTTTACATCACGTTTTATTATTTTTGTACGCTTAATGATCAAAAGATCTGTAATTTCAATCGCTGTAGCGCCGCAACAACAATAATAATCGATAATGGCACTAAAAAAATATTAGATAATGAAACATAGAACTTAGTTATTCTCAAACGTTTCTGCAGCTGAAGAAAAACTATTTTCTGGTTCCGTTAATATTTTCAGTTTTTTAAAGGTTGTTTCAACCACTGAGCATGTCCACCTAAGTAGTATCCCAAGAATTATTTAAACTCAATTCACAACTTGATCAAAAACTGTTTGGATTACTTTATTAAATTTGATACGTTTCCAATCAGCATGACAAAAATCTTTCTTAATCTTTTATTGGTGTCATCGTATGCTCGTGCGTCATGTTCCGTCTAGTTTTTTTATTTATATCTTCCACCAGACCAATTAATTTCAACAGGAAAATTTAGGACGCAGTCGTCCGTTAATAAATTTTGCCAAAGCTGCAAAAATGTTCATAAAAATGTATGAAAAAATGTTATTGCAATCGATTATATTTGATTAAATTGCGAGACAAAGATAACTCTTTTATTGTCTTGCCGCCGTGAAATTAAAATACGTATTTCAAATGTACTCGTAAGCGGACAAGTTTAGAAGTGGCGTTGGAGTAAAAATCAACAGTAAATGTCGAAAAGAGATAAAACAAAGCGCCAAATGTATGTAGAGCAATTCGGGGATGAACATTTTCCGCTTCGAATGATTTCAAAAGCAAAGCACCAGTATTAATGAGGTTGCTTCAGAGCGTCCGAGCAAATTTCGAAAACGTTCGTCCGGCGTCAGACTTATTTATTTACAATTGTAGCGAGATGTCGCAAACAATCGGTCGATCTAAAGTGAATTTCGGCGAGCGCGATTTGCAAAAGGACGTCACTTTTCAAAAATAGACCCTCCAGAAATAGTCCGCGACCGAACCTATCTCAGTTGCAGGCCAGACCAAGACTGAAGAGCATTTCAGAGCCGTTTCACGCGTGTGCAAAACGTTCGAATTTATAGGAAAAGAGCAGCTTTTTGATCGGAACGCAGTAGTGAGCAGGAAAGATGGGAAATTCGTATCGTCTCGTCTGTGCTACGTGCAGTAATGGAACAATATAGAAAAGAGAAGAAACAGAGTAAGTGGCTAAATGTCGATTTTGACGACGGATTTGGCTCTGTGACGCTTTTCATCGTTAAAATTTCGTCTCGATTGATTCACCACGAACACGGCTTATTTTGGCGCGCCAACTCCTCTTGGCATCTCACGCGACATCAACAACGACCAAGCTCATTTCTGATTTCTTCACTATTTTTGCCGCCAAGACGAATGGACGCATCACTCTTCCGATGCTGTCTGTCAACATTCGGACACCCTATATATAGTTTGAGACATCATTATGTAACTCTACTCTGCTACCGCATCAGAAAACTTGCAAGACTTGCTAAAATAGATACTTTCTCGCCGCGTTAAAAATAACAACAGATCACAATGAGTACACGCAATTTCGAATTTTATAAGTCGCAGCCAGTTCCACATCATTTATACGACGGAAACTTTGTTCTATAAGAGGTTTGGCACTGGTCTGAAATTTACATCGAAAAATGAATTCGCGGAAATAAATCCAATAGAGCAATTAGTAAACGACCCGAAATCGAATCTAATTATAATCTCCAACAACTCGAATAAATATTTATTCGTTTGGTGGAATCCAGTTTTTCGCAGATGAAAAGGAATATCTCTTAGTGTATTTACAACATCCACCATTACGTAAGCTGAACTTCACACCTGTTAAAAATAAAAATACATTTTCGTTAGCAAAAACCAAACGGAAGCTTTCAAACCGAACTGGTTTAGCAGCGACTCCTGAAAAATATTTGACAGGAAGTCGTATTCAACTTAAGATCGTTGTTTACTAACGCCGTTATTAAATTAAATTTTATGCCGCACTCAAACTTTACGATAATTTTGTGTACATTCCTGCGCGTTTCTTCCAGGGGAGAAAGCTCCACGGATACCTATCAAGACCTACAGGTGGGAAGACATCCGAAGAGCGCGTTTGCGAGGTGGGTATCCTTGGACCTATCTGTACAAAGACCCCTTCACCGATCAGATCGAAGCCGACCTGTTTAAGATGGAAACGAGGTCTAAAAGTGCCACAACTCTGCGTCGATCATCCGAGTTGGACATCAAAGACGTAACGAACGGAGACGATCATCATCGCCACAGTCTAACTCCAGAACCTTCCGGCTATATTGTCATAACAGAGGTACCAAGTGATTCAGAAAGTCATTCCAAAAATGCGGCTCGAGGTTCCTTTTCGATAGAAGATTTAGACGAACCGGTGCTCAATCTCGAAGAAGCGGAGAGTTCGGACGACATCAGTCAGTATTTGGATAAGGAGGAACCAACAATTGAACAGGAACCAGTTGCGGCGGCGAGTAGCGATGTCGAGAAAATTAAGGAAAAGAATGGAGAGAGGGCCAAATCGGAAGAACCGAAACGCAAACGAAAGATGTCCATCGAAAGTAGTTATAGCAGAAAGAGTTTGTCTAAACTGGCTTTTATGAAAAAACTGAAGGAAGCGAAAGATAAAATTAAAGTTCCTAAATTGAGTTTGCCGAAACAAACAAAAAAAGAACCGGCAGAAAAAGCTGTAGGGCAAGCTAAACCGAAAGCGAAAGAAAAAGCGAAAAACGTGCAACCGAAGCGCGACGAAAAACCCGTTTATATCCATATTCCACTAAAACCACCGGAAGGGGAGACCGACGAGTTTTCTTACTTGGAGTTCGGTGATAAGAAACCCGAAGAAGAACCAAAAAAACCGGAAGAAGTGCCCGAAGAAGTAGCGGAGAATCCGCCAGAGCTGGAGATCAAATTTGAATCTGACGAGCGAAGATTTAGTGGCACGTCCGACGAAATCGTGGCGTTTGAAATTTTAAAAACCGAAACCATAAATCTGGACGAAGCAGAAAAGAACGGACTGCACGGTGGCAGCGATTATTTTATTATCCAACAAGACGATGACTCCAAAAGCGAAAATATGATTATTATTGTACCGGGGTCCGAAGAGGCGGGTCCGAGCAGATCCGATTCGAGGAAAACCACTCCATCTAGGCAGGGAAGCCAAAAATTGAGGGCCAAGTCTGCGGAGCCCGAGCGAAAAAGAAAATCTTCGATTGAAAGCAGTTACAGCCGAATAAGCCTATCTAAACTTGGTCTTCTAAAGAAGCTAAGGAATGCCAAAGATAAACTGAAGTTTTCCTTAGCGCGCTCCGATTCGAAAAAGGAACCCAGTAAAAAACTACAAAAGGAATCAGTTGCAAATAAGGACAACAAAGATGACACGAACAAAGAAAATAAGAAAGACGAAGAGAAGAAGAAGAGGGTACATAAAGGTACGGAGCCGAAGTACATTCACATACCTCTTAAACCGCCAGAAGGGGAGACGGACGAGTTTTCCTACTTGGAATTTGAAGGAAAAGAAGAGGTGAAAACCGAAGCGGAGCAACCAAAAAAAGAAGAAGAAAGCTCAATAGAAAGTCCGGTCAGTCCAAAAACGGAAGGTGTGCAGTTCATATTTCTGACACCTCCCTCGGACGATGAAGTTCTGGACCATCCCGACGTACCAGAAACTCCTTCAACTGATACACCTCCCAGCTTCCCGAGTATTAAAGAATTGAAGAAGATCGCGAAGGACGCAGTGGACGAACTTTCGCCAAAGCCAGCTCTACAGCCTGTCGAAGAAGAAGAAACCTCAAACACCGACGAAGCTAAGGACGCTGAAAAAATGGTAGTGGATGAAGAGGACGGTCTCAAGCTGACCGAATCAGCAATGGCAAAGCAAGAACAAAATGTCAAATCCAAAGAAGTCGAAGTTAAATCGAGTTTAAAAAGCGACGGGTCACCGATTTTAAAAAAGAAGGTTTCGTTCAAGCGTCGATCAAAGGACGAGTCGAAGGAGGAGATCTACGAAGACATACAACCGGTTCCTGTTGATGATAAAGCCAAAGCAGACGGCGAACAAAAAGCTCAATTAGCTGTGATGGGAAACAGTCAATCCATGTCTGTTGACGAAGAGAAGAGCTATCTCGACGAACACAAAATCATCAAAAGCACGTCACTCGAAGAAGACTACAACAGATGGTCAAAATTAAGGTGGGTAATGCTTGTTTTCCTAGCGGTAGTAAATTATGTCGAATATTTGCGCTTAATGATCAATAAAGTTGGTTCATATGACTTAATCACTTAAAAACGGTAGGAATTCATATGCGTTTATTGATGAATGTTTTGATAATGAAGCGAGTTAATAAGTAGTTGAATTTTGAATAGATCCATTAGGAGACAAGAGAGATAAAAGCGTATTGTTGCAAGTGAACAATGAACAATATTATTCGATTGCGCCGCCAATTTCAACATCATTTTGACTGGAGGTCGGTTTAAATATTTTGACTGTCAAAATATACATCGATCGTTAAAACACGATCGGGAAATAATAAACTTAACAGTGAGCAGATTGTAGTTTGAATTATAAATTTTATTATCAAATAAATAAAATACAACATAAAACATAAAAATAGTTCCTCGTTTTATACATATAATTTGTTACCAAATAACCAAAAATAATGCCATATATCTTTTGCTCTCTCTTTCATTGCCTTTGATAAATTAAAAATAAGATATAGTGGTTCTAAATTGTACATTTTAAGTTATTTCTACCAGAATTAGTTGTGCCATTCAAAAGTCATTTGTAAATAGAAAGCATTTGGAACACTTTTTATGAAATGGTTTAACAGTTTTGCTAAATTACAAAAATATACAAAATTCAAACAGGACTAGTTTGAGATTACTTGTACCAAATGTTTAGTTTCATTTTATGTATTTTTTGTTGGTCTCTGCTTCTGTACTGTCCACACAATTAAATTAAACTTTAAAATTCTGGCACCACCAATAGTTAATTTAATTTAATTTAAAAAATATATTTGTAAATAAACGTACGTGTAACCGTTTTTTGGGAATTCCGTCTGAAATGACTTGTCCCAACAAAAAATTTATGAAACTGAAAATAGATCACATTGTGGCTACTTTAACACAAGAATGTCCCAAATACCAGAAATATGCTAATATCGGAATTATTCTCGGTGTGTTAACGTCCCACAACAGGAAGCACTTTCATTCGCTCCAAAATAATCTCCGAGCGATTTACAGCCGCTCTTTAACGCTTGGCACAACCTCAAGCCTGCCAAAAACCAAAAATCGAGCATAAAGCCGACGAAAATGTCGAGTGCCTATGCCGAGCGCAAAAATAGTCAAGACGCCCGTCGGCGCCGATTCGGTGGATGTCGTATTCAAAAAGCTGAACACTAAAATTAAACAGTGGACCGCAGCGGGTCTCTCGAGAACGACGAAAATGTGATATAATAAAAATCAACGCGGTGGTTAACGGTATGGAAGCGGCACAGCCGGCGGTGCCGTCTTACGTAGGAAGCAAAAAGCGGCGCAAGAAGTCGGCCAAGGATGGTCCTAAACGCTCGGCGTCGGAAGGCCGTCGCAGGACCTCCAGACGCCGCGACGTCTCTATGGACTCCACCAGCTCCTCGGCGATGTCTTTGGATGTGCGATGCGCTTGTCAGTACTTTCAATGCGACTCGCTGCTCCCAGATAGGGTTAATCCGGTGGGCACGAGGCCCAGCAGTCGCCTGGGAAACGCGGTCACGAAGCATGGGTATGTGCTGCATCCAGAGCGTATTTATATCCACGCACAAACGTTTTATTTTTTTTGGGTCGTGACCGATTTGGACAAATTCTCTAATAAGTCTCGACCGAATCATCGTTCCAAGTGGACAGCGGACTAAATAAATATCCCTAAACTATTAAAAACTATTAGAAAAAATATATAATATGTAACTGTTACGCAACAAAAAGATTCACTTTTATTTTAATTTTCTAGAACTGGATTGTCTGTTAGTTTTGCGATAACCTACGAGTCTCGAGAAATACAGCAATCCATTTATCTATGAAAAAGCGCCTTGCATAAAATACATTTTCAACGTGAAATGGGAGCGAAAAAATACAAAAAATGAAATAAGTGCATTTGAAACATTTTACTGTTATGTAACATACATAGTCACATTTATTTTTATATGTAGGTATCTTGTTTTTTATTACAACTGAACTAAAACTAGAGCAAGAATATTTCACCAACCGGCACCCTTGAAGGCAATTATGTCTTTCAGTGAATAAAAATCCAGAATGCATTTAATTTTTCCGAGACGTGATCGATTTGGGCAAATTTCATGATAACCTGCCCAAGGGCAGACCTCGTACAAAAAATGCAAAGCTTGCAACAAACAAACGCATTTGAAACATATTTTACTGTTATGTAACAAAGATTTTCGTTTTTATTTTTAAATTATTATTAAAATATTATTCGCCAGTTACCATATTCTGTCAGTTCATACTATTTTTCTTGTTCACTCATTGTGAATTAAAATTTTGAATAAAACCAAACCAATTCATAAAGAACAACATACAACAGGTAGAGCAAAAACACTTCATCAGTTAAAATATGAACCCACATACAACTTTATTCATTTGTCAAGAGATTGTGTAAAAATTATTGGTAACTCATCTTCAATATGAAACTACTTGACGCTACCTTTTCCAAGTGTAATTCAGAATGTATCAATTGTAATTCACATTAGTGAATTGTACTTCAGAAAGGGTAAATTGTAATTAAGAAATTGGCAATTGTAATTCAGATAACATAATTGGCTATATAAATTTCATTTAAAAAATAATCACTACACAATACTTACCTCAGAAAATAATTTTAACCACACAAAACATACTAACATACAAATACAACAGTTGCCTTTAAAATTCAATGTACGTAAACTTTCCTAATAAACAATAAACTTTTTTGTTGATAAGGCAAATAATTTGTCACAGGATTAATTTTCATTGTAACTGATACATTAAAAATGCTATTTTCTTAATTTCAATTGACTAATCTGAATTGCAATTGATGCTTTCTGAAATTTTGTTCGGCGGTGGTCGGTGCCGAGTCTTTAATTTTTCACTCGTTATTCCCAAATTACTAGGCACTGTATGAAAAATTCCTTCCCGATTAAACTGCTCGATTTAAATACAAATATATGTCTACATCATTTTCGGTGCCTTTCAATTGAAACACTCCAACTAAGTTATAACGACATTTCTTTATAACTTTCTATATGAAATCACGAAATTTCAAAAAATGTGGAATCGTAAATAATATTGAAATAATTTGACTTCATACCCATAAGTAATTAATATTCATTGTCATTGTCAGAATCACTGCAAACGATTAAAGTGATGATTAATTCAATAATTTAACGATTATCAAACATCGAGGAATTTCGTGAGTCAAAATTTTTTAAGTTTGCAAAAATTAGATATTTTCACTTTTTGAGAACTATTCCATCACTCCAGTATTTTATTTATTATTTAATTTTATAACATATTTTCATCGAAACTATGTTGTGGCTAATGCTAATTAGCTAATTGTTAATGGCTAATTAGCCATACAGCTTCCTTGAATTTTAAGTATTTTGAAAGAAGACTAGAAAATTCAAGATTAATTGCATAGTAGGAAATTGAGAGGATTTGGAAAGTCTTAGTTTTAGTTTCGGACGCTGTTCATGATGCACACACTCTCAGAATACACTCCAAATTCTGTAACTTGTAAGATCAAATTAACAAACACCGAATATCTTCTCGACTATATTTTGTCAAAACAAGTTGAATAAAGCTTCTACCAGTAAAGAAAATTCTTGAATAAATAAAATGTTTCAAGACTACGGCCTTCTAGCCAGACCGAGTAAACTAAAGTTTTGCACACAATTTTTTTGCACGAGTGCATCAACTTCCTTATTTTATTAGTTACAAAATCTGTATATGTAAATTTTGGGGTCTAATTTGAGTTTTTATTTACTTATCCGTCTTTAATAAAACGTTTTACGAAAAGGGCTAAAATTAATAAATTAATAATTAATGAACTCTAAAAGAAAAATTAGCGAAAAACAAGAATTGAGACAGATTGGACTTGAAATTGTTTCTGAAGCTAAAACACTGGGCACCCAAAATTCCAAAAATTAATAAATTTTTTAAATTGTTTTTTTTCTGAATTGATGTCGTTTTTGACTTATTTTTTTCACAGTAATTGTAAAAAATAAAAAAGTAGTCTTGAACTACGCAACAGTAAAAATAAAATTCAAAAACGAAGATTGTTAAGTTTGTTTTTAATGCATTGGGAACAGTGCAGTATAATATATGACTTTTTTAAATTTTATTAAAATACGGACTTTTTTTCTTTACTGCAGTGATCACGAATACGAACCTGTGAATCCCCCGGCCGAAGTCACGCCCGCGCCACCACCGACAGTCCACGTGACCGAGACGGACCAAGAGCTCAAAGAGAAACCCACAAGCCTGGCCAGCAGCACCACGTCTTTGGAAAAACGCATGTTGGGAGCTGACAGAGAAGCAACCCCTGAAGAACCCCTCACAATTGAACAAATACAAACCGAAATCGAGAACAAATTTTTCGCACAACCTGTACATCAACCGGTTGTGCAAACAGTCACCAAAGAAGTTGAAACCCAACCAGCAAATAAAGCGGAAGGTCCCGGGAGATTCCAACAAGCTCTAAAAACCCAAACAGATAAGTTCAAAACGAAGCTGCACGAGTTGAAGAAACCCAACATCAAACTGCCCTCGAAACCGACAATCAAAAAGCCCAACTTGCATAAATTCAAATTCGAGAAGCCCAAGTTCAACATGCCCAAAATGCCCGATGCGCCGAAGATTAGTCTGCCGACGTTCAGCTTGCCACGCAGAACTCCCACGAAACGGTCTCTGAAAGAACGACAACTATCGACGGAATCGAACGCGGGCGATTCCAAGACAAACTATTTCGACTTTAGAACTTATCCTAGATTGTTTAGAAAGAAACCTAAAGACGACCTCGACTCGTTCGGCTCGAAGAACGAAGCTCCTGCCTTTTCAACCGTTCCGAGAACGAAACGAACCAAGGAAACTGACAGATGGGGTGGTCACGAATCCATCAGGATACCATTACACGCGGAGGATTCGGTAGAGACCGAAGAGAGGGAAGACTCCGTCGAAAGACGGATGGCGTCTCACATACGATACAACGAAGATATCGATGATACTGACGACGCCTACGAAAAGGAGAATCAGGAAATAAACGCAGCTTCAAAATTCAGCAACGATTTCAACAGTCGTTGGAAACATGGAAGTTTCCATCCAGAACCAACCAATCAACCGGTCACAGATTTGGACTACCCAGAAGATGAAGAACATGCTAGTTTTGACATCAACACCAGCAAGGATCGCATCCATTCATCGGAAAGCTCTTTAGGAATACACCGAAGAGGTGTCCTCGAAGAAATCGACTCCGACGAGTTTTTCTTACGACAAAAGGGCATTTCTCAAGATAACATCGAAGTCGGGTTGTATCTGAGTTCAGAAATCAGAGAAGCGTTTAAATCGCCAACAAACGCGTTAGCTGACTTGGAACGCGAACCACGAGATTTTGGGTACGAAGCGAGAGCATCCAACCAATCACTCCCAGAAGCGGGTTCGAAGCGCAAAGCTCTGAAGAAACCAAAACGGAAGAAAACTCCGCACGTTTCGCACGAACAAATCTCGTTTGACCAGGACTCCGAGCTGGATAACGACCTGCCACCTTCCAGGCCCAAACGACGCAGTAGAAGGAACAGGAAACAAAAAGATGAGGAAGTTGTTATACCCTACCAGGAGACCATAGCTGTAGATCGCAACGTGGTCACGGACCATCCCGAACTGGTGTTTGACAATGAAGAAATGCAAGAAAAACAACAGCCCGAAATCAAAGTCAACGATCCTTATGCTGATTATGACGAGAAATACGAGAGTGAAGAAGAACTGTACAGAAATGAAGACGTAACACCTTCGGCTCCACCTCGCAAACAGAAAAGCTTAAAAAGTCTAAACTTTTCAGAACACGACTCCATTCTTGGCGATTTTAACTCGTATAAAAAACCGCCAGATGATGTAAGTATTGCACCCGTCTTTTCTTAACATGGCTTATATCACTTGGTTATGTTTCTGGCAGGTCGAAATCTACAAAACGCAACACCAGTTTATTATTTCCAAGGCAGAACTACCTCCCGTCAAACCAGAACGCACTCTAAGTCGTTCCAGCTCCAAATCCAGAGACCAAGACGAATTACCAGCACGCCCCACGAGATCCAGATCCAGAACAACATCGCTTGGCGATTCTTTAGCGACTGAAGATGCTTGCGTCGAAGAGGTCTGCGTGCAAGACTTCCGAGACTACATGGGTTACGCAGTAGTGGACAAGAACGTCAGACGAGATCCTCCTCTACCACCACCGCGCAGGCGATCAATTCAGTCTGAAAGATTACCATCGGAACCAAGATTCTTCACGGTACCTCGATCTTCAAGCAACGAACCTCCGCTGAGACCAGTACGAAATTATAGCACTCTGGGGCCTAGTAGACCACCGAGGAGAAAACCCCCGATTAATATGACCGACGAGGAGAAGGAAATCATAGACATTACGCAGTATATCGAGATCGAAGAGGAACCGAATCGAGACTTGCATTCCGGAGAAGTGATCCAGAAGATGAGGGACAGGCCTCTGCCTGCACCACCGCGGCCTCCGAGAAAAACGAGAGCGCTGCACGATATTAGTTCGCAAGAGAACATCGCAATCGATGGCGACGAAGACGAGGAAAAAGAGGTAAATTTAGAAGAGGCTGAAATTTTCACTCAAACACAAACACACGAGGATTTTGAGTACGAACACGGTCCGGAAATGATTGAAAGACGTTTATTA
The DNA here is from genome assembly GCA_964023215.1 of Eledona agricola. NCBI lineage: Eukaryota > Metazoa > Arthropoda > Insecta > Coleoptera > Tenebrionidae > Eledona > Eledona agricola. The sequence goes on from OZ026855.1 coordinate 27,200,511, forward strand.
ACACCCACCCACTACACTTATGAGGAAGAGACGATCACTCATGGTTCTCTTGTAGTGGAACCGTTAAACGGAGCCAAGCTACTACCAGATTCGGAAATTACTAAAATTGAGAAGAAAGAACGCACAATTCCAGTCACCAAAGACTACGACTACGACGATGAAACATCAGAAATTCCCGAAGAGTTTACGAAGCTCAGGGATCCACAACCAAAAGTGGTGGAACGCACAGTGGAAAGACCGGTCATGATCAAACCGAATTCCAGCACCGAAATAGAAGTGCTAAAAACTCAAAAATTGCAAGTGTCCGACTTGGATGTGGATCGTCTGAGTGTGAACGAACTGCTAGCCAATAGAATAGTAGTTTCTGAAATCGAAAGTGGAAACATTCAGACCGGTGACATAAGCTCAAAATCGGGTGCTTTGAAAGTCGGTGAAATAGAACTACCACCAGCCCTTATTCAGCAGTTGTTTGAAAGACTCCAGTCGGTTGCTCAAGAACAAAGCTGTAGTATTGAAAAAACCGAGTCCGAAGGACAAAAAAAAACTCCAATTGAAGAAGTAGCTGTTGAAACGGTTCCCCCGCAACGACCCCCCAGAAAAACTGAAGACGGCGTAGATGACATAGAACAACCCCAAATAGAAGTAGGACTAACCGATTCGCTTAACGTTTCGGAAACTGAAGAAATTAGAATCCCACAACCACCGCAACGAACGGATTCCACTGGAGCTACAGCTGAAAGTCCTCCACAACGAACGGATCCTGCAGAAGCCACACCACGAACTGAAACCCCGGAAGATACACCCCAAAGACCTCCACGACACGCTGAAAAGTCTGAATCGGCCAAGGAACCTGAAATAGATGACGACCCGCCTCCGCGACCGCCGGAACCCCAGATAGAATACATACCTTCTCAGCCGCCCGCCAGCTTCTACGCCCTCCGAGCCCAGCAGTTCGTCGACGATCTTGAAGGTGACATTCCCACGGCTCCTCGACGGAGGCGCCATCATAAACCTCCAATTTCTAGGTCTAGCTCGGAGGATGGTCCCGTTCCGCCCCCATCTAGAAGACGCTACAAATCCCCAGAACCCTCAATTCCCCAACTAACGAGTCAGTTGTTACAAGCCTGCGGTACGGCCGCGAATAGCTCTTTGAAAAGACTGATAGCGCACATCAGCGATAATGTATTAAGAAACGCTGATGGACAGCAAGATTTGCATGTGGTCGTAGTGATTTTGTTAATTCTCATAGCAGGATTAATTTTGTTAGGGTTCGGTGACGGTAAAACCGTTCATCACCACCACTGGGAGTTCTTCAATCCGCCGAGGGATACGTAATTTCTTCATTTTTTATCGATTTTTAAGTGAATCCGTTTTTACTAATTAAGTTTTTGTTAAAGTATGTTGCGTTGGATGTTATGTAAATAAATAGTTGATCATCAATCGGTTTAGTTCTTGTTTTTATGCAGTTATTATATTTTATCGTTGTAACTTCATATAATGTCACATTTCTTAATAAATTATCTACTTATTACATCAAGTCAAAACAAATCGATTAAGTCCTCATATGTGACCAGATTCCTTTTGTCTCTGTGGCTACCCTTCTGGGAATGACTCGAAGCTGAATGAACGATTGAATTAAACGACTTAGAACATTTTAGGCACTTACCCAAGGTAGCCCAAGCAGCGGACGACGAAGCATCGTTGATGGGTTCAATTTGCGGCTGTCTACGTGCCAAAGTCACTTTCAACTGTATTCCTGAAACCATACTTCCGTCCATCTGAAAAAAATCTTAGAACTGTTGCCTAATAATTTCTTGTCTAAATTTACTTCCGTTATTGCACGCTCCGCGGCTTCTACTTTATCAAACGTAACAAATCCGCGACTGAAATCAACAAAATTAAACTAAAAAACCCCTCAATTGTGTAACGTACTTCTTCTCAATTTCCATGGAGATATTTACGATATTTCCTATCGTGGAAAAGTGTTTCTTCAAAAACTCTTCTGTGATTTTGTACCCCGACACGTAAATTGTGTTCCCTTGCCGCGGCTTGTCCGGTTTTTCGCGCTGTTTCTCCGTTAGACCTCGCTCTTCGCGATCGCGCGCATTAGCGAAAGTGTCGTACAAATTTTTTATTCTTGGCGGTTTGTTTTCGGGATTATCCGGGCCGTCGTCCATTTGCACAGCGGAAAATGGTTGATATCCGCTTACTATTTTCTCCGAGATCAGTTTCCTTTCCAAACCCCTTGGCCGTTTGAAACCTTGTTCGGGCTGTTTCTGTTGTTTGGAAATGGCCGGAATTGCACCGGATTTTATAAGCTTCTTGGCGACTTCGCGAGCGTCTCGCGCTTCCGCCGGCCGTTTCGGTGCTATGGGTTTTTCAGGTTCGGGTTTTGGAGCTTTCAGCGCTTGCAATGCTTTTTTCTTGAAACAACACCACGAAATTTAAATCATGGCAATTGGGTTCGATAAACTAAAGACGACAATAAGTAAATACATCATTTCACATTACATATGAGACTCAGAACTTCCTCACACGCTAAAGCTTTACTAAAATTTGGTTTCATGTTTCAAGACACTAATTAAGCAACACTGTGCCACAAATTTAAGTAGAGCTAAATAATAGTGTTTTGAATGTGATTGTAATTATGATAAAGGGGCCTCAGTTAAGCTGTTCCAGTTTTGGGTTTTTGGACAGAAAAAAACGAATTACTACAATATTAATGGATTGAATGGAACACGTTGTTTGTAGTGTTTTACAAGAAATAACTTTATTAATCATTTATTGCAACTTCTTCAATAAATTACTAATAAATTAATTTATCAAGTGGAATACCTACTATGTTGTAATACTTATGCAATAGAAATTAAAAGATATATCAAAACTTGTTTTTTTTTTCAGTAACTCCTGGAGCTATTGATTTATCAACGCCACTGATAACAGTTGCTTTGCTTTTAACTACAGCAATGTTTGAATTCGTCTCAACTTTGAAAACTTTTTCTGAGCCATTTCATCTCATTCAACATCTTTGAGCTCAATTCTTTGGCGTTTTTTATTTTTCAGAATTATGAATCAGTCGAAAAATTTACAGCCTGTAAGTTGAGAGAAATCCATACTCTTTATAGATTTTTTTTTTAATCATCATTGATAAGCTAATAGAAGTTAGTAAGTAAACATTTACATTGTTTTGGGCATATACACCATTTTACATTTCCAAGCAATAATTTCAAAACTTCCGGAAAAGACCGTGCAAGTGATAAAATGAGTCGCAGTCACTATAAGATTGGTTCATGATAACAATTTGAAACTTTCAAGTTACAATGGCAAAATGATCCCCATTAAGATTAGATCTTGTAGTGAAAATGAGGAATATAAATCAACGAATCTAAACAGCTCAAGAACAACTTGCAAAAAGATTTTGATTGTGTCACATAAGAGCCCTTAAAAAACCAAGATATTTAAGCCCCCACTTTTTTTGCTTTAAGTTTTATAATTCAATTCACAAACTATCTGCTGTAAACATTCTTGTTGCAATCTGGAACACTTAAAACAAAAACGAAATTATTAGAAGTATGATGCTTTTCCAGTTGGAAATTCTGAATTTTCATGTATCAAAATGTACTTGCAGAAATGAAGGACATTGTGAACTATAAAAAACACCACGTAAATGAAGAGAGTTCAGAAACCAATAATTCTACCCTAGTTATTAAGACATAATTTAACGTGCGTTCAAAAAAAAAACGAGGCTGCGTTGGCCATGGAATTTATCGGCTTTCCAGTGTAGAAACCATAGAAAACATAAAGATAGATTTGACAAATGTCAAGATCTGTCAGTTTAAAATTTACCATCGAAATAAAACGGCCCAAACGCTAGGACAGTTTAATTTTATTTTTAATAATCATTGGTTTTTAAACCTTCGAATCCAAACAAATCCGAACCTTTTTTTTCTAATGTATATTGTGTAATTTATAACTCACTAGTGGTCAACGTTCGTGTTTAACTATGTATACAACGATTGGTAGGTCACAAACATATTATTATTATTAAATGATGGGGAAAAAACATTTGGTACTTTAAATAAAATGTAAACATGTAAAAAAAATTAATGTAAACTTTAATGAAAGACAATCCGTAATTAAACTCCAAAAACAAACAACATTTATCGCAATTGCTTTCGATTTTTTGCCGTAACTCGTTTAAATTTTTTGGTCTACTAAAATAATAAACCTTCGAACCTTCGAATCCAAGCAAACCCGAACCTTTTTTTTCTAATGTATATTGAGTAATATAACTCCCTAGCGGTCGACGTCCGTGTTTAACTATATATACAACGATTTTTGAAATATTAATTGAGAATGCAGTTGCTCTTAAACTGAATTGGTAGGTCTCGAGTTGCGCATAGAGACTGATGACCCATGAAGGTTGACGGGTAACTGAGTGCTGCCAAATATTCTCAAGACATTTTTCGGTTTTGAGACTGATTCTTCTTCATCGATCTATTCACGACTTACAGTTATATCAAATTAATGACCGTCCTGGTCGTGCCGATATTCTCCTCAACAGAGGAGAAGCTGTAACAATGAATAGATTGATGTTTGGATTCACAACGATACCGGGAAATGTTTTGCACTTTTTTTTAATCCCATAATGATTTATCCCATTGTCAACAATAAAGCTAATTTAAACATGAACAGACTCTAACTGACACTTTGAAATTTTGCTACACTAAATTGATGCACAAAGTTTTACCATGGCCAACGCAGCCTCGTTTTTTTTGAACGCACGTTATAATATTTGCTTCCATACACTGAGTACAAGTTTTCTTTAATAAATTTATGAGAGGTTAGGTCACAATGTCAAAGATTATAAACTTACTTTCTTTTTTAGTTTTTGGTATTTAGTTTGAAGCATTAATTCTTCTTCGGTGAAATTTGCAGGGAAATGAATGTACACCATCGTCTTAATGCTTTAAATCTCAAAAATACGGCAAAACTAATCACCAATAATCACCAAAACAGAAGTTTGTTTTAATATTTTGACAGCTACTGCTACCAAAACAGAAAATGTAAAAATAGGGCTCTTTAAACAAAGTTGATTCTTTGATGGTTGTACCGGAATACATGATAAGAGGGCGCTGCAAGTAAAATAAATAAAAATGTCTTACATTCGTTATAAAATAATAACTAAAGCAGCAAATCGAAGTAGCAGCAAACAGATATATAATCTTCCATTTGTATTAATTTATTTTTGCGATATTTGGTAAGGTTTATGCTTTATTATAAAAATTTTCAACATCCATTGTTCATTTTTAAAGATTTCAAATTTCTTAGATTAGTTTTTTTACAATGTATACATTTGGTGGCTCATGCGAAATATCCCATGTTCATAATTTCTTTTATTTGACCTGGTAAATAAGGAGTAATTTAAATAACAAATTATTTAATCAACATTACAATGTGTCACACCGCCTTTACTAGGTATGTATTTGCCACTGTTTAATAAATATAAAACAAAGAATTAAGAAACAAATCAATGGAATTAAATAAATTCAGATTATCACTTGTTATAAAATCTAAAAAAAATTCTGCTCAGCGCCCTCTAATAGTTACGTAACCTTTACTATTTTAATCTCGAATACAATTTGACACACGTTACATCAAATTACCAATATTAAATAAAGAAAACTAAGGAATTTAAGGAAAGTTCTAGTTCCAATTTTTAATATTCTTGTGTTTGAGAGGTTATAAATATTTAAATTTAATTAATTAAATTTCATCCAATCCAATATATAAAACGATAACGGAAAATTGTTAAGGAATTTAACATAAAATGTATTAATATCGTTGAATTACAACAATAATAGTCGATAATATCACCGGCTTTCAAATGTTTGGTTAATTTGCAGTTTTCATTTATTTGTTGTTTGTCAAAAAAATAATATCAGAAGTGATTTTAGTCAATGAAACTACTCTAAAGCAAATTCAGACGTTGGAATTTGCTGGAAATTAAAAATGAAATTCTACGTTGATTCCATTTCAAAATGTACGCAACGTCTTGGAACTCTAACAGAAGTGGAGGGCAAGCCTTTAGTTAGCATAAAAACTCCAGCTGTAATGTTACACACACAGGTACTTAATGTAAGTCTCACAAATCATTAAACTAAAAATTTGTAACGTAGGGCGGACAAATCCCACACATCACGCATGAAGTGTTCAAACTAGTGAGCAAAATGCCGCAAATATTGCAGATCCCACTAGCCGGCGTTCACACTTTTAAAGAGGCCATGCAGTACTATGAAGGAACAATATCTAATTTTGTTGGTAGTAACATTAATAACTGTATAAACATGTGTCTGATGTATGCCATATTCAGGTAGCAAAGACAGCCTGTCTTGTTTGACTCTCCAAGATCCGTGCAACATAACGAAACAGGGACACAACGCTTCTTTGAAGGTCCCAATATGGACCAAGAATGGGAAAGTCTATTATGATGCGCAAAGCTACATGGATCTTGTGGAATCCTTTAAACCTGACATTTATTTCTTACTTTCTGATGGAGACACTAATAGTAGCAGTTCTGAGAAGAGGGTCTCAAAATCGCTCAGTAATACCATTACTTTTTACAAGAGTTGTTTGGAGAGGCATAGAAAATCAGAAGTGCTAGCAAATGCATTTGTAATTGCACCAGTAGTTGGAGGCCACAAGCCAGCAGCCAGACAGAAATACATAGAGAGTTTGCTGCAAGACGTCAAAGATGTTGGTGGTTTTCTGATTGATGGTTTGCAGAATAATGGTCCAGAGGCCGAGTTTTTACAATTTTCCGAAATCGAGCCGATTTTAAAGTACACTTTGGTATGTAATCGAACGGTTTGTGATGTAATCGAGCAATTGAGTAATTGCAGAGTAAGCTGCCTGAAGATAAGTTAAGGGTGGTGCAAGGCTGTTGGAATCCTGTAAATATGATTGGTATGGTGGAACTAGGAATTGATTTGTTTGATACCTCATATTGCCACATTCTCACCGAAAGATCAGCAGCGATGACGTTTTCAATTGAAATCGCTGATGGAACAGACTCATTTGAGCTGAACTTGCGAGATGTCAGGTACTGTTTTGTTGAAACCAAACCGATTTATTATTTCCACATTAAAGGTATGTGGATGACTTCAATCCCATTCTAATTGGATGCAGTTGCTTGTCCTGTACCAAATATTCAAGAGCGTATATTCATCATCTGTTGTCTGTTCATGAACTGCTTGGGCCGCTTCTAGTTATGATGTAATGATTTTGTGTTCTGTGATTGTATTTTATTGATTCATTTTTCAGACATAACGTGCACCACTACTTGCGGTTTTTTGAAAAAATACGAAGCTGTATTGCTTCAAACACACTGGCAACACTTCAACTGAGAATATCGGAACAATTCAGGGTTTTTACAAACAGTATAAACGTTTCATAACTCGATAAATTGAAACACTTAAATTAATGTGCTGTCTTTTTGTACGGTTTTTTATACTGGTTTCGAATAAATTTGTTTCTTTTTTGGAAAGTTGTTAGTAATTCTTTCAGTTTGAATCTTCTATTATAGTCGATTCAATCAAACTGAATCAAAATATTTGCAAATAAAATTAAATAGTCTTGGGCGCCATCTCCTGTGAGTTTTTTTTACTACGCAAATAAATCTGTTATATAAATACCTGTCATCATCTGTCAGCTGATTTTTTTAGGTTAATTAATGACAAATGTCAGATTTGTTTTGATTTGTGTTTATGTTGTTTGTGCTCTGAATACTTAATTATTTTTCCATTTGAATTATTTTATGACCAATGTATTCACCATGAACAGTTAGCTCACTAATTTAAAACAATACACCGTGGCAGTTGTCATTTTTCCAAGGCTAGTAGTTGGTTATGATTTGAAGTTTGCGATAATTGCACAATGGACAAAGGGAATTTGGAAATCACTGAGCAGTTTGACCACTTGAAAGTGCAAGAAATCGTCCATCCACTGGCGAGTAACAATAATAATGTCACATGTGATACCGCAGAGGAAGCTATAACAACAGACTCTGAAGACTACTTATCGGAACCACTGAGGTACCCCATGACATTACTAAACCCATTCCGGTCATTACCACTCATTTCAGATATCGCAACTTCCAATACTCCCCATCTAACGATTCATCTTCAACAATTGTCCAAGAGGAAAACGCAAATTACAGTTCGTGCAATGGCGAGGTTGATTTCAACAACATACAAATACCCATTGTGGGCTACGAAATAATGGAGGAACGAGCGAGATTTACGGTGTGCACTTGTCTTATTTGTCATTGATAATGATGTAAATTGTAGGTTTACAAGTTGAGAATTGAGCACAAGGTGACTGGGGACTGTTGGTACGTTTTCAGACGTTACACGGACTTTGTGAGGCTGTGCAATAGAATTAGAATCACACACCCCCAAGTGGTGCACTTGTTACCACGAAAAAGGTGGTTGAAAAACAATTTTGACCCTTTATTTCTTGAAGAGCGAGTGAGCGGCCTGCAGACGTTTGTCAATGCTATACTTGCAGACCTCTCTTTGATAAAAACACAAGAAATTCAAGATTTTTTTTGTTTAAATGAACCGCCGCTTTATTCTGAAACAAACGAGGAGTCTAGGGTGAGTTCAGGTGCTTGAGCAGACTTAATAATATGGATATAATGTTTAGGCAATGTTTGAAGCTTTGGAAGAAACTATAAATGATTTGAAAGCGCAGCTTAGAGATAAGGATTCAATTATTGATTCTCTGCAAGATTCGCTGCATTCAAAAACACTGGAAAGTGACAATTTGATGAAGATAATAAAGTAAGCATGTTTCTTGTTTTAAACATTTTAATAATAATTGTGTTATAGGCAGTCCACATTAAATTGTCAGAAATGTCAAAAGGAGTGTGAAAACTTCACCAAGATGATTAAATGACAAGAATTTATTGCTTAATATTTGATTTATTTATAAAATGACGCATACTTAAGTGTTTTGGTCCAATTATATTGACTTCAACAAACAACTGTTCCAAGATTAGATAACTCGAAATTTACATAAACAAGAATTTGACCAAAATACAGACAGTGGTAAAACAGAACCTCTAGGAACTTATTCAGTGTTATTAATATTAATATTATTTTGTTAGACAAAATTGTTAATCAAGTCAAGTGATAAAAACCGCATTAGTATTTTCCTAATAGAAAAAAATATTTTTAAATATAAATAGTAATTTAGATAGTTTTGTATGAAAACTATTTTGAATTGTATCTTCTAAACAGATACATACGAAAACGTTTGTCAGTGATATCAAATCATACAAATTATATTCAGTATTTTTTAAGAGAAAGAGTTATATAAAAATATTTTGAATGCAATAATTTACAAATTACTTCTATAAAATTGTATAAATCGCAATATAAATTATACGCTGTTTTGTATATAATTTATTCACAAATATATATTTACTACTATGTGTACTGTTTTATTTTTTCCATCCTCAACAAATTTGGTGACTGAATTCAATAAATTTAATTTTCATAACTCATTTTTTTCATACCGGATATATCAAAACTTACTACTTTATTCATTTTTTTATCAACTTTCTAATGAAAAAAATAATTTGAGTTTATTACATTTTTTAAGCAATTAAATTCAATTTTATTCGGTTGAGATGATATCGATTGGATCTAATAAAACTTGTCCCTTTTGGACGTTTCAACTGAAACTGAACAGAATTTTTTTCCGACTGGTGTTTAATGGAGTTGTGCAGTACTTTTTTGCTGGTAATGTTTGGGACAATAGTAATTTCTTAATTTGGGACTTGGTAAAGAAAATAGGTATATATTAAGCGGATTATTTTCTTTGTTAATAAATCACTTTCATTGCTTTGAGATTCCAATAGGATTTCCTATATAAAATTTATTTTGCAATTCTAGGCAAATTTAACCCAAATTAAAATCTCTCAAAGGAAGGGTAAATGTATATAATTTCCGCAACTTTGCAGCCAATCTTATAAAAGCCACCACTGTTTCATTACTTTTGTTGTCAATTATATTGTTTCGTTGCTTCGTCGTGCATTTTTTGTGTTCCAATTGAAACGATTACTTTCGTTTAAATCATGTGGAGGTCATAGGATAAATTAATCTGATGCTGTTAGTTAACATTTCCTTTGCAAGCTATTTTTTTTTCAAATTTCGTTAGTGTGTAGGTGAGAAGTTTATAAACAAAGTAAGCATCAATCAATGCGATATAATAATAAAAACAAATTTTTAAAACTATACGTTTGTATGAATGTTCCAAATTTAAAAATTGCTGATCTCACAATTTTTTTAAAGATATAATAAACTCTAATAATTTTTATCGCATTGATAACAACAATTACTTCATTAGGATTCCGCGATTCAGGTTTCAGTTTGATAAGAGTAACTTCGGAAGAATTTAATTGTTAAATTTCTTATCATTTGTAGCAATATTAATTGAGTACTATTACCGTTGCCATTCTGATTTCGTTAGTCGGTGACCCCATTTGGGCACCACCATCAAAATTAATTAATTTATTAGCTGCACATCGGTTAGATAGAAGTTAATGCAAAAGGAAGCCCTAAATTTAGTACTTTATTTAACAATTGTTACAAATTACTTGCATTATGCTGTTAAACAATTTATTTAATGAATCTGAAGGAATAACATTGTTCGTCCAAATTTGCAATATTAGTGTGTTAGCAATCTGATGCTGACGAGTCATTTACTCTTCATTTGGTTTGGTCAACAATTTGTTTAGTTTGAAATGTTTGGCCGAGTGATACTGAACAGACAGCAATTAGCGTTATCCATAAAATGCAAATTGATAGAAACCGATGCTGTTTTGCTCTAATATATTTGTGGACGTTGAATTGAATTGTTCTTTCTTAACGAAGCGATATCGCTGCAACATCGTAGTTTCAAGTGCCATTTGTATGCCGTCCTAAAAACTAAGTATCAAATTGATATTTGAAAACTATTATGGAGTAAGGGAAGCGGTCAGAAGATTTGGACGTGCGACAGTGTTGGGAGTTAAAGAAAAATGCTGTGATTTATTTGTGGATTACTCCTATCAAAAATGACTGGTACGTTTGTTCCTTGCGTTTAACTGCAAATTTTTAGTTTTTGAAGTTAGTAATATCGTTTCATTTAAATGGTGTTTAATATATTTTCAGGCTTTATCCGGAAATTTTTATGGCAGAAAACAACTGTTAAATCAAATTACGATGAAGGTTGCAAGTGTGATTTTATTTGTGAAATACATACATTATCATTATCACTTTGTCTTGCATAATATCAACTCATTTATCATTCATTAATTTTTGCTGACATCAAAAAATTGTACAAAATTAGCCCGTCTAACTAAACTAATAACTCGCAATTTCTCAGTAATGTTTTATCAAATGATCGTGTCAAACGGCCATTAATAATAATAATTTTTCAAATTTTATTTTTTATTGTACGCAGGTGCTGACCAATTAGGGTTGTCATGGAAACTCTTCGTTACGCACTAAACTAGAGCACTATATCCTTGTGAAAGGTCTAATTTTAGTAATGATGCCATTACACATTTTTCTATACACGGTTCCATAAAATGCATCCTTTAAAACAAAAATTTTATAAGATATACGGTGAGATTGTTGGTTGATTTTGCTGTTTATAGCTTACACTCACTGCTAGATGCACCCTCACTATTTAAACGTTCCGAATATAAAATTAAACAGATTTAACACAATTATTGTTAATTTGATTTTGTACAATTAACAGCGTTATTGATAGGTTTTAAATATTTAATTCTGATTACAAATTGAATTTCAAATAACCGTCAATACAACAGTAAATATTTTAGAATAATTTAGAGTCCTTTTAAGAAAATAAAAATTATTATGCTTTAAACACAGATTCAGTCCTCCAACTTCATCGAATACGTCCACGTTTTATAATTATAACGTTACTCTAATCTCATTTTTAACCTTCAAAAACAATAATCAATAGTAAGATTATTTGTAAGAAATGACGTTTACCAGGACGTAGTAGAAGATGAAATTAACACAATAATAAAACTAAATAAAAAAAATATTATAATACAATGGAACACCTGGAACTATGGTAACATAATTTTTTCTTCAGCTTAAAGTACCTACATTTTAAGTTTTGACTGCAGAGATAATTAATCGACCAACAGATATGTTTGTTTTGAAATAATAAATAATACTTTAATATTTGGTTTTTCCTTGTAAATATATGATAAATAGACAAATATACTTATAAATGTATCAATAAATACGAACGCAGAAAACAAGTGATTTCTTGTGAAAAACTCTAAATATTAATCTCTAATTTGTCCAAAACTGCACTACTGTTCAAAAAGTTTATAATTTGTATGCCTTATTACTGGTTAAATAAAAATACAATAAATAAATAATTATTTCATAATTTTTCTGTCAATCTTTTTCGTTCTCAACTTGCTGTTATTTGCAAGTTATGTATCTAAATTTATAATAAAGCTGCAGCTGGTCGCAGATAATTGATTTTCATAAGCAATAACAGTTCATTATAAATACAGCATAATTGATTTTTAACGGACAGCAAAGACTAAAAAACATCATTTTAATTTCTTTTTTATTTTTAGAAGTACAACATTTTTTTTTCTGCAATTGCATCAATTTAAGTACTAATTTTTTTTTAATTTTAAAATTTTTATTTAGTTTTTCGTTTTACAATTTTGTCCCTTTGAAATGTTTTTGGATTTTAGATCAAGATCTGTATTTTGGCCTATTCTATAACTTATGAAAAACATTTTTCTTGTTATTTTTGACAGATTGACAATTTTAATGGTTGTTTGTTTTCCCTTATCTCCTTCAAAAATTATCATGGAATCAAAATTTAATCCTTTTTAATTTTAATTATTGGACGACCGGTTTCGACGTTGTCGACAGTCCTATTCTACATTTATTTTTTTGTAAATTTATTTTCTTAAAACTGCAACAATGCATTGTTCTCTACAATTGATTACGAAATTTTGGAGCATTTTTCATACATATTAAATTTTAAAATTTATTAATTGATTTTTTTCCATTTACCATTTTAAGTTTGGTTCTTATTTGCCGATTTAAGAACTTTTTGTTTTAATTTGGAATTTTCAATAATCTTTCTTTGGAAAATTTACTGTAATTAACATAAATTTATTGCTCCGTTTGACAAAACTGCAACCATTTCTTGTATTCTTAATTTATATTTAATCATTTCGCAATAACGACGTCTCTTTTAAACTTAATTATTCCTGTTATAATTTTTAATTTTGCTTTGTTTTTGAATATTCAATTATTCACCAAAATTTGCAAAAATGTTTAACATTTTTATTTTATTTACTTCAGTTCGATTTTAATCTCATATATTACTTTCTTTTTATTATTATTGTACTGCCAATTTTAAATTTGGTTTTTTATTTTTCAAATTCAAAATTTTAAATTTTGTGTAACATAAATTTACTTTCTTTGTTGGACCTGCCACAATTTATTGTTTTTCCACAGATTCTAAAATTTCGCGAAAATTTCATATTCATTTTCATTTTTTCATTTTCTATTTTCCAGATGGATCAACAGTTTAGTTTTTTAATCTAAATGTGCCTTGGAATATTTTCCAATTATTTATTTTATATTTGAGTTCGGTTTTAATTTCATCTATTTCTATCTTCACATTATTATTAATGTATTGTAAATTTTAAATTAGGTCTTTATTTTTTAATTTTCAAATTTTAAGTTTCAACTTTAAATTCTTATGTTACATAAATTTACTTTCTTTGTTGGACCTGCCACAATTTATTGTTTTTTCACAGATTCTAAAATTTCGCGAAAATTTCATATTCATATTCTATTTTCAAAATGGATCAACAGTTTAGTTCTTTAATCTAAATGTGTCTTGGAATATTTTCCAATTTTTTATTTTATATTTCAGTTCGGTTTTAATTTCATCTATTCTTTCTTCACATTATTACTATATTGTAAATTTTAAATTAGGTTTTTATTTTTTAATTTTAAAATTTTAAGTTTCAACTTTATATTTTTATGTTACATAAATTTACTTTCTTTGTTGGACCTTCCTCAATTTATTTTTTCTACAGACTAAAATTTCGCGAAAATTTCATATTCATTTTCATTTTTTCATTTTCTATTTTCAAGATGGATCAACAGTTTAGTTCTTTAATCTAAATGTGCCTTGGAATATTTTCCAATTTTTTATTTTATATTTCAGTTCGGTTTTAATTTCATCTATTCTTTCTTCACATTATTACTATTTTGTAAATTTTAAATTAGGTTTTTATTTTTTAATTTTGAAATTTTAAGTTTCAACTTTAAATTTTTATTTTACATTAATTTACTTTTTTTGTTGGACCTTCTTCAATTTATTTTTTTTCTACAGACTAAAATTTCGCAAAAATTTCATAATCATTTTTTCATTTCCATGTTCAGAATTATCAACAGTTTAGATCTAAATGTGGATTGGTTTCGTAAGATAATTCATTTTCTGAACGTGTTACGATTTTCAGGAACGATAAGTACCGAAAATGCAGACCCAAAAGAAAGCGTCCAACTCAAACGCGAACTTGGTCTCTTCTCTGCCATTAACCTCATCCTGGCTGTGATGATCGGCTCCGGAATCTTTGTATCAGCAGGCTCAGCTCTTCAACACTCAGGCTCGGTTGGAATGTGTCTGATTGTATGGACAACATGCGGCATCATTTCACTTTTAGGTTCACTTCACTCCACTGCACCTCACAACTATAACCGATTTCTTGTAGGAGCTCTAGCGTTTGCAGAACTGGGAACTGTTGTACCGAGATCCGGTGCCGAATACGCTTACTACATGGACTCTTTTGGTCCCTTGCACAAATTCTGGGGACATCTTCCTTCGTTCATTTATTCCTGGGTTATGATACTCATAATCCGACCGGCTGAAGTCGCTGTAATCATTCTTACGTTCTCTGAATATTTGTGTCAACCTCTTCTGGATATGCTATGCGTTCAGGGTGATGATGAAACGGAAAAACTCACAAAAACCGTAGCTTTAGTCGCGTTGGGTAACACTTGTTTGGAATACTATTGTACTTAGCTGTAAAATTATTTTGAAGGAATTATAACTTACATTAACGTCACGAGTGTTAAGTTCTATGTAAGAGTACAAAATATCTTTGGCGCGTTCAAAGTACTGGCTTGTCTTGTGGTGATTTTTGGTGGGATTTATGAAATAGTCAAAGGTATGAATTTATACAACTGAATTCAAACTATGGTTAAAAAATTATTGTAGGAAATACTAGTAATTTGAGTAAGGGCTTTGAAGGTACAAATTACTCTCCAAAAAATATAGCTTTAGCCTTCTACAGCGGACTCTGGGCGTATGATGGCTGGTACTAAACAACTTCAATGCAAACATGTAACAACTAATAATAATAATGATTCAGGTCCGCCGTAACAATCGTCACCGAAGAGATAAAAAGTCCAGAAATGTAACGTTTCATACTTCGTATTATAACAAGTTTCTATCAATTTCTTTCAGTAACATTCCACGAAGTATTGCCATTAGTGTTCCAATAGTGACGGCACTGTACGTGTTCATGAACATGGCTTACATGACCGTGTTATCAATTCCAGAAATGGTAAATGCTAAAGCAGTCGCTGTAACATTTGGTGAACGTGCCTTAGGACCTTTCGCTTTTCTTGTACCTCTAGGAGTTGCTCTTGCAACGTTTGGATGTGCCTTAAGCATTCAGTTTGGAGTGACGAGGTACTTATTCGTTATTCTGGTCGACAATTCTATCGGTTTTTACAGGGTTTGTTACGTGGCTGGCCAAGATGGTCTTATGATTAAAAGTCTTTCATTTGTACATTATAAAAAACTGACTCCCTCGTTTGCTGTGGTGTCGCAAGGCATAATCACGCTCCTCTTCATTGTAATGGGAGAAATAATAGAACTTATTGAATTTATCAGTTTTTTGATTTGGATGTTTTATGGGCTGGCTATGGTGTCGTTGTTGGTGCTGAGACGGACAATGAAAGACGTCCGCAGGCCTTATAAAGTAAATAATTGTAATTTTATTTATATTATAAATTTGTGACAATGCTGTTTTAGGTTCCTACATGGATCGCTGTATTCATTTTGTTGGTAGCAGTTTATTTGAGCGTTACTCCGATTATAACTGATCCTTCCCCAAAATATTTGTTTGCTCTTGGTTTTATTTTGTTGGGAGTTTTGGTGTATTACTGGTTCGTGTACAAGAAAAAAACGCCACAAGCAGTAATGCGTAAGTTGTCAGACGAGCAATACATTTTTATGTTTGATTTGTTTTTTAGGACGATTTACACGTTTCATTCAAATTTTATTCGAAGCTATACCTCTTGATAATTCTCATTCGTAAAGTTACGAAAACAAATCTTGGTCTCTCTATGTAGTATTACATTTTTATTATTATTTGTTCTATTTATAGATGATGTGAAATTATTGATCTGTTATAATAAAATACTATTTTATAAGTTTGAGTTTGGTTTTTAAAAGCAATCAGTAAAAATAACCACCATTTAATTAATTTAATAAAAATGAACAATAATAAATGTTCCGTGTTATTAGGCAGAACGTAAACATTTTTTAAACGTGTTTTTATCAGGACAAGTATTGTTGCGTTATTAAACAGATAAATTATACATATTTTTTTAATTCGCCTCACCTTTATTGGCATCATTCAGATCGTCCAAATCTATCAGGTCCTTTTCTTTTATACTTCAGAAACATAATTCATTATAACAGACCAATGAATATTTCAAATTCTTTAGGACCTTCCAAACATTCAAATACTTTTAGACATTTATATCTTTCCGTTTTTTAAAATCTTATCATACCCATTAGGACATCCAAAGTTTTCAGATCTTTTAGATTGTCGCAACCTTTCAGCTTTTTGCATTCTAGAAACATTAAGCTCTTTGAAATTATCGAAATCTTTCAGATCCTCTACTTTCACGTCATTTACCTCCTCCACAACTTTTAGATCATTAACTCCTCCACACCCTTTTCCTCTCCCAAGACTTTTTACTTTATTTACATACCTCAGCCTTTTTAGTTCCTTTACATTCCTCACTTTTTAGATCCTTTACATACACCAAAGCTTTATGTATTCCAAATTTTTCAAAACTAGTGAGTTTCAGAACTTAATTCTTTCTGAGTTTTCAATTTCTTAAAATTCTTAGATATTTAAGTTTTATATATGGGAAAATCTGGAAAACCATCAAATGCATTTGGATCTTCAACCGAATGTATCGAAAATATAAGGAAAAAATCACGAAAGCTTTTATTTGAAGTGATCGATTTGCAGTATAAAGTTTAAAACAAGCCTTTTACACGAAAAAATCAACGTGTAAAAAATCATTCTGAATCTTTGTCCAGCAGATTCGAATGCAGATAATCGTACGAAATTGAATCAATCTCGTTGAAGATATATGAACCCATCCCAGGATCATACAACTCATTCTCGTAACAATCAAAATCTAATGTCGGCGAATTCAAATTTGATTCAGTCAATGCGACTTTCACTTCCCGTGCAGAATTGTTAACTAAACAGTTCGCAACATTTTGGTGCTTATTGTTTTCAGGAACGTCGCTCATTTCGTCATCTTCAGCGTTGAAGTCGCTATCGCTGGACTCGCTACTTCCATCATTCATTCTGCTTGAACTTCCGTTGTTTGATTCAGAGTCGCTCAAATCAACATTGTCTCTTTCGCTACATGACACCAAGTTATGATTTAAGGGATGGCAGTTATCTGAATACATCTGGGTCAAAACGCAGTCTGTGCAAAAATCAATTGAATCACTACTGCAAGTGCTGCAGTGCCACCTAGTGCCTACAATTGGCTCCTCTCCACAGTAATCGCACTGGGGACAAGAAAACATTAAATTTGGCACGTCAGAAACCCAAACGGCAACCTTAAAACCTGGATGCCTGAAGAGATTTGGATTGTCTTCGTCCCGAACTTTCACTTTTCTGACTCGCTTTAACAGATCCAACTTCAGCTCTTCCTCACTTTTGTCCGTCAGAACGCCACTCTCTTGATAGTATCCGGATTGAATTAAATAATTTGAACTTGTGGACGGTTGCGAAATTTCGTCCGAAACTTTCGAACTGGGACCAGGGACACTGTCCAAGTCGTTCATCACAACAGGAACACATAAATTGGGGAAAAAAGTCGTTGGACGCCACAAATAGTGGTTGTGGCGTTGGTGTTTATGCAAGACACTCCTCTGCAATACAACGTCAATATAATTTCATGAAATCTATAAACTGTTAAACTGTACTGTATATTTCTCAGCTGATTTGGGTATTCTGCCAGGGATTGGTAACCCAGCTTTGTACAGCTTAAGAAAATACTTCTGGACTCTACTGGTGACTTGTTTGAGCGTTCTGTTACCTAAAACATCATACAACTCATTTAAAAATGGCATAAATCAGGTTTTGTGGTGAACCTAATGCATCAGCGATTTTTTTAAACCGTCTCAATTCCACCGGTTCTGGTGGGTGTATTTGTAGAAGCTCTTCTAGGCGTTTTTGTTCCTCGGCCGTCCATTTCTAGAAAAAAAAATACAAACAGTATAGTAACTTACACAACTAGTGCCAGATTCATACTCCATATGATATTTTTATCTCCTTTTTAGCTTCAGGTTTTCTAGAAGCGACTGGATCATCAGAATATACGAGCTTGAACGTTTCTTCGGGAATTTTAACGTCATATTTTGACCAATCAATTACGGGTAACTGAAAATTAGCATTACTTGAATAAATGAGGGTTTTGTCGGTTCACCTCTGGCATGTTGTGCATGTCTGGCATTCCAAGCGACTCGCCTTTTATAATTTTTTCTAATACTAAAGACGGGTTCTCAAGCGCCTCCTGCTTCAGTTCAACCGCTCGGTTATAATCCTACAAATTGTAAAAATGCTTTAGAGGTTTTACATTGCTGACCTTACCTTAATTGCTTGCTTTCTTTGAGCACACAGTATGACTAGATTTTTTAACACCTCACTGTAGTCTTTGTTGCCTCGCAGAGCCAAATGGTCCGTTTCGAAATAAAATAAGTCATCTTCGGAGTCTTGGGTATTGCTCATTTTTGTTTACTTTATTTTTTCTGCCAAGAACCAATTTTTTCTAATACTGCGGCTCGTACATTCGATCGCTAATTTTAGCTTCGTCTAGTAACGGAATTTTTTACAAATAGTATTTTTTTAATTTAAAAATACACGTGAAAGTGACAGCTGTTCGAATTGAGGTTATGTAATCATTGACGTTCGAGGTTATGGCCGAGGAGCCCCCTTTTTTTTCACTCTTTCGTCATTAAAATAAAAACCACGAAACAGTACCGTAGATTGTGAATTTCGTGAATTGCGAAGACATTAAATTATTAATACAGTTAAAAACACGCGTGAAAATGACAGCTGCTCGAATTGAGGTTATGTAATCATTTTATTTTTGACGTTTGTGGTTATGTTGAACTGTGCCCCCTTTATTTAATTATTTCTTAGTCAAAAAATTTTCAAATATTGCATATTCAATGTTGTGAAGTATGAATTTAATAATGAATTTATGCAAACTGTCCGCACCTCACCATTTGGAACAGTTCTCGTATTCAGCGCTAAGAAACTTATACATTTCGCACAAACGGCTCACTGAGAATAAAAACAATCCAGACGAATCTCCGCTGAAGCAGTTATTAGACGACTCGGCCACTTTCCAAGACTTGAACGTGAACAATCCGGAGCAGCAATGGGCCACATTACCATACCCCCATGGGACAAAAATACGAAGACAGGGCGAATCCTTTGTGCAAAAACTAAAAAACGATCCGCGCGAGTCCAGTATAATACTGTTTCCGGGCCAGGGTAGTCAGTTTGTTGGAATGAACAAGGATTTGTTGAAATTTCCAATGGCTCAGGATTTGTTCGAGCTGGCCAACTATCTTCTCAAGTACGACTTGTTGAAGTTGTGTTTGAATGGGCCAAAGGATGAATTAGATCAAACAAAGTACTGCCAACCTGCTATAATGGTCAGTTCCTTGGCTGCGATTGAAAAACTGAAAGAGGAGAGACCGAATGCTATTGCAAACTGTGTGGCAACTGCTGGGTTTAGTTTAGGGGAAATTACGGCACTTGTTTTTGCAGGCGCTATAGGTTTTGAACGAGGTACCAATTTATTGTAGTAAAAACATGTAAAAACACTAATAATGCAGGTTTGAAACTTGTTCAAATAAGAGCAGAAGCAATGCAGCTTGCAAGTGAAGCATACAAAGGAGGAATGGCTATGGTGTTATATGGTCCTGACTCTAAACTAGCCCAAGCTTGTGTGAAAGCAAAACAATGGGCAGCTGATAAAGGGGATCTGCTTCCTGAATGTAAAATCGCAAATTACTTATATCCACACTGTAAAGTGGTGGCAGGAAGTGAATCTGTAACAGTTTTTATGAAGATTATCCAACTTTTTTAATGAAACAATTACAGGCACTTGATTATCTTGAAAAGAATGCGAGCGAATACAAAATAAAGAAAGTGAAACGGCTTCCGGTCAGTGGAGCTTTTCATTCTGAACTCATGGCACCTGCAGTTGAACCTTTCAGGAAAGCGCTCAATAAGACGGAAATACAAAATCCCATCATTAGTGTTTATTCAAATGTAGATGGGAAAAAGTACAGAGATGCAGAGCACATCAGAAGACAACTCCCAAAACAAGTATAGCGCTATTAAAATGAGGATTTGATTTGATTGTTATTTTCAGATAATTAAACCCGTGAAGTGGGAGCAACTACTGCATGTCGTTTATGAAAGAAGTCAGGGTGAATATTTTCCACGAACTTTTGAATGTGGACCTGGGACTGGACTGAGGAGTATTCTCAAACAAGTAAATGCCAAAGCCTGGACGAGTTGTATTAGTATTACGAGTTGAATCTGTTTCTAATAAAAAATAAAGTTTTTTATGCCACATTTTAAGTGTCTTATTTCCTACAATCAATCATCCAATAAATCACACTTTCCAACAAATAAAACATTACGTAATGAAAGAACTGAATAAATATAATTTCATCTAAGAATAACGGAATTGGTTCCTTGTTAAAATAAATCCAAGCAGCCCATTACTTGACTAATGGTTTGAATGATGTAAAAAAAAGATAATAGAAAGTCATACAATTTAGAAGCAACATACATCTGCTGCCTACTCTTCAAAGACTAGACTGACAATTTTCGTTTGCGTTTTAATTTTATTACCATTTAAGAGTCCACCATCCTGGAATTATGAACGTTCGAAATACGTAAGATTTTAGTAAAAACATAAAAGATAAAAATGTGAAAAAAATATATGTAATAGATAAGATGTTTACACATGACTCTCGTGTAATATTTTTTCAAATTTTGTATTTATGTCTTTGGTAGAATCGGAATTTACCCTATCAAAATACGTTATTTTTGACATGTATTTTCTAATTAACGATGCCTTAGAGTTTTGAAATAATTATTTCAAAACTCTAACACACAACAGTCCTAGACCTGAGTTAATGCTCCAACAAAAAAGTTAAATTTATCTCTTCATCTGTAGTTGGAAGGTTATTGTTACATAAATAGACACAAATATGTGAGAAATTTGATTAGAAACGGTGCTTAAAAAACTTGAATGATAACAGCAATTAAAACTTATCGACAGATGTAATGTAAAAGTCACAAAACTTGAAGCAAATTGCTCCAAAAAACTGGACTCAAATTAATAAATTGTATAAATTGAGTTGAGCATTACCGCAAATATTCTTGTTATTTTTTACTCTGATTACATCAAAAATGTTTCAAGTGTTAGGAGGCCCAATAAATAATACACGAATGTCTTTATGTTTTTCTTATAACATCGTAAATCCGTATTAAAAAACAATAAAATAAATAACATTGAGTACTTCGATATGTCTATCATATAACTAACTATTTACAAAAGATTACAGTTCTGTGGCATCTTCACTTTGGCTGAATCGTCGATGACATACGTGTGTAATGTTCGAATCGGGAATAATATAAGGCCCTTTCCTAAAGGTGCCATACCCTTCTGAATTAGAACTTTGCGTATCAGCCACATGCGTCCTCGCCAGTGGATTTATATTAGTTTTGTATCCTCCACTATACGTATTTCTTATATTAACAGTAATGGAAGGATTTGGAGGATCGAGCGAGTCCACCAACGATGTAATTCTTAAAGATTTTCCGCTTGCGCCGTTCACATAATAAGGCTCAATATACTCAGTGCTGCTATTACTGGTCCTTACACTGCGAATTTGGTCACTAACGTGATTTGCACTTAAATTTGCCTTCTTTGTGCTTTTCTTTATGGACCGCGTGTAGTCTCTAGTGCCTCTGCGTTTCAAAGTGAAGTCACGCTCTCCTTGCTTTGCTTTGGAACTCCACTGGATCCAAGTGTGCCTCAGCATTGGGTCTTTTGGTCCCCAATTCTTTGAGGGCTTCAACGACGTTTTGAATTTCTGCAAACGGTAGTGATTACAAATTCAAACAATTACAAAATGCTTACATCAGCTAACGTATAGCCGTCTTGTTGCGTCGCTGTGCAAAAGCCAACAACGAATATGAAAATGGCAGCGACTAGAACTATTCCCCAGCCTGAATCCACTAACCACTGAGGATCGTTCATTTCCGAAGAAATAATTCCGCCCGCTTCTTCAGGGGCCGCGAGAGCCCACGCAAAAATGGCGGTGAGAAGAAGCGGCAGGACCCACCAAAGCACTAGCCATACGCGCGACAATATATGACCCAACATAAATTCGAAATCGGATTTGATTCGTTCGGTGCCATAAAACGCGATCAAAGCAAACACCTCGATGATAACAGAGATTAAAATGAAGTTGCCGACTATATAGTGGTCAAGAAGCCGCACAACTTGGAATTTGTTCTGAAGTAAGATGGCGCATCCTGCTACCAAACCAACGAAACTTAAGACAATACTGGTTTGCCACCATTTGAGACGACGTTTGTTTTGTACCGTTATAGCCTTCAGGAGTGTGTACGTAATGGTTACCTGTGTGACAAAAAAGTCATATTTGTCCTACAAAATGTAAACTTACCATGCTTATAAAACCAGCAAGCAACATACCAGCGTATGCAATAATAGCCCAAATCATCGCTTCATCTTTGTTTGCACTCTTAATAAGAATCGTGTACATAAGAGCCACAAGATGAAGCTCCTCGGTGTCTTGAGATCCCGGTAAAATTGAGTCGAGCTCAAACGAGAAGATGTAGCAAAGAATAACGGAGCCAATACCGAATATTAAGTTGGCAGTAATGAAACCTAACGCAATCCTAAAACAAACAAATCGTTACACAATCAAATTAAATAATGTTTCTACTACCAGAAGGGATTGATTTTGTTGTAAATTATTCCAGCATTGGTTATGAAAGTCCCGAAGCCCACGTTTGTGGAAAAAAACACTTGAATCGCGGCGTAGTACCAAACCTGAAAAGCAACGTTTGAGTGAATCTTCAACGAGATTTCTTAGGCTTACGTGAGCTTTCAGCAGGACCGACCAATCAATGTCCGTGCTTAGTCGTTCCAAACTTGCAAATTGTCGCTCAACGGAAACCGCTTTCACTGTTAAAGCGATCATACACCCCAGAACCGGGAACAGAAGTATTATTATCGAAGTAATAAAACTTTTGGTTCTTCGGATCGACCTAAAAATGTGCGTTTAGTCGCGTCATTTCAGTCGTACGAATACTTACAAAATCGTGACGATTACCCAAATTACGAACAAAATGCCGGCGAACATTCCGTACCATTGAGCGTCTTCGAAGGGCGATTCAAGAAATGTTTTTCTAAAAAATGTTCAAGTTATATCGTGGATGAAAAATTCGGATAACTGTACTAACTGTAAACATTGCTGACCGTCTTGACCATCGGCAGAATATCCAGACTGCAATCAAAGCAAGTGAATTAATACAAAGCTAATTAGAGTTATTTTGGAAACGGAGCACGGTTCGTTATAGAGCGGTTTTGGTAATTGTTTCTTCACGCCGGACTGGTTTGATC
Source organism: Eledona agricola (assembly GCA_964023215.1). Taxonomy (NCBI): domain Eukaryota; kingdom Metazoa; phylum Arthropoda; class Insecta; order Coleoptera; family Tenebrionidae; genus Eledona; species Eledona agricola. The sequence continues at coordinate 27,224,657 of OZ026855.1, forward strand.
AACCGAAATTAAACTTCTTTTGCTGCTTTGCACGCTCTCGTTGACTAAATATGAAATGAAATTAAAAAATGGGTAATGACTTAAGAAACGCCCAAGTCTACGCAATATAAAGTTATTTAAGCTCCTAATTTGGTTAATGTCAGACACAAAACAACAAAAATGTCGGAAGAGTCGCTTCCGTGTTATGTAACTTCGTCTGATGCACATTCAACAGGGAAAACCGCTCACTAGGGATTGCAGTTCTTTGTTAACAAAACAAATAAAAATCATAGATTGTCTTTGAGTAACACTTTCTAAAAAAAAAACTATCCCTAACACGAACCTTGATTTTAATTTTTGTACTTATTGTGGCGCTTGAATTTGTTAAATTAATGCAGGTTCATAAATCCGAACTACCATACGAACCGATTAAATCAATTATCATACACAATGTCTTAAACGTGATTTCTCATGATAGGAGTAAATGGTTACGTAACGTTCATTTACCGAACGAGACGAATAAAAAGTCCAAAAGAAATGTCTTGGTGAAAATTCTTCTTAATCGTTTGGTCGCACTTTAGCCATGGTGGCAAATTTTGTCAATTCACTCGTTAAATTAATAGCAAAACGTGGGCAGGTGAATAGAAATCCTGAAAGGCGACAACACCTTATTGCTGCCTTGAAAGGAAGAAATAACTCGTTGGTGGCAATTAACAGGAACACCCACTTTGCATGGGCGTAATTAATCAGTAAAACAATGAGATAATTAGTCGTCGTGCTTAAATCATGAGACGGTTGTGAATTATTATAAACTGAGCGTGTGCTCCATGATTGCAGCTATCAGTCAAGGACGACATTTCCGTTAAAATTACAATTATGAGTAATAACAACAATTACCTGCGTCATTTTTGCAACCGCACATTCTTTGAACGGAACCGGCGATTTTGAAATCCAAACGATGTAGTAAAGAGAGAGTCCCATGTAGATGGGGTAGTAAATTCCAAGCAAACACCCCGCGATTAGTTTTACGTAACCGATTCCTGTAAAAATGTGTAAATTGTGTTTCTAACTACAATCTTACGCAAGCAAACCTTTGAAGAAGGGCACGGCTCTCCACGACTTGATGAATCCCTCTTGAGCCAGCTGTCCAATGCCGAGTTCAAGGAAGAGTAACGGAAGCCCTACAAGAAGGGTGAGGATAATGTAGGCTACCAGGAAGGGCAGGCCTCCTTGAAGTAGTGCGGTCTGAGGAAGCCTGTACAAATTTCCGAAACCCGCAGCCAAGGACATTGTGCACAGGACCGTCTCCAAATGGGTAAACCACGTCTGACATGACTGAAAATGAAAAATAAACTTGAATGTCACTTTCTCTTCCCACACTTAGATGCCGATTTCCGATTGCATTTTTGCCAATTTCCTGTCATTGTAGAACACCGCAACCGATTCATTTTAATACATCGTCCTCCAATTAGCTATATTTGCATAATTTATTAAGAATTATTAGTTCAACGCTAATGAATCTGATGGAAACTGATTAGTGTTTCTCGCATAATTAGGAAAGTATAGTAAAATTTTTTAAGTGTGATTCATATTTGTGGTTGTAATGAGGTTGTCAGTTTTTCGTGTCCTAATTATTTAAATTTGTGTTTTTATGAGCCGACAATAAATCCGATTCATGTTAAATTTTCCAGGAAAGCATGGTCATCCAGTTGTAAATTTTTTTTATCGCAACATTTTTACGAATATTATGTTTGCCAACATCTGCTCGTAAATAAACAAAATACCAAGTGATGGTGTGATTTCGTCAGATATAACATTTGGGGAAATAATTTGACAGAAATGAATTTTGCAAGAAATCAATATGAATGGGAGACGCTCGGATATCTGATCTGAAAAATCGTTCTTACAGTTGTTAATTCGTCTTTGATTCTGACCAGATATTTCACATTCTTAGCGATAAATTTTTTGATTAATTTCCAAAAAAATAGGTTTTACATAGTGCACTTTGAAACCAAGTTTCATTTACTTACTAATTATAAAGTCTAAAAAACCGATTGACTTTCTTCGTATTAACTGTTTATTTGTTTTTGATTCGGATTAAGAAGATTTATATTAATTTTCATCACTTATTTATGTGGATGAAAGCGAAGGCAATTAGCAAGAAATTTTAAAATTCCAATCCTTTATTTTTTTTAAGTTTATTTGTTAAAGCCTAACTTTCCCAAACATGTGATGGAAAAATTATGCAATCTATTTTCAGCAATAATAAAATGTCAGCATTTTGTTCACATGCTTTCAAAAATAAAACGAAGCTGTATAGACCACGGATACTTTTTCAATTTCGTTAGAGTGTAGAAAATTTTTACCATGAGCTGGAGAAATTTTAGAATTGATTTTGTTGTTTGTTCCCGAAGTGTATTTAGTGGCTTTTTTAACAAATTCCATCTCCAGATGTGGATTAAGACATTGTTTTTTCAACTTTCAAATTAAAAGTTTCTGTCAATAAGTGTCATTAGTTGACAACATCAAAGGTTTACACTGTAAAAAATTATACAAAAGCTAGTTACCATTGCTTCCTGAGCCTGTTTTTTTATAAGCTCTATTATAAATTGTTCAGAATTTGCAATATCGAACGTTGCCGTTCACTTGTCAGTATTTATTAGGAGTACTATAAAATGTGGAAAAATGCAATATTTTTTCTGGAAAATAAAAAATTACCTGAACATGTTTCCAGATATTTCTGTTACGCATTTCCACTATAAATTATTAATATAGTAACGCATGCATTATTTTGCAAGTTTGAACGTCATTTAATAATGCATTTTTATGCAATTATGAAAAATTACTCAACCGCAACTTTTAAATCAACAATTATGACGTTAATCGTTACAATTTTATTTATGTGGCTATTTATTGCATTTTACATAAGAATTTCGAAAAAATGAATTGAAACTAACAAATGCGCAATTGCATTATTTCAATAAACAATTACTGCAGGTTCAGTGGTTTAATACTGTAATTAAAAACATCGATTAATTTACAAATTTCCGGTAACGATGGGGTTTTGTGATTTAATGTATTACATAAAGCAGACGAAAACACTAGCTCGACCACATATTTGCATTTATAATGTATAAATGTAGTTTTTATGTGCTCAATTGCTGGAGAGTTAACGGAATCCAGTTAGGCATAACTCGAGATATAATCTGTAAATAATTGCATTTGGCACAAACCACGTGTTGCTAGTCGGTGGAGCATTTGAATTTAAAATCAAGTTGAAAAACCGTAGGTAAGTCATATATGGATATGAATAAAATATGAGAGAGTGGCAAGCAAAAATTCAGAAAAACTGCCCATAGAAAGTGATCGATCGAACTGCAATTTCCTGCATCTTTAACTCACCGTGACTTTTTCCAGTCTTTTGTAGCAATCGGAACGTTTCCAGACGCATTTGAGTTTGTAATTCCACGTGTTGAGGTTTTCGCATCTTTGAAGATAAAAGCGCGAATACTTGTCGTATTGATAGTACTGATATTGTTTAGCACTGACATCCAACAACATCACGCGCTCATTGTTATCGGAACAAAGTCTACCGAAAGACTAAACCCATGACCATTCTCCATTATTAATAAAGAAGCCGTATTTGCGGGAACCGACAGACTGTGAAAAGCAGCTGCTAATTTACTCTTGAGCGTCTTCGAAGAGGCTCTAAGGGCAGATGGTGCGATTGAGATCAGAAGTTAGGGAAGCAGTCGAGTGAGGAATATTGTGGGAGTTGTGAAATATGTTCTTTGTAACGATGGCGAGACAATAGGTTTGAGAAACAAATTGTCCACATGTTTTCGGAAATAGTGTGTGAAACTGTTTTCACACAATTTGTCGCTGCAACTGAAATTTCTGGGGCATGAAGAATAGATTCACTTTTCATTAAAATAATTTGTTTAATAACTGTCATATTGATTTTAAGATTTCCATCATTTGACATTTTTTGCCGAGTACCTACTCATTACTGAAATCAACAACGTTCATCAAAATGCTGTAAGAAGTAGATAAACATTTAAATAAAACGAAGACATATTATTTTCCCTGCAAGTTTATTTGATTCCTAAAATATGTATTTCCGTTTTATTTTTTTCTTTACATTTTGAGTATCTATTATTGAATTAATATTTTTAACTGTTTTTATTTCATAGGTTTAAAAAATTAACATTCGCTTCTCTGCTTGCTTCAAGTGCTTCCATAATTCCTTGCCACGTCTTTATATTTCTTGGGGTTCGATTTGTTATAAATAATTATATATACTTTTATTTTCTCATGGTTTCAAATTTTTGCACATTTGTATTTTCGTTAAAATAAACTTTTGCCTGCTGAATTTTCTATGTTTGTTTATTTTGTTTATTACTTATATTTTATATTTGTTATTTCTCGTATTATGTATGTACATTTGACAGTAAAATGATAAATGAAAGACAGCTAATCCAAACTTTCTCTAGAACACCAAAAAGCGAGTTACATTTAATTATTTTCTCTAATACAGCACAATATGCATTACAAATTGCATTGCAACATCACAGATATCTTTAGAATTGAAAATGGGAAAATGCAATAACACATTTGCGGATGTACAAAATTGAATCAAGGTCAGACATTATAATCATCAGAATAATTTATACTCATTTGCGTCTTTAAATTTAATCAATAAACATCTGCACTTGCAGAATTTTTGTTTGAAAATTGAATCTCGTAACTAATATTTTAATACATAACATCTTGTCATTTATTAATTAAGTAAATAATTACTCTAAATATAAAATCGATAACAAGATTTTGTTGTGTATTTATCGAGATAACCTGGTTTAATAAACTGAATGTTTGTCAAACAATAATGTTTAAAAATTATTCTGGATTTATTATTAAATAGGCCAAGGAGTTATAAACATTCAACAATAATACAACAATAAGGTATCTGAAATAATTTCAAACTTGTTTGGAATCTGTACAAATAAGGAAAATAAACAAGTAGGTTTTAGTTAGTTGGGTTTTGCTTCAGTATTTATTTGCATAACGTTTTTGACAAATTTCAGAACAGATTTCATGTCGTTTAAAAACTCGTGTGATGAAATTTGATTAGTCTGTAGCGTTTAACGAATTCCTTTCCTAAGAAATGATGCTGTGATGTAAGCGGTTTGGCAAATCACCGCCATCATTTTTTAATGCAAATTTTTCATCAAATATATTTTTAAATCACAACTTGAAAAGACACTCCTACTGGACTTTAGTTAAAATTGAAAAAGTGAACACTACCATAAACTTGTATTTGATTGATAATAGTTTTACGTTAACATGTAGTAACAAACTGATAACATAAATTCAACACCTTTCAAATCTTTACTTTTATGGCGCGTGGTGCATCTACATACATATCGGTTTAATATCAGTAACAGAATAATTTTCCGCCTAAACTGGTAATCAATTTTGTCATTATCTAGATGAAAGATAATTAATTTTATTTTGACGTACATTGACAAACTCTAATTTGCATTTTCAAATTTGCACAAACTATTCACTCATTCTCTTGACCTTTCTATAACTTTTGCAACCTTTAAACACATTTACAAACCAAACTGTTTTCAGTTGAAAATAAAAATATTTGAATGTGCAAGAAATTCTAGAAAAGTTCAGATTATTTTACAAAACCATAAAAAATATTATAAAGAAAATAAAATGAACTGTACTACTCTCATGACTACTCTCAAAATAGTGTGTGATCTTCAATTGAGTATTGTTTTTCTCTCCATTTTTGACCGTCACGAGCCGAGACGATAACACGTTAATCGTCCAAAAATGTCTCCAACAAACAAACTGGTTTTGCGATATTTTCGAACAAAGCGATAATTTCTTCGTTGAAAACAAAAAATATTAGCGACGACTTGTAAATATTTGACACGTGTTTCCAATAAAAAAAAGATTGTGTCAAAATTGAAATTTAAGTTAAAGTTTCGTGATAACGAATATTCCTGTTTTGGAAACTAATTATCCTTGAAAATGTATTTTCTAGTTCCCATTCTAAATATAGCGCATAAAATGTTTCGAAAATGCAACATTTCAAATGATTTAATGAATTAAAAGATATTTAATAAATCCGTTTGAAGGATAGCACTAAAGGAAGACTATCATTGTTTGTTGTCACAATTGTGAAATTGATAAATAAAAATGTTCTCAGTAAACAATTCAAAAATGTGTCTCGATCAATAAAAGATAAAAATACGAAACACTGGAATTTAGTAATTATAATTGGAATTCTGTTTCGTTGTTGCTAAATAACTTCAGAGACCGTTCGGATCTCTTGAGTACTTGGATTTGCCACTTGGAATCTTGCTGTTGCTTTACTTTGGAAATACGAATTATGGATTCGAAAGCCATGCAAAAAATGTTTAAACAGAAAAACGAAAAAAAAGTATTACATTTTGATGACATCATATTGAAAAGTGCTGCAGAATGCTGATGATTAAATTATAATGGAACTTTATTGTGGAATTGTTGTTTTGAAATCGCCGGAATATTTTTATTAAACAGCTGAACATTTAGTGTTTTAATCAGTAAAATAGGCTTGTCTATGAGTTGTACTTCAATGCACGCGTTACGGTATAAGTGCATAAAAAATATGTTAGCAGAAATCACCACTCGAGTGATATCACACATTGCAATCACCAAAGAAAATTTCTTAATTTGCCTAATGACTAATGCGTCTTTCAAATAACAGGAATTGGCTTCAGGTGCATTCCTTCAAACTGCGGCAACGATAGCCTCGTATATTCTTATCGTACGAAAAAATTCTTAGACGATGATACCATAAAAACCCCGACGCGACTTCCAGGTAGAGGTAGAGGTGTTATGACAGTAAAGGTCACAAAGCAATTTGTTGACTGCATCAAAACACAATATTTTTGTGCTTTCCTCATAATTAGCATTAAATCCGTTAGTCTGCATTCAAATTCGTCCGCGTAGTAACCCAGAAAGCCAGCAAAGCACGACTTTCTGTTAATTGCCGGACATCAAAAGAACTCACCATTCCCATTTTGGGGGTGACCAGTTTGGTCGTCGAGCCCATTTCGTTTCTTTCGGATTCCAACTCTGAGCCGGTGTTGGAAGTTGTGGTTTTGACCGATGCGGATCCAAGAGTGGTGTAGTCGTAGAGATCGTAATTATTGGGGAAGACCCCGTGCTTGGAGGCGTTTGAGGTGACGGTGGAGGCATAAGCCTCATCGTATGTGTTATAATCGACGTTTCCGTTTTCTGGGATGAAACTCATGTTCTCGAATGAATTTTGAGAATTGTCGAGGATCGATAGATTGTTGTAGTTTCGTATGGCACGCATTGAAGGCGATTTGAGCAGAAGTTTTGGTTTGTACGCTGGCTCGTAGATGAAGTGGATCTTCTGAGGAACCTAAAAAATGTAGACGTCAGCACAATAACAAATTTATTTAGAATAATTAACACATGTATTAAATTGATGCATAAAATACAAACAAATAATTTAGGTAACGAGAGAGTAAAATAAAAGTAAATCGATTTTAAATGATATGCTGGGAAGAAGTTAGAATAGTAGAAAAGCAAGAGAATTATAAAGCATTTAAACTGCAGTTGTTAGTCGGGTTTTATTCACAGTATTTCACAGAGACAAGCATTTATTAACTCAAGCTCAACACAAGATTTGAATGCAAGAAGTAACGTAAAAAATTATGAATCATAAGAAATGAATAAAAAAATTATAATGAAACAGTATTCAATAATTTTATTGTAAATGCTATAAAGCAAAGTATAATCTTTCAACAACAATGTTTTTGAAACTAGATCCAAACTTTCCCAGATTCTAGATAAGAAAAATTGCTTGCATTTGCTGCAATAATTTTACAAATGTAAATTTCTCGCAATTATGTCCATACTGGTCTGGTCCAATTAACCGTCAGAGGCGAAAGTTCTTAATAACAAATAATTGCAGCATTTTCGAAGCTGGGTTTTGATCAGTTACGCAATATTGCCATAATATTGCCTTACGACCTCTAAGCCAATAATATCAAGTCGATGTCCTTTAACTGAAAATCCATGTAACCATGTGACTATGTAAATAAATCCGAAAACAATCGACCATAACTCAGTCATGGGAATCTTTGATAAGCGTCTTAGTTAATGAATGAAATTTACCTTGGACATGGTATTGAACAACAACAGTCGCCGAAGGGAAAACTTTCTTGAAAGGCTGAATTTGGGAAAATCTATTAAGCGTGTCACATACGGTTTTTCAATTATTGTGAAATTTTAAATCACTTGAGCGAGTAATGATGTGGAAAATCAGATTGCGGTTTTTGTAATTTACGACTCGGGAAACGATCTTCTGCTGAATGTTTACCTGCAGATGATACTCTAAAAAGTGTTGGTTATTACATTGTTAGATACTTTCTAATGGACTGCATAGAAATCATTCAAAATAGTACTTCGAAATTTTCGGTACATTTATAAAAAATTAAACAATAATTACTTCTACAATTCTACAAATAAATTTTATAAACACAAGCATTCACAACTTTGGATCTCACTGAAAACAAATTGCTAAATAAAATAAAATAGGTCCAGTTTTGAAGTTTTATAAATTATATTTAATTTTGCTTCTAGAATTAGAATTTTAAATTTATTCGATTCCTAAATTATACGAATTAAAAAATAAGCATTTCAAAACAGTATATTTAATGACAATGAATCGCGAAATATTGCTTAAGAAATACTTATGTCACTACTAAAATGTTGAACACAAAATACCTAACATTAGGATTTAATTCAAGTCCGAATTTTGCGGACTGAAATGTTTATTATTATAACCAATTTTAGTACTGATACCAATTTAGTAGTGGAGTGGAGAAATGGCGCGAAATCGACCTCTCTTTTCGTGTTTTAATTTTCTCTTATATTAGCAGCATTTTAGTTTGCTCTAAATTAACAGTAATGAACGAAAGTCGACGTTGATCAATATATTTCCACAAAAAAAAACTCAAATCGGGTCATCCTAAATTAATAGCTTTGAAATTAGTACCTTCCCGGAAAGTCTCACGCTCTATTAGTTGTGATAATTGTTGCAAAATTAGCAGAAGAAACACATAAGTACTATTTTTACAATGCGCAAATCGTAACTGCAACAAAACAGAAGTGGAAAACAAAATGAACAAATTGAATTCGTGGGAACGCGTAGGAACAATTATGAAGTTAAAATGAGAAGGAAAAATCTGTACGGATCCACATGGCTTTTACAACGCTGAAGCCATACGACACAAAAAATTTCAAACGATTATACTGAAAAATACTGACGTCAGAAAAATTTACAGCCGTGATTGCTAATTTGGTAAAGTTGCGGAATTGATTGGAAATGGTAAAGTTAAGGCAGAATTTACCAACGCACCGTTTTTATAAATTGTTGTCGTTACAAAAGATATGGCTTCCCACTTTTACCGCATTTTAAAAATAGATTGTTGGGAAATTACATTCAAATCACTCTAACGACTGTAACAAAATAATGATCTCCCAATTTATTATTGTATTGTCCAAATTAATCGTTATTGTACGTATTTTTCACTTTCTTGCGTTCGCTGCTGACCACAAGTGCTGAAACATTTTGCAATAATTTCTTGTTCGTATCCATTGAAATAAAACACTTTAATATTTAGCGAATAATTAAATGTAATTAAATAAATGTAAAAAATGCTCCTGTTGCGTTTAAAGTTGATTAACTATAGTCTGACCATTGCTCAACCTTTAAACATCAAACCGAATTATTACTATTTTCCGTTTAAAATAATTGATTTCAGTATACATGTAATTACTCAATGTGGGGTCATTAAACGCGGTCCTGTTAATTAAAGAGATTCATCCACGATCTTTACACTCCTTTTCTTTATCACGCTGCCGGTACTTAACATTTGTTCACGTACAATTTGAAATCTTCACACCTGACTACACTCGACCTAATAATTACGAACAATAACTTCATGAAGATTACAAAGACTTAGCACTTCATAGCAACGAAATAAAGAAACATAACGCCGTTTTGGGTTATTATACAGTAATAACTGTACAAGAAATGTTTTTGCATACACTACACCTGTATTGTACACAACAGTTATGAAACGTCAAATATTAAATAAGTTGACAACACTTTCGCCCTGTTATGTAAAATTTGATTTTGTCGATGTGCGTCCGGTAATGGCTTTTTCTTCAGTCCGAAGTTCATGGACAATGTGTGCTTGTGAATTAAATATTGTTAATGTTTAATAATAATAATGTTGGTGTGAAATATTGTTCCAATTTAAGCGCGTTTAAGACCTAGTTTAACGGTTAACGAATTTCGTAGCTTGTGCCTGGAATAATAATTGTGCACGTCTGTCCGTGGAGTTTTCACCATTATTACAAAGTACTGCCAAGACATGTAAGTTTTACATCTTTTTTTGTATCCGAAAACAAATATTTCAAATAATATTTAGGTAGCTAAGTTTTACAGCTCCCAGCTAGAATATGTAGAAAAGACAAGTTTATGAAATTAAAAATTAAAACAAAATTAGGTGTTTTGTAGTCAATTGTGGACATACACGAGCTCTTGCAAGAGGAATGCGAGAGCGGACTAAACAATCAAGAGAATTTCATAAATTTACTAATTCCAGACTATGGGGGAATTACTAACGAGAATCAAATTCCAGCAAACATAATCATCGATTTTAACAAATATTTTGCAGATAAACCATAATCGAAACTAGAAGAAAAAATAAATAAAAATTTCAACCAAATTGTTTAACGTGTTCGAAGAGAAAAGTATCAAAAAATTGCAACCGAAACAAATAAATAGGATGTGAAATAAGTTTTAAAAGTATAAAAAGAATTTAGTAAAGTAAGTAGTAAAGGAAAACCGGAAAATTCTATATTTTAGCAGAAGTTTTTATTTTATTTTGTCAATAGTTTGAATCATGTTCAGAAAAAGGTTTGTTTTTTTAAGTTTTGTTTTTGTGGAATAATTTTATTTTTACGTATCAGATCTTCAGGCAGATCACTTACTACAATTTTCTCGTTCGTGAATACCTCTTCATGCTCCAGGTTAATGTCAGTCATTTAAAATGTGAACAAGTTTCAAGAAAACTTTAAAAGTTATGAAATTTATCTACAACATAAACGCTCACATGTATCAACTTGCCCTGCCAATAAAGCTGTTCGTATATTTCGTGATCAATTTATGATCTGGACGCAAAATAATTAATTCTATTATTTATTGATGCAAGTGTTACGTCAAGGGAAAAATCATATATCGTTATATCGATATTTTTACACTGAGGCTTATCTATTACTATTTACAAATTGTGAGGTAAATATGTATAGAGCTAGTTTTTAATCGCAACAGTGTAATTATAATAAAATTTGTTTACATTTAAAGCCGTGCTATTAGTTACCAGTTATGAAATTTTACCCTGAACCCTTGTTCTAAGTGCAAAATTCATGCCAATTATAATAATGATATTTATAATTAAAACTCGCCCACGTGACCTTCATAATTACAACAATATTTATAACTGAAAGTAATGAAAATGACTTACGGGTTGTCCATCTTTTCCATCGTTGGTCGTGGACGTTTTTTCCCACTTTTCACGCATTTTCCACAATTTTGTCAGTCCTTATTGTTGTTTTATCACAGATAATAGCACACAAATTGTTTATCTTATCGATGGAATATATTATGAAAATATTTTTAGTTGGTTCACATTTCTAAACGAATTTCTAAAAAATCAAACCATATCTGGCTTATTTTGAGCTTCGTAATATTTATAAATGCACAACCGCGACGACTTCCAATCGACCGTAAACTGGCGTCGAAGCACCTGCTTTTACCTTCGTCCACACACTGAACCGCCGCGACTCATTCCCTGCACTTAGCATACGGAGACCTTCTGCGTTGATAACAGCAATGGTGATGGTAACCACGTAATTCCGGAGTTGCGGTGATAAGTGTTTGCAAACTGTTTTCCAATTTCGTTATTCATAGTTTATCCTTATCAATTCGATATTTTCAGATTACGAACGACGCTTCGTTGCCTCTACAATAGGTTCATTAAAACTGCGTTGAGTCATAATTTTATCAAGCGATGACGTTGTTTGTAATTTTTTACAACCCGTAAAAACTTGAAATGAATGCTGACTGCAGGAGATGATAACGCGTGTAACAGCACCTGTCATAGTATTCAAATTAAAAATGTTTACAAGGATGCACCATTGTATTCTGAGTAAAAGATGTTGTATGTTGTAAAGATAAAACAATGAAAAAATTCAAAATTCATCAAACCGCTACTTGTTCTTTATCAAGTTTGTGAGTTTTCGTAGATTTAAACATTTCGTTAAACCCGAAATAACGTTTGCTAATAGGCAAATGATATAAAATCACTGCATTTATTATACTTTATTCTTGAAAATTTAAATCCAAGTCATTATTTAAAAAAATTACAATGCCATGTTCCTTTTTATAGTTATATAATTATAGTTATCAATTCTCAAGGCTGTATCATCTTCTAATAAAACGGTATCGCTTGCAAAATAGAAATTAATATTAATTAATATTAACATGTCAAGTTTTGGGTACCTTCGAGATGCTACCCTACTCCAAATTTACATAAAATACGTGAAATATCGTCTATGAAGCATTCCCGAAGTATGGGATTATTTGCAGAGAAAATGAACAAAGTTCTGTAGTGAAACTGAAAATGTTAGCTTTTATCTAACAGGCGTAGTCCTCCTTTAAACGTCCTTCAATAACACAGGTTAACAAATATAGAAAAACAGGTAATTTTTTAATTCATATTCAAGAATTGCTAAAAATGATTCAATCATTTATCTGAAAAGTTTGCCCTGATAGCGAGAAATGCAAAACAATAATACCCAATTTTTAATTTTAGAATATATGAAGGCGTAACTGTTTAATTCTAAACTATTTAGAAATTCAATAGGAAACTGAAGAACTTCATTTTCTTCTTCCGTTCTTTATTAAATTATTTTGGCTGGTAGGTATATGTCCTTGACGATCTAGGTTTAAGGTCTATAATTTTGGAATCAATTCCATCGCATTGTTCATTTTAGGAAGCAAGAAAAGCAAAAGTCGAAAACTTCAAAACATCATCTGGTGCGTAATTTTTTTTTTCCTTCAAAAATGTTCTTTGGCAATTATTCTTGATGGTAATTTTATAAACTCTAACCTCTGATGAGTCCTCATTAAAAGGAGAACACTCGCCATTACAAATGTTAAGAAGAAATTCAGCAAGTCCTAATTCTTCTGAATGTTTTCATTTTTTTGCACAATTTAAAAATTTTAAATTCTATCCACAAATAAAGAAATTTGATGCAGTTTTTGGATTATTGTGTGTCTTGAAGCACTGATAAAACTTGTCTAAAATCTCCTCCATTGACAATCCAAAAGAAACGTTATTTTCCATAATGTGTGATACTCAGTTGCATTACTAATAGATTGTCTATAAGATCGCCAACAACAAAACTAATAAAATCTTCATTCATTTTTAATTAATACTACTTGTAATCGAATATTGCGATGATGTTCCTTATTATTACATAATAGCTCTAAATAAACAATTAGCGTCTCTCAAAATGGAAATCAAATTACGTTCCATTGATGAAAAAAAATTAAACAACAAATAGTAAACGTTTTCATTTAATTTAAAAAAAATAAAAATAATGATATATAACCATTATCTGATCCATCGATAATTCACTTATTATTTTTTTAATATTCATGAATATTTTCACAGAAGGAAATGATAAAAAACACTAAATAAATTTAAAGCCATTCGTAATTGATTTATTTAATTTAATAAAAGTACCGATTCGTTATCAGCACCAATAATTGCCTTGGAAACCGTGTAAACTGAGTTATAGTTTTTTCTTGTAAATTTTAAATCCAGTTATAAAAAAAAATTAGAATGCCACATTCATTTTTATTTAATTGTCAATTTACAAGGGTGTGTGCTCTTTTAATAAAACGTTAACCCTTGCTTTGGAATTTACAGTTGTTAAATTATCTCGAAATAAGATTTTGATAATAGATTAAATATTAATTGTAAATCAAAAAAATGAATCTTGTAAGTATATCCCACAGCTCCAAAACAGTACCTTGTATATCAAAAAATAGTTTTTTTAATATTTAATTATTAATGATAACGATCTTATTTGGGTTTTTGGACCGTGTTCCATTATGATCTTATTCCGTTAAATAACACCGACCGTGAAAGCCTATACACTTTTATTTAATAATTATCAAATTTCTAGTTTAAACGCAACACGTCCTTCAATAATATGATATCAAATTAACAACACAGTATTGATAACTACTATGTCAAGTCAAAAATTGAAACCGTGTAAATATTGCAACGGCGGGTGTAATCTTTTCTTACACTCAAGTGAATTTTACTACAACTTGCCGTAAAAACGTAATACTACTAATTCAAGTTATTGGTAATATATTCCAAAATGTGCTTCAACACGAAAACACTGATAACAATGTCAACTAAAACCACTTAGACACAAACAATAATAAAATAAGGTACATTAGGTTAGCACAAAAGGTCGTATAGATTTGAAACGTTTTTATAAGCATGCCCAAGATAAACACAAAGCATATTATTTAAAAAATCAGATTGAGTGCGATCCTCTATGTAATCACAATCAAATATAGTAAAAACCGTCATACATATTTCATTTCACCTTACAATAAAAAAATGGTTTAAGAAACGAAACGCTTTATTATTTATTTATTGTTCCCAAGATTTTTATTTTCTAGCGTAGTTTACAAAATTGCACAAAATTAGGATTGTCACTGATTATTTATAAGAACGAGTTACCTATTCGGCATGCTGTGCCATAATGGCCAGAATCTCGCTCTTTATTTGTAACTTGATTTTCTTATTTTTGATATTCTTCAAAGTGTGACCAATGGATTTCCCAAACAAAATGTCTTCATCGTCATCGTGTTGGTGGTTGGCAAAATTAACACTAGGAATGGGGGTCTCATTTGCGTTTTGAATACTAACCAATCTGGTCATGGTAGGAGGTGGACGTGGAGCGATTGGGCGCAATTTTGTGGGACCACAATTATTGTTATTATTATTAATATTAGTAACACAATGACTGCTGGGGCTGTTCGCTCTCAGGTCCGCAGTTGCCAGAGGATCAACTGTTGGTGACAACATTAAATTGTCCTCGGTTTTAACAAGTACATCTCTGGGAGCTGTACGAATTATGCCGTCTTTCTGGATGACCATTCTGCCGGATCTGAAAATAATATGTGAAAACATGTCCTTTTTCTTTAAAGTACGAAACTTTCTGGGCGATATGTATTTCTTCAAAAAAGCCATTTCTTCGGTGTGCCTCCACGCTACACCTGGACGACTTTTCTTCTGGTTGCGCAACTCGGTCGCGAATCTGTTACGAAGCGTGTTCCATCTTTGTTCGCAAAATTCCTCTAAAATTAAACCTAAATTTTGGACGGCAAATATTGTAACGACTACCAGAAATGGACATCCTTCGACCTATGTGGGCCCAAGCAGCGATCTTTGCCAGTTTATTTCTGAAATCTATGTGGTTCTTGTCGTAAATGCTGGGATAGTCCCTGACGCATTCGATGAGCATGCCGTCGTCGATTTCGTCGCTCATCCTTGAATTAAAAATATATGTGAAAAATGTGCGTTACGTTTTACAAATAAAAACTTTGTTTCGTCGATTCGTTCTGCTGTACTGTACTGCTGTACTACTCCTTTACCATATAATGGCCGCTGTAATTTTTCTATAGAGCGTACAAATTAAAACGGAAGCTCAGGAACCCATGGATTCTAGTTTTAGTGAAGTTTTTTACAGTGTAATATTGTCAAATCATTACATTTGTCATTCAAAAATTTGCACAAACGACGCCGAGACCTGGAGATGGAATTGTTTGAAGAAAACATTAAATGTATTTTGTGTATAATGTCCGAGATGGTTGTTAAAAAAGAACTTAATTTGAAAGTTATTTTTGTACGCATGTTAGAATAAACTGTAATAGCCTGAAAATAAAATATAACATTATATAAAAACTCGAGTTGTTGGCAGACAATTTTGTTAACATTTGCAGTTTTTACTTTTTTAAATATATTTTTTTGTTCCATATTCGAGTTTTATCTTGATGTTTTACTCATGTTATGAGTCCTGCTTATTATATAATTGGGTTTTATCTTCTTCGTTTCATATGGCTACTGAATGAATAAAATAAATATTTTCCACCAAATTTTAATTTGTTATTTTAAACATAATATAATGTCCTGATGTTTATAATAAAAACTAAAACAGTCGGAGTTGTCACTTTCTCATAATTTCCCTTGCATTTTTCTTGCAAGAGTCATTACGACCGATTCTAAATAAAATCTTTGACTACAAGTTACACACTTTAATCATGGTTATTGCAATCCTAAAAGAAAAAAAGACAAACATTTGGCCGACACAGTATCCATAACGTAAACAATTCGGTGTCAAATACGTCTTAACTTCCCGACGTCATACCTTTGAATTCCTCAAACCAAACCTTCAACTTGCACCAGTTTCGTTCCCTCAGTTCGAATTCAAGGCACCGGTGAAGTCCAGGTGACCAACTAAACTAAACACTAAATTATGACTTTCGGCTATTTTACCATTAAATCACCACTAAACTAAGAATAGAAGCGTTATTCGTTTACTGCGCTGGGAATGACGCACCATGTCAAAAGTATGCGCTTGCGTTCCAAGATTAGCTGTTTGAATGGCCCAATCCAGTGCTAGGATTTAACACTAAGCCCGGAGGTTGTTGTGCGGAATCAAAGATGGAGCTCTTGCTATCATACATTTATCTTTATTCAGAATAAAAATGCAATACGATCAAATTTGTTACATATTTTCACAGGCAGTACGAGTAAAAGTAAAATTAAAGGAACATCGCTGAGCTCTAGACATTTCATATCTATAACAAATCATAAAAAGACAGATCGCCATTCCACTATACACATATCTCCAACATTGGACGAGATTGTTCAAAATGAGTATATAAATATTAAAGAATTAAAAAACACAGAATGAGAAGTCGGATTATACCTATAGTGCTTTATTAAAACGTATGCGCATTCCTGCATACCCCACAACCCAAAGCAAACTCTTCTCCAGTTGGCGGATGTTTAATATGAAGCGGACATTCATCTCCGTCCAATTGTTTGGCTTTGGGACCTTCAAAAAGCAAATTATGATATAAACTAATTATGATGCACAGAAAAAAAATGTTTGAAGCGATATTCTAACTAAAAATTCGAATAGCTGAAGAAATTACAGAAAAGTAGTGGTGTGTAAATCAAGACAACTGACCTGCCGGGCAACTGGGCAGTTCGTTCTTTGACAAATTCGTAACTCTTTGAAAATCGTCGTGGCACGGATTGCAGAAATGCGTGGTTCCAAAACAGAAGAAAACAGCGACTGAGCAACAGTAGCGACATTTGTATTCAAGAAAATCGGTGCCGTGTTTTGGACACATTTGTGCCCTCGCAATATCGGAACAACCACCACACACCAACTCCGTGGGATCATAATTTTCACCGACTTCGGCGTCACAACGAGCCTCTCCGCCGTAATAAGCCTGACACAAAAAACCCAATAAAAAAATTAGTCGACTTTTACAGCGAAGGCACCTTATTGCATTTGTAACACACGTAATATGCATATCTGTCCATCGCGTACGAAGCTGGATCGTTATAAAATCGGGCCCCGGGTGTGGCTAACGCTTCAACTGTATGTAAACCCTCATACTCCAACCTCATCAAAGCTTTTCGTCTCACGTCTATGAATAGTTCGCGCACGGGGAACAAAAGCTCTTCCAACGTCGAGTGCACCATCTCGTCCTAAATACAAAATTATATCATGAGGTTACATCACCTGTTCCCAAAAAACCAGGCAGAAAGCGGCCAAGGAAGCCTCAGGAATCATCGAAACTGTGCACTTACTTTACAAATTGGACAAAGCGAGAACGAGAATGTTATCCTCGGTCCGGCCCAACGCTTCATCAAAACGGCTTTGCAGCAGTGTAAATGAAACACGTGACCACATTTCAACTAAAAATCGGTCGATATAAAAATCGACTTGGTGCACGGCCATACAATACCGGAATTGCCGGGGCGCAGGACAAGGCTTCAGTAAAGCAAATCATGCACATGTCGTCAGCATCCTGCTTCAAAGTTGCATCGTTGGAGCAACCATGCAGACATGGAAGACACGTAGTTTCCCCCATTATCCCGCCACACATATGGCCACAATTTAACAACTTCGGACACGCCGTTCGTCCGTACTCCTGGCACTCGTGGTCGGCGCAAACATTTCCAATCGCCAGTAGACCAGAATTTCCGGTGGCGCCGCAAAAGCGACAAACTCCGCTCATACCGGCGCCCTTAGTGCGCGTTCCGCCGTCTCTGTATTCCACAAGCGCTTTCAAAGTGCGCGCATCCGCCAGGGCCAGAAGCCAGAACAGTTTTGTGCGGCCGCAACCTTCGTGCAACTCTACCTTGATCGCTTCCTCTTCTTCTTTGCATACCTGGCGCTGGTGGGTGCGGGTTTTGCGGTGAAGATGCAGGAATCGATCGCAGTCCGCGCAGAGATTACCGCAGATGCCGCACTGGATAACGGCGTAGGTTTCGCCGTCGTCGTGATTGGTGCAGGTGGGCCTTGGTGGTGCGGGTTGGCCGTCGGGGTTGGTCCACTGGCCTGAAGAGAGTCGGTCCACGTGGTCTTTATCTAAGACGCAAAGCGAGGCCAACGCCAGCCACAGGGTCGGAGTTCGTAGGCAAACGTTTGGAACGCGTTGTTCTTCGCTCAGTTGGGTGAGGTGGAGGATGTTTTCGGCGATGGCTCCTTTAGTCACGTTGGCCCAAGCTTCCGACAGTTTTCCCTAAAATACGTACATACGCGATTTTGAGTCGAAGTGAAATTCAAATTTTATTTACACCTAATTTTACTTGGTAATGGAAAATTCAAAAATTTCGCAGTTTACGTGTATGATTATACAGGGTCCTTCATCTCAGCTCCCGTGTTCTGTAGCTCAGTTATTACTTCATTTATAATTATAATTAATTTATACATAATTATAATTAATTTATAATTATAATTTATAATTATAATTTATAATTTTGTAGATTTTAAATACATTCTAGAATTAAGAAAAATATTTATAATTATACAAAATGTCCCAAAAAAGTGTGACGTCATAATAATATTTTAATTGAAAATTTTAAATTGTCTGCTATAAATTTTTTGTGTCTACTAGGTGCACTTTTAGTTGCTTACTTATTCGAAAAAAAAATTAAAAATCGGTTCCGTCATAATTGAAAAAAAATTAATTACAATAATTTTTTAAATTTTATTCGTTGCCATCGAAATAGTTTACAAAACCAGCTTTTGTTGAATAACTTCAAAAACGCTAGGATTAACGAAAGGATTGTGATTAGAAAAATGTTTATTTTTATTGCTCATTAAATGATATAACAATAAAAAGGGGTTCCGATTTCAAATAAGAAAAATAAAAGGCTTCGAATTTTGAAGTTGGGCAATAAATTTTGCACAATTATAATATCTTGGGCCAATCACACTTGATTAACTTAACTGTTAGACTTTATTTAATAAGTATCAGGTACAAATATTTTCAAGGGGACACTAATTAATTAATAATATTTTTTAAAGTTATCTTCCACTTTTATTCGTTTAAATTGCCATTGAAATAGTTTACAAGACGAGCTTTTGGCGAATAACTTCGAAAACGCTACGATTAGCGATAGGATTGTGATTACAAAATGTTTGTTTTTATTGCGCATTAAATGATATAACAAAAAAAGAATTCCAATTTTAAATAAGAAAAATAAAATTCTTTGAATTTTGAAATTTGACAATAAATTTTACACGTTTATAATATCTTGGGCCAATCACACTTGATTAACGCAACTATTAGACTTTATTTAATAAGTACCAGGTACACATTTTTTCAAGGGGACAATAATGAATTCATAATAATTTTTTAAGTGATCTTCCACTTTTATTCGTTAAAATTGCCATTGAAATTGTTTACAAAACGAGCTTTTGGCGGATAACTTTGAAAACGCTAGAATTAGCGACTGAATTGTGATTAGAAAAATGTTGTTTTTTATTGCGCATTAAATGATATAACAATAAAAAGGGGTTCCAATTTCAAATAAGAAAAATAAAAGGCTGTGAATTTTGAAAAGTTTGACAATAAATTTTGCACATTTATAATATCTTCGGCCAATCACACTTGATTACCACAACTGTTAGACTTTATTTAATAAGTGCCAGGTACAATTTTTTTCAAGGGGACACTATTTATATTTTTTATAAATTTTTAAAACTCAAGGTAGAAAACCATTTTTCTATAGTTTTTATTTTTTTCACAGTCATAACGTGCGTTAAAAAAAACGAGGCTGCGTTGGCCATGGAATTTATCGGTTTTCCAGTGTAGACACCATAGACAAATGTCAAGATCTGTCAGTTTAAAATTTACCATCGAAATAAAACGGCCCAAACGCTAGGACAGTTTAATTTTATTTTTAATGAACATTTTTAATAATCATTGGTTTTTAAACCTTCGAACCAAACAAAACCGAACCTTTTTTTTCTAATGTATATTGTGTAATTTATAACTCACTAGTGGTCAACGTTCGTGTTTAACTATGTATACAACGATTGGTAGGTCACAAACATATTATTATTATTACTTAAATGATGGGGAAAAAAATTTGGTACTTTAAATAAAATGTAAACATGTAAAAAAATTAATGTAAACTTTAATGAAAGACAATCCGCAATTAAACTCCAAAAACAAACAACATTTATCGCAATTGCTTTCGATTTTTTGCCGTAACTCGTCTAAATTTTTTGGCCTACTAAAATAATAAACCTTCGAATCCAAGCAAACCCGAACCTTTATTTTCTAATGTATATTGTGTAATATAACTCCCTAACGGTCGACGTCCGTGTTTAACTATATATACAACGATTTTTGAAATATTAATTGAGAATGCAGTTGCTCTTAAACTGAATTGGTAGGTCTCGAGTTGCGCATAGAGACTGATGACCCATGAAGGTTGATGGGTAACTGAGTGCTGCCAAATATTCTCAAGACATTTTTCGGTTTTGAGACTGATTCTTCTTCATCGATCTATTCACGACTTACAGTTATATCAAATTAATGACCGTCCTGGTCGTGCCGATATTCTCCTCAACAGAGGAGAAGCTGTAACAATGAATAGATTGATGTTTGGATTCACAACGATACCGGGAAATGTTTTGCACTTTTTTTTTATCCCATAATGATTTATCCCATTGTCAACAAGAAAGCTAACCTAAACATGAACAGACTCGAACTGACACTTTGAAATTTTGCTACACTAAATTGATGCACAAAGTTTTTCCATGGCCAACGCAGCCTCGTTTTTTTTTTGAACGCACGTTATATACACCGATTTGAAAAAAAAAGGAAATATAAACTCTAGTATGCAATTTAAAAATTATATCATTATCATCATAATTTCCAGAAATGCGTCCTAGAATGTAATTCAAGTCTGCGAAATATCCAAAATTCCAACATGAATAATAAGTGAGCTACAGAAGACGGTAGCTGAGATGATTACAGAGTTGTGGAAGTAGTATAAGAGCTCACCGCAGCCATGTCCTTGATCAGATGAACAATAACCTCGGACAATTTCCTATTGACGCATCCTCTTAACCACCATCGCTTTCCCAGGTTATCTTTAGAATGAATGGAAGTGGCAAGTGTAACAGTATTTATCTCTTTCGCCGCTCCCCCATTTCCAGTTTTTCCCTTGACTTTTACTTGAACTGTTAAGGACTTAGCTATGACGCTCAGAAACACATCCAAAATTCCAGTCTTATGTATGTCGAACTTAACGGCACCCGAGCCTCTATAAGCCGCAGAAACTATGCTAAAATCTTTGGGAGGGAGGTTAGTGATGCCCATGGCTTTAGCAAAAGCATCGGGTGTCACTTCTGGCAGTATTCTTCTAAGTAGCGATGTAACTTGTCTTTGAACGCGCGCGCTTCCCGTGTGGAGTAGACTCAAAAGATCGCCCAAAAGTCCTCCTTGGTGGGACAAATAAGCTCTCCCGACTGAACTTCCAGATAGGGCGAGCACCATGGATAGCATTTCAAAACAGTAAGTGTCGGAGTTTTTGGTAACGTCTTGACTGTAACCGCTATTGGAGAGATTGTTCATGGACGAGAGCAAGATCTCCCATTCGTCACGCACCCGTTCAGTTTCTTTGCGAATAGCTTGGACGATGTGAACTATTACCTAAATCACGTGGTCGTTACACTAACCTGAACAAACCCAATACCGACCTGTTTTTGCAAATGAGTGAGTTTGCTTCGGCTAAACAGTATTCCGACCATGTGTTCGCGCAACTCGTTGCTTTCCTCCAAGGGCTCCAAGCTCTCGCTTGCAGAAATAGAACCGCTGTCGTTCAAATTTTGACCCTCTTCGCCTTGCAGCAACTTTCCAAAAACTTGCGACGTGATCAATCTGAAAACTCTGAGAGTTTCACTTTCGCAATTTCTCTGCTGGATGGTGACAGCGCTGTGTTGTTTTCCCACTTTTAAAGACTCCCCGTCGATCTTGCCCAACACGCGGATTTGTCTGACGCGCACGGAATTGTCCGGACCTTTCAACTCTAAACGTATGACGTTGTTTGTTGGATCTGATACACAAAAACGCACAAATATAATCACACGGTACCTGACCAAGACTGATGAAAGACAAAAACAATAATATGAACACCTAAGCAATTACCTGTTAAGGGACAATTTATCCAGCCACCTAGAAGTCTAGTCTCAACTTCAATTTTACGCAACTTGGTCATCTCGTCTGTATTGGGACCAGAGCAGAACGTAACACTGTCCACTTTGTTCTAAACAAATATTTTTAAAATAAAACATGTATTTTTTCACTGTTATTATTTAAGTAATTAAATTTCAAGATCCACAAGTTTTGAAATTTTAAGAAATGTTGGTTCTATTCAACAAAATTGGAAAATAAATTGCTAAATTTGTTTGAGTTTTAGTCACTTTGATTGGACTTGACTCACCCCCAAATCGCGGCAGTTATCGATGTGGGCACAAACCAAAGTGGGGTAGTGATTTGGCGCACAAATAATAGTCAAACTTTTGCTCTTGTTTCTATCTTCGTCCCCGGATTCCCAAAACGTTTCCGTCGACCCATCAGTCAAACTTCCAATCATCGCTTGACGACTTGAAGCTTTAATTTCTATCGATCCTGTTAGATCCTTCAAAGCTTCAACAGTACATGTTGGCTGGTTCAAAGCGCTTTGGTGGCTTTCGTGCATGGATACTGTACAATCCTCCATTTCTTCGCTTCTCGACAGAATTTTACTTATATTACTGAAAACCTAAACGCGGAGCTATTTAAAACGATTGGAAAAGTGGGTATTTACTTGAGATCTATGAAGGAACGAGTGATCAGAAGGAGCGAATCGCAAGCCCCAGCAACGCACAGCCATTTGTTGCAGCGACGATCCCATGGGCAAAAGTACCATCAAATCGGCAATAGTTTGTAGAAGGGCGTGGAATGTACTGGGTAGTGGGTGGACGGCGTCACCTGCTATGGTTATGTCAAATAAAGGGTTTTCACAAACATTCAAGTCCTAAAAACAGATTCTAGTCGCGGGAATACTCATTGCATATAAAACTTTTTTACTTGATCGTCGACTTTCTTGGACGGTCTGTTATCGTCGTCTGATTCTGTTTCCACTTCCACTGGATTTAGAGAAGTGACGAACCACCACAGCAAATCATGTAAACAAATGGGTTGAGTTACTGAACGTAACAACCAATTTAATGCCTGCATGGCATATACTCTACACATCGCTTTTCTAAAAAAAACTGATAACGCATTTTTTATACACACGAATGTTACCTAAGTGCTTGTTTCATTGCAAGTTCTAAAGACTCGAGATCGTGCTGTTGTAATAGAAACTGCATTACTGGTCTTTGCAATAAGACTAAACCCTCGCTGTGATTTGTGGAATTCGCCTCGTTTTTAACAATAGCAGATGTGTCCATTTTTGGAACTAATTTCTGTAAGGCGTTTGAAGGATTGCACAGAAGAGACGAGCCACCCTCTGTAATACGTAACAAGTATTTTACAGTCACTTGGAAATACTCTCTCGCTCATAAGCATGTTGACAAGAAAAAACCAATTTTACATGAAAATAAAGAAATAAAACAATACCGTTAGGACTTTCACTGCTGCTGTTGGTTCGCTTCCTCAGCATTATAACTCTTCCATCAAGCCCCGTTTTCGACCACGGAATTCCATTAGTACCCATTGAAACCGACCTATGAAACCTCAACCCTTTTCCACTGTCAGAATCGTCAGAAATTGAAATTTCCGACAACGGCTAAAAAGTCACATTTTTTTCGATTCACTTTACAACTCGTTACCGTTACTCTTTGTCCAAGATTGGCGTCGTGTGCATTTTGTTGACGCAAAATCTTCTCGTAAAACTCAGGCTCTTGAGTCGCATTAGCGCCTAAAGCTTGCAAACACTGAAATGGAGGCACCGGATTAAAGGGACCGGCGCAATCTGGTGGAGAATAATTTTCAGAAACTGATGGCATAACTGACGATGAGGGTCTCCTCTGCCTGCTAATTACATTATCAGCGGAGCTAGCCAAGTCAAGCAGAAACATTGCGTTATTTTTCATTATAACATGAGGTTCCAAGCCTGGCGATGTTGATGGCGACGTTAGAGGCTTGACGAAGACGCTCTTTCGCTTACTCAGCGTTTTAGTTTTGTTCTGTGGCTTGCTACCTTTGTTTTGTTTCATATATTTCTCCCGACAACCTTCGCATAACAAATACCACGAGCTGTTTGCTGAATATTTCATTTCATTTGGTGAAAAATCAGTAACTTGCAACTTACGAATTCCACCATCGCCGCAATTTCCAGCCCACCCCAAACAGTAATTTCCAGCGGAGTTGTATCCCTTGCCACCTGCGTGTTGGCCACAACCCGGATGGGCCTGGTGCATGTGGTAAGTAACAGGATAAGGAAAAACATCGCCACATAGTTCGCATAAAGTTTCGGAATTGGAGGAATGCAAATAACTGGCGAGTCCGATGTCTTCTGCAGACACAAATTACGTGATTATGTTACATAACTATAGATTTTATATGATCTTAACTTGGAAGAGCTGCATAAAACAAAATACAAACCTAAGTAGTTCCTTGGGGAAACCTTCTTCTTTCTACTTTTTTTTGCACTCTTATCAATCGTTTTGTCCTTGGAGTCGCTTTTTACCAATCCAACTTTCTCGCTAGTTTTCACTTTACTGTGCACTGGACTACTCATTACCATTTCGTTCGAAATTGCTTCGAAACAATTCGTCGTCAGTTCTTCCCAAAGAAAGACCAGCGACTTTAAAGCTGGGGGAAGCACCGATATTGTGTGATAACCATAACCGCTATCTCCCGCTTCTTCGTTTATTATTGTTGGGTATTTTCCGGGTCTTTTGCGATTGGCACTGGCGTTAGCGGCAGATCTTGTCAACGACTCGAGCGTGGCCGGTTGAATATGGAGATAATTCCCAGCATTGCTCACCTCAACCGAGTGTCTTTGTCTCGCCTTTTCCTCTTTGGACAGTTCTTGACGCCGCTTATCCACTGGAAGCTCTTGGGGTCGAGTCACTACAAGCGCTCCTTGCTTCGGAAGAGTCGGATGGAATTTCAGAAACGAAGCGCAAGCCATAGCGTCGTGGACAACGCCTTCGTGCCACAAAAAGGCCGCGAAGACAGCTCGCAATGCCTCTGCTACCGACGGACTCATCGCCTGTTTAGGCTGTTCCGAGGCGTGGTAACTCACTTTGGAGCTCGTGGGAAGCTGCTGTAACGTCGCCGGAGAAATCGCCCGTTTTGGCCTGACTTTCCCAGTGGCACGATCGAGTCTCGCCGTCTTCTGCGGCATCTTCTCGTCTTTGCTGCCACTCCCGATCGAAAAGTGACTCTTTGCGGCTGGATTACTGTTCTCCGGCGACGTCTGCGTTCCAGTTTGGGCGAGTTTCTTCGAGTTGGGTTCGGAATCCTGCGCCAGAGGCAAATGCAGGAACTTGTATCGGTATCGACAGACAAACTTACAGTGATTTCCGTTTTGTTTGGTGTATGTGGTGGACTTGTTTCTGAGCGAGTGTGTAAGGAACTACCACTTGGAGTGGGTGACAGGTCGCGGGGTTGTGTTGCTTGACTTGGTGACTGGGATAAATCGCGTGTTATGCTACTCACCAGAGCGCTAGTATCGGATTGGGTGGAACCGCGCCGTGCTGAAAATTCCGGACCTGATACTGTTTACAGACGCTGGATAGAATCCTAAAAGACTGTATGAGAGTTTACCTAGAGGAGACATGCCGATGCTTCGTGGTGAACCGAAAGCTTGAGGGCTGCTGCTTGGACTGTCTTCCAAGATGTTGCTTCTGGCTATAAAAAATATCACTTATAAGAAAACAGTTCTTCGAGGTATAAGATTGTTGTGTGGTGTAATTAATGTCGTTCGAGATCCAAAGAAATCATGCGACAACAGAATAATAAAATTGCCATGTGACCACCAAAGGTTATATTCAAAGAATATAAACATGAAATATGAAGGAACACAAACTGCACTTAACACCGTAATTTAATCAAAAACTGTGAAAAATAAACAAAAATAAATTAAAATTAAAAAAATTAGAGTGCAGGTGCTTGAAAAAATTGGCCAAAAATTAAGAAACATGTTTTGTGTTTGAATTTGAGCCCTGCATGATGTCAAATTGCTTTGCAATTAATAGATCGCATTTAAAAAAAACACGCAACAAAATATATAATGGCTAGATAAATGGTAAAAATAATGAAAAATTGAATACAAAAACATTGGCAAAAAAAATTGTACTTAAAATATGTATTAATTAAAAAAAATTAAATCTTAAATAAAAAAAAATTCGAATGTGCTAGATACAAAAATTTTACCAACACGAAATCGAGAATAAAACATGTAGTGTTGAATATAAAGTCATGCAACAAATACCGAGTCTTTGTATTGGATACCTTCAATGGGTCTTAAGACAAGTGGATTGCCAACTGATGAGACAACTTCTTGCCGTTCTGTTGCTAATCAAAAGATAAAAAATCTATACTAACACGTCACCGCCAATTTGAAAATATATACGATAGTTTTAATAATACTTACAGGGAATGGGAACGGGACTGGAACTTCTACTCATGGGTCTTGGAGAAATGTGTCCCCCTCTTGGACTTTGCGACCTTTTTGGAGTTCCCGGTGGAGTAATTCCATTTCCGTTTGAACCATGTTCCCTCGACAATTCGGCATCGCTGCAGAATAATTTAAAGACAACAATTTGAAATGTTTATTTAATTACATTTTGCCGTCGTCTCCTTTGAACCACTTGGGCAGACTGCTCAACTTTCCATCTTTTCGCTCTCTTTTGGACACCTTAGGTGCATCGGATTTGACGGTTTCGCCAAAAACAAACGGATTAGTTGATACGTTATCACTTTTTGGAGTTACCACTGCATTCTGTGTTCCAAACGAAAAATTCGGTTCTGGCGGATTCGACGGGAAGTCGAAACCTTTTTTACACAATCGCACAGGCTCAGAAGATGTCGACACTTGTGGAAGAATGTCCTTTTCTGGGATGTTCCCCAAATATAGAACGTTGTTGGGACCTATCGCCAAACTCCACGCTTCTTCATCCGTGTTGAAGCAATACTTTTCAGCTGTCGTTTTATCGAGCAGTACCCAATAACCGTCTGGATTAACGGTGTAGTCGATAACTCCGATCCTGTTTCCTAGGACTAACATCCCAACCGGGGGAGCTTTCAAGCTGGGGCGACTTCGAATATTGTGGCCGGAAGCTCCACATTTGATTACTTGATAATTAGTGCTTTGTCTGTCGGAAATTTCTGGCAGCTTCCGGATTATCGTGTCTCTGAGCACTTGATCCAATATGGATTTTGGCTCTTCAACTGGAAGCAGAAGAGTTTTGCCCAGATGCTGATTATACTGCAAGCACCAAGCTTCTATAATATTGGTGCTGCAGTACTGCTTGATCGTATCAGCTGAAAGTCGTAACCAAACCCCATCGTCATTGTGAATCTGCATAATTCATCGTTGCAAAAAAATTAAAAAAATACTGCATCAACTTCACCTCATCAATAAACGCAATGGTACCGTTAACATGAACAATTCCGATTTGTTCACTTTGTAGAGATGGGTGGGCCCTGATTCGAAGCCCTGCCGAATTACTGGCAACAAATTTTCGGAGTTTACTCGGCTGATACATCGATTTCTTGGCCGTGATTTGACTAGGAGGAGTCATTCCTTGTGGAGGTTCCTTCACTTCCACTTTAAACGCCTCCTCCATGTCGTATCCATCGATGTTGACTACAATGGAGTAAAAACCGATTGAAGCTGGCGTCCATGTAGCGCTATAAGTTCCATCGCTATTGTGCCTCACTAACATATTTTCGCTGGACCGTTTAACAGGTGGATATGCATATCTGAGTTCTTCGAACGAGTAGTTTTGATAAGATTTCATAACGCTGATTGAATGAAAACACATCCTGTCTCTAATCGTCGGCTCGTAAGGGTTATTCAACAGAGGAGGCGGTAAGCCGCCGAAAGTCAGGGGATCAGGTTGAATGACTTTTGGCATTTTCCGGCCAGAATCGCACTCACCGAGTTCTTTTTTATCGATGGGAATTGCTTTAACCTCCACCTTAAACCGCGGTTTTATTATTTTTATAAATGCGATCAAATTTCGTAGGTACCTTCATATTGGTCACGTTTACGAGTTCTGAATATTGGTCTCGGGTTAGAACGCTGATTACCGCGGGCCAACCACATCGTAATTCTTCTCGAGAATAAATCACCTGGCATTTTGATGGGTCGACTCTGCTTCCTGGTTGTAACCACTGGGCCAAACGGCCGCCACTGGAACCGGCCACGCAACCTACGAAGTCCCTCAAAAATAACCGTTCGTTGGAGTGAACACTGAAAAAAATTAATTCGGATTACCAAATGTGCTGTGCTCTCCAATTATACTTATAAATACACTTTTACAGAAGTATGCCAAGTAACCACCATCGAAATGCGATCGAGCTGATCTTTGTCACTGTTAAGTAAATTATAATTATATAATAAATATTATTTATTACTACGTTCATATGAAATTCTAATAATTTCCGAACTGCGGTCACCTCATCTCGAATATGCGCGAATTAAGCTTTAACGTCTACAACTACCTAAATTCAACATTCTTCTTGCGTCCATAAAATCATATACACGTCGTCGCTCCTTTAGAATATTTATATCCTGTAAAAGATATATTTTGCCAATTGTTATTAGGGTGTACAATGTAAAAAATAGAAATTTCAATTTCGTAAATTTATTTGCGTTGAAAAATTATACAGCATGATTCAAATGTGATGGAAATAAAGAAATTGGAAAAAAAAGTTATAACTTTTCCGAGCACCACCAAATCTTTTACAACAGCCCCGATAAAATCACAAAAATATAGATGTGTATCTTAAATGTTGATCAGGGATTATTTTTAGGAAGTTGTACATTTGGTAATTGTTCTTTATTTGTAAATAACATAAAATTAACGTACATGAAATTCGAGTTCAAAATTATCTAATAAGATTTAAATGCGTTCCAGATATTTTTTGACTATGAATAGATATCAATACTACTCGCATGTAATCTAAATTTGTTTTTTTGGCAGTGATTTTTGTTTATCGTATGTATTGTAGATTTGTTGCTTTTTCTTCACATATTCAACCAATCGTGTTATACAATAAAATCCATCCATCTGAAATTCTTATAATTTCAGAACTGCGATCACCACATCTCGAATGCGCGAATTAAGCTTCAACGTCTACAACTACCAAAATTCAACATTCTTTTGCGTCCATAAAATCACATACACGTCGTCGCTCCTTTAAAAAGATTATTTTTGCCAATTGTTATTAGGGTGTACAATGTAAAAAAGAAATAAAAATTTCAAATTCGTAAATTTATTTGCGTTGAAAAATTATACAGCTTAGATTCCGTGATTCAAATGCAGTAGAAATGAAAAAATTGGAAAAAAGTATAACTTTTCCGACCACCACCAAATCTTTTACAACAGCCCCGATAAAATCACAAAAATATTGATGTGTATCTGAAATGTAGATCAGTGATGATTTTTAGGAAGTTTGAGTACATTGGTAATTGTTCTTTATTTGTAAATAATATTCATTTAATAAAATTAAAAATAATGGAATTTAATAAAATTCCAGTTGAAAATTGTCTAATACAATTTAAATGCGTTTCAGATATTTTTTGACTATGAATAGATATTATCAATAATATGTAATATAGGCGAATAATATGTAAGCGAAGAAATTGTTTTTTTGGAACCAATTTTTATTTATCTTATAATGTATTGTAGATTTCTTGCTTTTTTTTCACATATTCAACCAATCGTGTTATACAATAAAATCTCTAAAGGATTATACATTATGTTGCCTTAAGTTATTTGCATCTGAAAAAATATACTAAGATTCAGACGTGGCGGGAATGAAGATATGGTATATAAACAAACAGGTACAACATAATCCCGACCTCTACCAAATCTCATCTTCAGGATCTACAACAACAACCTCCATAAAATAACGCACACGTCGTCGCCCCTCTCAAATCCTCAATCAGGCCAACACACACAAATCCAAGCGAGACGACCGAAACCTAAACAAGGATCACAACATCGACCGCCGAGGATGGGGCAGCAAACACCATCAATTCAAAACGAGCGGCAGTCGTTCGGGTTCAGCGACAAGAAGCGAATGTTGTGTACCAGACGTGATCTAAAGAAAAATAGTCCGATACAAGTTGAATCATGTTGTTCCGTGTTCTAATGGTACAAGGTGCAAGTGGTGCGGTGCCAATGTGACATCGGTGCGAGAATGAGTGCACAAAATGGGTGTCCGATTGTGGCGGTCCTTTGTGTTGTTGTGGGTGTATTTTGTGATAGCGCCCGTCTGGGCTACGGTTTGTGATCTGCGGGGATGCAACTGCACGGTGAAGGCTGCCCAATGGAAAATGGTCAATTGCACCTTGGAGGATGGACAGGCAAGTGGGAAGAAATGAACCATTAACAATACTAACAATGTTTGTTACGACATACTAATCCCTGGACTCGTACCAATCTGTTCGAATCAAATATCCAGAAGAAGAGTCTATTTGACGATTTTAAACACATTTCTATTTTGTTCTTTTTCAGTTTTTTGTAACAATATTGTATTAAGGATTGTAGTTTTGGAATAGATTGGAATCTAATACGATATAATGAATCTAGATCCATATTACATATATCTGTTTTGTTTTGCTTCCTCTAAGAAATTGTCTGACTGCAAAAATAAATTTCTGACATAACGAATAATACCATCAAGAGCATGTCTTTATCGCAGCCACATTAACTCGCGTTTTATTGTTCTCAAGTTGAGCAAGTGATGATTTATCAGTGATTCACGGTGGCAGCTGATTATATTACGCGTTTCCCGAAAACAGGCAAGGAATGCAGACTACGCTTCGAAGAAAGATAACTTATTAAAAATGCAAAATACTATTCGAATAATAATGCCAGACACTAGACAAGAGCCGGACGCGATGTATATCGTTATTTGTTTTGGTTCTTTTCCCTTGTTATTAATACTGGGACCTCAACATGTGCCAGTTTGTTGGAACTGCTTGCTGAATCAGAGTGTAAAGAAAATGAGAAAACCACAACAAAGCAAACAAATTATTAATCCGAATTTTACGAACAGCACGTGCAATTATGAGAGAAAGTCAATCCATGTTAAATTTCATTACTCGTTGAGGAGGAGAAAGCGGCTAAGGACTTTGTGCATTAAAATTTTAATAACGCGCTAATTGCGCAATAAGTATGTAAACAATGGCTACAGGAAGAATGAGTTTGGTCGGCAACCTGAGGTACCATATTTTCATTCGGTCACGTAATGTTGGCGGCCGTTATAAAGGAATTTATCAATTTGGATTCAACTCATTTCGTCTATGAACCTACCGAATGTCCCAACAATATTAACGTCAAGTAAACATTCCACGTTTTCTGAAAATATTGCACAAGCTGCTCTGGTTTCATCCAAACAAAGCTGAGCTCGGCTACGAAACATATCTGTTCTAGTTATTAATAGGTGTTTACATTATTGCGAGAAAAGTTCTGCAAAGACATCCGTTTTTATGCATAAAAACGCCACGGTACAGAACGCACAAATGAAAAGCAAGCAGCAACATTGTTTGCACTTGTTCCATGAGTAATGTGTTGGGTTGTAATTATCGACGTCAAATGTTCTCTTTATTATACAATACGTTTGAAACACAATACGCTAGCTAGAATAACCATTAGCAAAAAGTCAAAATTGAGAGGTAGTGATTCACGCTCGTTTGCGTCCACTAAGAAGATATTTCAAACACGATAGTTTTGCGGCCCTCAAGGAGAGACCACAGAGGATGTTTATGAAAAATCAGTCAAATCCGAATTTGTTTTGTTTATTTTACAAAATAGCAATGTGCTTCTGTAAGTGGAACACCATGTGCGGTAGGTGAGAGCTTCCGCACACCCTTTTATCGAATGTCTAATTAAAAGTGCATTTCAGAAAATTTCTACATTTGTAAATAAATTACATTTCTAATTGGAGACAATTAATCAAACAATAGCGTTTATGCTAGTTCTGCGAATACTGAATTTCAAATTAATGCAGTGTTTACACAATCCTATCAGATAAAGCTTCCTTAAATTAATAAACAATTTCGATCAATGCGTTTATAATGTTTGGAGAACCCTACACAACTTGCAAAATAATAATCGACACAAAACAAATTAGATAATTGCAAAGCGTTTACCTAAAAAAAACAGAAAAAGTACAAAGTAAATTTTAACTTTTCGTTTTTCCTTGATCATTTATCGTAGATCATCTGTTATAATAAAGCAGCGAATTTTAGTTTCTGATTTTTATGTAAATTATTGTGTTAGATAAAACCAATGTTGTATTCTACTTAACATGCTTCATTGAATCGATTTGAAAGTTTCCATGCAAAGCTGAACAAATGCAAATTTGCCCAGAAATGAGATAAGTATGCTATATTTTATAAGAAGGCATTAACTATTTTCTAGCAAAACTTGATCAAAGTGTGGATTTGTTCAGTTTTGCGTAGATGCTCCTCATTTGTACTTCGTATTTAATATAGTAAATTATTTATTATCTATTATTTTATTATATTATGTATATTTATTATATTATTATTATCTTCCGTTCGCGATTGTGGCACAACCACAAGCTTCTTAGGCCAATATTTACAATCATCGAGGCCTTGACAAATAAGAACCTTATCATTTCACTCTTTGTCCGCTTTCCAAGAAATTTTCAAATTAACCAACAAGAAGACGCTATTATGTCTTTATGCAGCTTCCATGTAGATTTTTCAAAAATATATTTTTATGTACGCCACGTTCGGACGCTGTAATTAACTGTTTCCTGTATGTTAATCGACGC
This sequence comes from Eledona agricola, assembly GCA_964023215.1. Taxonomy (NCBI): domain Eukaryota; kingdom Metazoa; phylum Arthropoda; class Insecta; order Coleoptera; family Tenebrionidae; genus Eledona; species Eledona agricola. Next base: position 27,258,408 of record OZ026855.1, read on the forward strand.
ATTCATCTGACTCGACTGGACTCCCTGTGCGCCTGATTGTGATGTGGTCTTCCAACAACCTGTTTCTTGGGGCTGAAAAAATAAACCTCGGGCTCTCGAACTTGGCTCGACTCGTTTAATTTACCTTGTTTGTCAGGATATGGGCTGCGGCTTTATGGACATTGACTGGTAACAACGTTAAACGCAAGGGAAAGCTCGGATCGAGCGACAAATTGTGACTTTTACAAACAGGTAAATTAAATTAAGAGTATCGGTTCTCACTGTCGATAGCCTTTTGTACAGTTACAGTCAATGACTTTGCTTGTCGTAAAACGGTCCATTACGTCCATTTAGGAAAAAACTCTCGATTCTTTGACTTATCCGGATCAGTGCTTAACATCTCCAAAAATGGTTCATATTCTCATTGTCTAATCAAGCGGAGATTTTGTGGTTTATTGTAAACAGAGACAGGTAGAGTCGTTTGCTAAAAATAGTAGGATCACTTCAAGCGCTTCGTTTGTTCTCTCTAAGAACTGAAGAAAGTACGTCGTGCAGCTTCCACATCCACGAAATATTGTGATAGAAGAGAAGTTTAAGTACAAGTATAATACCACCTACTCACTATTATCACCAAATTATCAGCTGGAAGTGTTGTGTAACTCGGTATTGAAAACATTGCTATTTGTTATTGTACAACGGACTATACATACAAATGCAAATAAAAAATGTGTTTAATGATGTTATTTTTGCAAGTGAAATAAATTTCTACACTTGCATGTAATAAAATTCATCGAAAAGACCAATCACTCGACAATGTCCTCCACAGCTGACTTATAACACTCAACACAAAGTGCTAGAGTGCTACCGTTTACCACTTTAGTTTTGCACAGTGAACTTTACTGAAATGTCACGCGAAATGTATGATACTTGCAAAGTATAACGACCTTTATTACTTTAAACCTGTGATAAGGCATCCTACGTTGTGATTTCATCACTTATATTTGAATTACGAAATTGGAACGAAACCCACTTCATTGCGATCAAGGTTTTGCCTTTCGATCAATTTTAATTCTAAATTAATTTTAAACTGCAGTTTTTGATTAAAGAGTATTAGTCAGCGATCGTGGTGTCACTTTTGTGTGAATTATCAATAATTGGCCTTCCATTTTTTTAAATACGGCCTTAATACATATAATTGCGGATGTTTTACATACAATTTTGGATGTCACACTCACGAAGCGCTCCCTGTGAAATTAATATGCATGACGGGGCATCATTTGCAAATTTAAACTTGCAGTTAATGAATCGTCATTAATAATTCACAAAACTTGTAATTCGGCTCTACAAAATAAACATCTGCGCAATGGCCGTCGATATTATTGGAAATTATCATATGCAAACGATAATGTAAGAGAAAGGGAATTTGTGTTTGGTTCTAAGTTATCTATTGTATTACTAGATTATTTTATTTATTTTACTTAGTCAGGGAAATATGACAAAAAGATAATTCACATTTGTACATAATGAAAGCCAATTAGTGGCTGGAGTCTAGAGAAACCTGTTAACCTTGCTTTTATTACAAATTATATGTAGTACAATATTAAATGTAAAATAGATTGGATTTGTATGAAAATTGTAAACACGTACCGATCAGGAAAAATTAGCGTAATTTTATAGGCGTAGTTATCTCAGTTTGCAAACAAGTTTCCAAACTGTTCCCTTGTTTTGGCGAACCATTTAGGTTCATTTCTAATTCTCAACTTTCATAAAATCGATTTCTAGACAGGATTTGTATTAATAAAAAATACTTGTTAAGTTTATATTACGAGTACTAAGGAAATTCTCAACGATATTATTCGATCACTCTTCTTTATCATCTTCTAAACACTAAACTAAAGCGACAAGACTAAATATGTATAAATATTACTGAATTATAAAAATATGTGCTCTTTGTTAATAAAACTTCCAGACCAATTTGAAAAATATGTATGTTGTCGGCTTAAAGAAACAATTATTCTCACTTGGCTTCTTCGGGTTATTATTGTCCGACTACAAAACTTACGTTTTAAATAGACATTTATTGCAAAGCCCTTGAGAATTCCTGGCCTGCAGATTATGAAAACGATCTAATTACACAATTAGCACCTGACTAAAAACATCTCAATATTAACAAAGATATTTTTTTAATTTATAAAAAGTAAAAAGCAAACATAACATCAGACTTTCTTCTCCATTTCCAATCGAATACATACAACGGATTTTCTTCTTGGCAATTTTTGGTACATGTATTAGTTTTGAAAGTTTTATTTTAATTGCACTGAATTTTGCCAAAAATATTTTAGTATAGTCAAGCATATTTTTATATTTAAAGCTACAAAGACGTAAAACTTCTATTGTTCCATAATTTCCTGTCTCTCCCTACGTGACTAATCTACCAATTGAGGCGTCCGCAACCAACCACAAGACGATAACTTATCACTTTTTCATTAGACAAAACAAATTAATTGTTGCTAACCGATATGGTTTCAAAGAAGTTTTCGGTGAATCCATACAAAATAAACTCTTCATCTTTCATGTTCACCGAAGGCTTAATTTCGAGTTTACCCAAGGATGACATCGCGACCTATAGAATGTTGTTTTATCCCATTATCTTATTTCATTCATTACTGAACAATGGGGCTCTACTGTTTCGTTCTTATGTAAAATAATATTATTCTGATTGACGCGCGTTAATTAGTAGTAATCGACATTCGGGGAATGCATTCCAGATGTCTATAATTGAGCTTTCCCTCATCGATGTTAATTTCAGACGGTACGGCTCCGACCAATTTCGTGCCGAATCAACCAGAAATTCGACGTTACATGGCACAGTTCCTGTCTTTTACTAAACTGTTCAACGTCATTCGAACAATCCTTCCATAAAAAAGCGGGAGCTGCAGCATCACCATGTGCCAGACACAAACTATTTTCTCTCAACATGTCACGTTTTCGATCTTCCTTTGCCACCATATTATCCGCTTTTGATGTCGCTTATTACGCTTTTTAATAACGTGGCAGAATTTTTATATTTATTGCCGACTGTTTCCGTTCCTGATACACCTGGCGCCATTACCGAAAAATTGTTTAAATTGTTTTGTCTTTGTTCACATGCACTTTCGAATTGATTAATAACTTAAATAATCAGCATGTTAAAGGTATTATCCAGATGTGGCGAAATCTTCGAAAAAATGTTTACGCATTCGATTTTAGACAACTTCCTGTTGTATTAAAATAAATATGTGGGATTTTATTTAGGGAGTGGATGATAGAAGCTGTGTATAAGCTCGCTTCATTCTTCGTTTTTCTAAGTTCGTTTTGTTGCTTTGATGCCACCGAACTGTTTTAATGAATGATTCCAACTTGAGCTGGGATGTGGGCGACTCCCGAATTCTTCCTTCATCCGTCGTCATTCAATCAGTTTAATTAGTAAACAACAAATCGAACGCAATAGAAATTACTCGACGTGGACGTTTCATGGTCTCTTCACATTGCTCATTTCCAGGTGATTATCAAACAACTCGTAAAAATAATTCATGGTTGACGTTGCTAAGCCGAAAAATTGGCCGCACATTCTGTGCCGTAAAAACTAACAGTCTATAAATACATCACAAGTCTGTAACAAAGCGGACTTTTCGATAACTTCCACCATGTACCGACTGTCATCTGAGTCACCTGCTTCTCCAGCATCTTTACACCAGTTCGCGATTTTCACTCGGTATATTTATACAAACCGCGTATAAATAGACGGCCGGCCGTCTTGAATTATTCACGGCGCTGCGTGATTTCTAAAATTCCAACTTCTCGCCGTCGGAATTATCAAAAATCCCACCGCTTATCGAGAACAGGAAATCGTCAGCTGTAGATTCAGCAGTCTACGTCCAATAAAAAAGGCAGGCTTGGGTCTGCGGCCTTATTGACCTTTCACACAATCAATTAAGGCAATAAAGAGGAGAAACAGTACCACCTCTAATGGCCGTGCCAATAAGGCCCGAATTTACCGGTTCATTAACCCTGATCTATACCGGAAACGGCTTAAAACTTAATCGACCCCGCCCGCATCTCTGAGGGATGCAGCCGAAACCACAACCCCGTAATGGATTAGTTTTGTTTTGCGTGTATGGGGGTTTGAGCTGTTTGCACTTGAGGCGAAAAGGGGGTTTATTAAATAAACCACCGCGCTTCCGTTCTATGCCTCATTTTCGAAAGTACTATCATGTCTTGATCTGAACACTTAGTGTGGATTTCTAAGAAATAATTCGGATCAATTTGTCAGATTTAGGTTACTTTAGGTAGCTTGTTTATTAGATAGATCTCGTATTAGCATTTCTCTTGATTTTTGTTTCAAAAACTGCATCCCAGAGAAACTAATAATACGGTTTTCGACCTCTTCTGCGGCTTTTCTTGGTGCAAAACGTAATAGTTAAATAGTTAAAGACGAGGCTTCCATGTATGTAAGCCCACTGTGTCACTCCAACTTATATGGAAGCTATCGTATTATGCAGTAGGTGCGCCCCCTCGCCAACAAATTATAATGCATTAGGTCCCGCCTATCTCCACCATGTCATGACTATATTAACACGTAATAGACTTCTATCACTATCTTCTGTTATTCATTTTCGCAATCAATTCCTTCTCTTTAACAATCAGTCCTATTTTGAGATCGGTCGTGCATAAAACGACATAATCGTACATTCTCTTCGCCGGTTAATTAACCCCTCAATGTCAACTTGTCCTGGAATTCAAATATATTCTGCGCGGAAATTTTTTCGCCGATGCATCGTAAATCTCGTCTTGTGCGAGCGGCAAACATTGCGTCAAAATTTGCACACATGTGGATGAGAACGTGTTACGTGGACTAAATCAGATAATGGAAATGAAGCGGGAGACGGTCTTTGTGAAATAGCCGAGTAATTAATGCAACTAAGATGATTAACGGGTGTCAAGGGTCACTCACTGCCTTTATGCAATGTTAGCATTGAACAGTGAAACTGTAGACAGAACGAATGGGCTTAGGCTTGCATTTACACTCACATCAAAGGAAAACTGTTAATTGTAAATAAATAAATGACATATTATGTACCTTACATATTTAAAAATCCTTTCCAATTAGTTAATATCAAATGGTCCAAAGAATAACGTCTTTTAATTTTTTCATAGTCGATGTCATTAATTTTGAGTTTTTATCTCAGCTTAACTGTTGCGAAACTCCTTTAATTCATTTGCATTTGCTCAAAAAAAGAGTATTCTTCGTTATTTGGTCGTCCAAAATGTTACTAAGAAAAACCTATTGCGTAATTTGTTTCCAACACCTCATTGTTTGAAGTTGCGAAATTAAATTATATGGGACAATCCGTTTACTTAACCTTGCGAATTAACAATATACGTTTTTATCGCTTTTAGGAACTGAAACTGGGCTTGCTTCCAATTCCCCAGGACGTGGTGGAGATTTCCATCACAGGAGGCGAACGCCTCACCTTCAACACCAAGTCCTTCGATCAAATGCCAGGACTGAACCTTCTTCAAATATCCGGTACTCGTTCTCTCATCATGGAAAAACATTCATTCCGCAACCTAACTTCTCCTAGTCTACTAATTCAAATACAGAACTGTGATCACTTAAGCATAAAGACTGGTGCATGCGAAAATGTAAAGGTAGGTAACTACAGAATCCCACGACTAATAATAGTGATGAAACGACCACGGACGATTGTTTATTTTACGCCTGCTTCCGTGCCTTGTTACAGAGTTCCATAGAAGTTGAGATTGTAAGTTGCGCTTCGCTGAATCTGGAAAAGACAGCCTTTGGGAAATTGAGGAGTGCCGTTTTCAAAGACGTCGGTCGTCTGACGCTGGCTTCGGAGACGTTCAAATTCAGCAATCAAGGGAATATTGGAAGACACGGTCCTGTCACGATCGTAAGTGAATAAACGACTTGTTTGATACAATTTATTGGGCCGAGTTAACGGTGGAGGTGTATCTAGGGTAGGGAAACCCAACGTGTTTGCTAAAACTATTAAATTACCGGCAATCAATATCCAGGAGACATTTTAATCGAACTAGTGAGTTTGACGCCGCGAAATCGAAACCGCTTCCTTTGGTTTAGATTCAATATTGATGGCTGGTATCAACGCGGTTGACCCCGAGATGCTTTCAATCCGATAATTCACTGGGATTTTCTTTTATTAAACCATGCGAGTGATTCAATAACTGTCTTATCTGTTTACAACGGTTGTTTATTCGAGCATAACATATGCGCGGTGAAAACATTAAAAGTTGTACTCAAAGCAGTATCCGCCAGTTGACTTTGATATTGTAAAAATTTTATCTAGCTTGTTCATGTAATAATATTATTGTAGAAATGTGTATATTATGCAGTTTTATTTTTTGCTGAAGATCACCTTCGACAACGTAACGATATCGCAGATACCTCACCACACCTTTTTTTCTACATTGGCCGAAGTAACATTCAGAAGTTCGCGCATAGGAAAAATCGAAAGCGAAGCATTTTCGGCCAACCAAATTTCCTCAATCGCCTTCCACAACTGCACCATCGATTCCATCAACGGGAACGCCTTCAGCAGCAGGACGTTGATAATCAATTTCAAGATTGAAAAGTGCACCATCAAGAAAATCGAAGCAGAAGCAATAACGGCCGCCTTGAATAACATAGCTGTTTTACATTCCACGTAATAGCGGTTGGATTCGTAGTTAATTAAGTGTTAATTGTGAAATTTCAGGATAGCAAACATTCAGAGCGGCGCCATCAACAGCACCGTGGCAAGAGTGGACGTCTCTTCCAACGAAATCGGAATTTTGCACTCTTCAGGTCTCGTTTTTCACAACTGGAACACAATCGATATCGAGCAGAACATGATTCAGTTCCTACATTCGGACGCGATCGTCGCTCGCGCCAACCCAGGAGTGGTCCAATTTACATTTGAAGGAAACGACGTGTTTAACTTCGAACCAGGTGCCTTAAGTTTCGTGCCAGAACTAGAGGATAGGTTTTTTATATTCAGAAACAACTTCTTCCGACAAACGTGCCATTGCTCTTTGGACGAATGGGTGGTGGATTTGATCACCGCTAACGTCACTAGTAAAATCACAAAAATCAGAAACAACTCCTACTGTCAAGTGAACGACTTGCTATCAAAGTGCTTCGAATTAGAAGTCGGAATTATAAACATTCAAAATTTCACCGAGCTGGTGTGCAACACCAACAACACCATAATCTGCGAGCCTTACAGAGGCGAAACGAAAATCGTCAACACCACAAATAAGATGCTCGTGGATGCAGACGCGCCGACAAAAACTAATTGGTTGGCAGTAATCATCGGAACCACGATAGTCCTGTTAATGTTCATGGTGACGACATCCATTATCATGTTGATCAGAGGCAGTAGATGGCTCAAACGCAAGGGTTACTTCCGCAAGATACAATACAGCCAAAACGAACACAGCAACGACGAAGAAAATACGATTGAAACGGTGGACGAAGGCGACAAACTCGACATCTCCGAAGATCTGACCATGGAGTTGCTTCAGGACTTATCCAAAAAACTCGATGACCCGCTAACTCATCACGAAGCGTCGGAAATGATCGAACAGCTCTACCAGAAGTACATACGAAACGGCGGTGCCGAAAATAACAACCAACAAGATGAAGAAGCTCATCTGTATGAAGAACTGGGTAACTTGCAGATGAACGGCGTGACGAGTGACGCGAACAAAGAACAGAACGGCCCCAGAAGCATACTTAAGTTGATGGAGGAGAAATTTAACACCCAAATAGAAGACATAGACGCTGATGAACCAATACCTGCTCTCGTGGGCGACTATTCGGAACCGTCTGATGCGGCTGTTCATCTATATTCCGAGTTGAAGCAAAATAAAGATGCGGACATTGAAAATAAAGATTCGCTAAAGTCGAGAGGTTCCAGCAACATGGCGTTCAGACCACTACCGGATAAACCTGGTTCCTCCAAGATGAACTGATCTCGCTGTTTCTGTTGTTATTCCAATCGTGAGGGAGTGTTTCCGTTGCAATGGGAGTGTTAGACTGTTTAATCATAGCCGCCCCATGCCAAACGGTTAGATTCTTGAGATGTAGCTGTGATAATGTACAGTTAAATGTGTTAGACAACATTATAAGTTGTTGTTTCCTTTTGTATATTTTGTAATATTATAATTCTGCGTAAATAGTATTTTATATGTTTAATATAGTCTGCGTTAATGTCACAATTTTTATTCAAGTTACTTATCTGTTTCGTTTTTTAAATACAAAACTGTAATAAAGCAATTGTAAAAAATATATGATGACGAAAATTAAATGTTCTTTTACCACTACAGTGATTATTCATACTTAAATTTCGAATTGACCCATGGAGCAATTATTTGAAGTGACAATGCGAATTCATGAATAAAACATTGAATCAATCTGTGAAGTACCCCGTTTAATTTAAGGGTCACGTTATTTAGATTCAACAAAGTGTTGGACTGTCATTTGCAGATTGCAAATACAAAAAAATTCTATAGGTCCAAAGAATAAGTTCCAGCTGTTGCTACATTTTGTATTAGGTTAAGAAAATATCTAGACAACTTAATTGACGAAAGTTTTTAAGTAGAAACGTCATCGCAAAGAACATGACATTTTATTCGAATTATGCAAATCATTTTAATAACACAAAGACTTTGAGTGGATATTGGGTTGCCTATATAACGTGCCTACAACGACTCATTCGTTCCATTCTTTGATCATTTTTTATGGATTGGCGGGGATTAAATATTTTTACGTTTAATATTTTTCACTACTAGTTTATTTTTGTGCTTATCATTTAAAAAATTATACAGTTATATGGAAATCGAGACGTGACGCACATTTTGTCGGTGAAATGGCAAAACCACGTTATCTGATAAAAGATTTAAATATAAGATTTTAATACCAAGAGTCTTATTGATGTATTGTGCATGCAAACAATTCGTAATCAACATAGGACCCGTTTGTATAATTTTTTTCATAATTAAATATTGAGACAAAAAGTCCTCTCTTTTGTGGCTACTGAAAAATTTTCGCAGATACGTGGTTTTGCCATTTCACCGACGATTTATGGGAATAATGTAATTTGAAGTAATTTCATAATTATCTTTAAAAAATCGTTAAAACAGCACTACACTTTAATTTCATTTCTTGATTAAACGGCGTAAGAGAAATACTAGAAATTTGTTCATATGCATATAACGTAAGTGTTTCAAATTTGGCTGCCTCAACACTCAAATAAAGCACTCTCTAATTAATCCAAATGTTTGCTTACGATATGTGTATATTGAACGTTCATTTAGCAATCAATGGAGAAGCTCAATTGTGAGCAGTAAAAATAAACAGATGTCAGGTCTTGTTGAGATTTAAAAAAATTACAAGCACATAGATTATGCAATAAATTTGTAATGTCAATCGAGTCGAGAATTGGTATTTCCTCATTCCGACCGTAATATTTTGTTAGAAACCGCAAAAATTAAAGGTAGGAATTTAAATTATTTTTTGTCAAACATTTGACACACTAAAAGTAGCACTGAACCGATTTTCTTTTGGGTTAAATAACTTAAACGCAAGAGCTGTTTGCAATTCGTGCTATTTATTGTACAATAATACTTACAAAACTTAAATAGTGTAAATTTAACTATTCCATCTATGAACTCGGCTGGACAGTGTACAGTTGTAATTAGAAGCGAAAGTTTGCGAAAATTTAAAAAATGTGCTTTACAATATTATAAGCAAACACTTTTTAAACTTCTCCATTTCCATATACATGCAAAATATACTCTGCTTCTGCATGCGCGGAATTATCGTGAAAAATTTATGAGGAATTTAATCGCCCAGAGGCCTATTGTAATCCACGCCGTAATGTAATTAATTCATTTTTATGGCGATGCCTGGAGTGCAACCACCACGTAAATTTCCCCCTTCAGAGCTTACAGTTTTATTCGACAAAAACCCCAAGATCGATAATTACTACAATTAACAACCTGAAGCTCGCATTTCTCGCCTTTGACCCCAATCCCATGTAATACAAGACGTCGTCGGCGTCGATTATAGAGAACGAGCGTCGTTGCCGTGGCCAACATCGTCATGGCAACTTGCCGTCAAAACAACATCCTTGCGATGTTTGGTGGACGCCTCAGCTCCTGCACCAACCTCAAGCAGTCGTGTTTTGCGCTTCCAAGCGAACGCCCACACTTTTCCTTGCGGAAAGCGGCGAAAATCCCGCAACGAACGGGGAATGACGAGGAGTGAGTGATTACGTAATTTAGAGGCAGGTAAGCGTAAAACCCTTCATGTCATTTATTCTCTTTATTTGAACGAGAAACTGTGCGCAGTGCAAATTGATTCGATCGGAGCTAATAATAAATGCAGCGATTAGTTAATTTGTATGATTTATATTTCAATTGCAGTCTTTGAAAGGACCCATGCATAAAATGCGGCCTTGTTTTCGAACGCATCTCGCATCATAAATGCACCTGGCTTCCGTGCCTTCCTATTTTATTTACCTTGAGCACGGTAGCTTCGCCGACCAATTTGCGTAATTGCAGTTTCGGACGGAACAAGTATCATATTTTTGGAAGATTTAATGGACCAATAAACGCGTCAAATCACCGCGCAAACATTCGGACATCCAAACAATATAAAACGAGTTAAAAATATTCACTTGCACTATTTGGCACGCTCAGATGTACAACAGAATCAATACAGAGACCAAAATATACTACTGTGTGATGCAATACGCGTAACACCCACACTTAATTCTTCAATTGTTCACTGTTATTTATGACAGCTACTGCTTACAAACATTTCCCGCAATCTTTATAAAATCTTCTTCGATATCGGAACGTGACTGCGTCGGACGTGACATTTCCCGCTTGCCATAAATATAAAAAAATATTACTGCGTATTGCATTACAAACGCTACTGAACTTGACACCGCATGTATGTGCGGAACTTGTATGTTGCGTGAAATTTGCAGATAGGTTTTTAATGTCATTTCTAATTCTGTTTGAGTGCATTATTATGTAAATGAAATTTTTCACGGGAGTGTGATACGAATTGTATGAGTGAAACGCTAAAAATGACAGAAATAAAACTGATCGCTTTTTCTTTGCGTAAGAGTTTGCGGCTGAAGCAGATGTGAGGGGATCGTAGAGGGTGAAATGCTAAATCCACCAAGGGAAATGGTGAGCGGTAATCACTTGAACTTGAAAACAGTTTGTCAAGTACACATAATTTGTTGCGTATTTGCGATGCTGAATCTGAGTTATGAAATGGATGCCGAGTAAATGTTGACGATACTTTAATTGGAATATCCAATGAAAACTGGGAGAGTAAATATTATTTCGTCGTTTTCTCTACTTCAGGGACATTTCTAATAAAAACATGAATTTATAACGACGTGGTAGCTTTAAATTTTGACCTTAATATGATTGGAGTGAGTGAAGCAGTATAAATTTAAGGGTTGGATTTTAAAGTGCGTACCTGTTCTTTGTTTGACAGCAAAGTAAAAAATTGGAAAAGTTAATTTTAATGTGACTAAAATGATATTGTATAATTTCACTTTTAACATGATGTTTTTACATGAAATGTACAAGTTTTGATATATTCTTCATTGCATAAGACTGATCCAATTGTAATCGTCAACATTTATATAAAAATACCAACACAAATACATCACATAGAGATTGCGATGATAATTGGACCGATAGTTATAGAAACAATGATCAAGGTTTAATTTATTGAATTTGCTGATGTTAAGAATACTAATGAGAATTATAACATAGTTTATTCTAATAATATTATTTCAAGGTATAAGCAAACAAATTTTGTAAATATAACTTTTTCTCGAAAAGCTTGATGCCGCTTCCCTGCTAATAGAATATTATTCCGCCCCTAAATTAATATATGATCACTTTTATTACACAGTAATTGGCACAAGAACATTATTTGCAGTTATTATCTGCCACATTCAATTTAATAAAGTATCTATAAGTAAGCTAGGTTGCTTTATTTCGAACAAAAAATAAATATAACACGAGCTCGTTATAAAACTTTTTAAAAAGCTTTAATTTTCTAAAATATAGCCTCATCAATCGAGACAACATTCTGGTTCAGCGGTCGAAGACTTGTTTTGCTTGAAGTAAAAATATTTGAACATTTTTGAATTTTAAATTTTTAGTTGATTAAGTGTGCACTTCCATTCTCCATATATCAAAATATCCAAATCATGACAATTTTACACACTCAATTTTAAAGGCCGCAGAAATCCGGTTAAGTGATTTCCATGAAGTTGTGGTGGTTTTTCCAGGTTTGCTATGTTACTTTTCTAAATAATCTGATATCACCTACGGCAAAATGTCACCACATTTCCGGTTTGCAATATCCGATGCTAGTAGTAAGTAATAGATGATTTACATTTTGTCACTGGAATTTTCCCTGGCCCACCTGCTTCGTTATTTTCCTCACAAACACAAAATCCATAACTATTTTTTCCCATTGCCTGTCACTTCCCACGTCCCTGCTAATAATACATTGTGTCCCTAAATCAATACCCGATCACTTTTTACTCAACAATAATGCGAGAGAAGCGGCTTTAAATTTGATTTAACACAATCTCCCCACATTTTTTAATCGTCCATTCACGTGTGTAATTACGAATTTGCACCCCAACGAGGGTGCCGTTGCGTTACACAATGCCCCCACAATTATTGTGTACTTATTCTTCCGTATTGCTAGCGAAACATTTTCTTGCAAAAATGCTAATAGCTGACGACATTTGAAAAATTCAGCGCAATTTCAAGGGAACCGTTCCAATTTGCTTACGAGAAACTGGCTCGGAAGCTGTGGGAAAACTAAATCAGCGCCACATGTACGTGTTGTTCTAAATATAAAATAAACAATTCACCCTCGCACGCTTGTCGATGCACGGATTACAAACTACCACCGATTGTAGAAAAACTGACGCCGTGTATGATTGATGTGAAAAAGAGATCGCGACGCATCCGAGCTTATCACTATGAGCGGAGCTTACGACGCGCAATCCTTTAGTCACAACCCAGTAGGTACAGCGCGAACCACACAGATAGTCGATAACGATAAATGCTGCTGATTTACGTTTTATAAACTGTGACGTTTACTCAAACTGTGCAAGCAGTTTGTGCGACATTTATTTTCGAGTCATAGTTGAATATACGGTGAAAATATGCGCAAAATTCTACATACATCCACCTAACTGTGTCACGATTCCCTGACAGATTTCGGAGTTAATCTTATCAGGTAAAACCAAACAAAGTTATTTGTTGTTCCATATTCATGGCTACTAACCACTACTAACATAATACGATTAATTTTCTAATAGACTCGGCTAATTCAAACAATCAAGAGAACCTGTTAAATTATTTCAGTGCCACTTCCTCTTTATCTGTCTTAATTTCATACATTTAAAGCACTCACGTCGCGCTGTGTCATGTTCAAGTCGGCCAGATATCTGCTTAAATAAACACAAGATGATCATGGTGTATTTTTTACGACTCCCAAATGATTGTTTACGTTATTTCGATCGATTAACCGAAGGTGGAGTCATCAATCGCTTATCACCAGATGACTAATTAACGGTTAGTCACGTACAGATCGACCTATTTAATTTCATCATTTTTCAGGAACCGCACGTTGACTTCCGCCAAACTGAAACCATGCAGCTTTCACGGAAAAAATGAAGACGTCGGAAACGGAAGGAATCGTTGCGTTAATATTTGCGTTATCGGGTTTGAGTTGTGCGGTTCTGACAGGATATGAAGATCGAGATGTTACGAATGACAGACAATTCGGATGCTCTTGGCGAGGAGGCACAGCTTCGGGAGTCACGTGTACTTGTCGCCAAGACGCTGAGGTAATTGGGAATAAGTCATGAGGTGTTAATTACGTTTGATTTCTTTTGTGTGAACTGTGTGAGTCAGATGTGGTCACGGTCGTCCAAATAACACATTTCCAATATTTGTTTAGGACCTCGTGAATATTCAAATGCCGGATTATGTGTGGGACGTAGTGAACTTTTAAAAACCACTACCGGAAGTGACATCAGTTTCGTATAAAAATGGAATAAAAAGCAATTTAACTTTCGGAGCGGAGATTAAAATCTTCAATTAAGCGATCGGTTTTTAAATAGACTGCCGACTGCTGCGAATATTACAATACGAAACGAAACAATAGCCGGCAAAGTTTAAAATCAATATATTACGCATTTATTTTTCAGGAGCTGTACATCACCGAAAAATCTATATCTTCTTACGACACCTCCACCATCGAAATAGTGGGTTGCAAAAAAGTGCGTTTCGGCCAGAGATCAATCGCAGAAATGCGCAATCTACGCCACATTAATCTAAAAGACATCCAATCGCTTTACTTTGAAGAACACAGTTTGAAATGGTACGGATATCGCGACTCAAACACGGACGAACCCCTGGATCTGAGCATTCCCTCGCTTAAAATAAAAATCGAAAGCTGTAACATTACGCAAATTGCTGCTTACACCTTCGAGGGTCGCATTAACAGTATTTTTTTCGACGGAGTCGTCATGGATAACGTCTACCCCTTTGCGTTTAATGCCCTCGTGCAAACTCAGGACATTACCATGCGAAACGTTGAGCTGAAGAACGTCAGAGAACAAACGTTCAAGAAATTCGCAACGGAAAACCTCGAGCTAAACGGGGTGAAAGCCCAGCTCATTCCTAGCAGATATTTGCACAACATAACGGTTTATAAAAACTTCCGAATAACTAATTGCACGTTCGATACTGTGCGTTCCGGCGGCTTCATCGCTTTCAATCCTTACGACTTCGAAGTGACCGAAACGAAAATTAACCACTTGGACGGCGAGGCGTTCAAAGTGACGACACGAGGCGACGTTATTTTCAAGAATAACAAATTCGACGTGATTAATGACGGAGCTTTTCGCGCTATCGATTTGAATCGAGAGGAAAGAGTGCGCGACGCCACAATCACCTTCGAGAGCAACGTTTTCACGACGCTGACAAGGGATTCTCTGAGTGTGGGCGAAAGTTTCCGCCCCAAATTTCTGAACTTGTACATAAACGGAAGCTGTGATTGCAAGAGTATCGACCACAACATCAAAGAGGCGGAGTTCTACTCGCAAATAAAGTGCCTCTACCAGGACGAATTCGTCACGGTCGAGGAATATAAATCCAACATGTGTTCGATCGTTCAAAGCTACTCGACCGTCATTGTAGTCGTCGGGGTGGTCCTCGCCCTCAGCGTGATAATTGCGACCGTGCTCATAGTGTACTACCGACGGGTGTATCTTAGCAAAAAATATGGAAGCGGGGCGAAGGACTCGAAGAAGGCCAACATGAGTCTGATCGTCCCGGACGGCAGGACTTACAGAGAAACTGAACTTCATGTGATAGTAGAACGCGCTGATCTCTTGACCACCGATTTGTGAATTAGCACCAAATAATCTAAACGTTTACTAGCGTTAGCAGTATTGTAAAATTGTAAACGACTGAAAATCCTACGTTAAGTTTTTTATTTAGGTATTTATTATTTTGGAGTATTTCTTTAGTGAATTCACTTTACGATGAAAGTCCTCTTAGCAGAGTAATATTAGTAAATGTTGTATGAACATAAACTGTACAAACATTGACTCAGTTACCAATAATAAATGTTTTTTTTATTTATTTATGGACAATCCTTGATCCTTAGCCGCCGATTCGTCATCTAAAAAAGTTTTATTTGTTTTTATGAAAAAAACTCGATAATCATCGCTCGGTTTACCTTTTTGGTAGTTTACATCAACATCCATATACATTTTATAGACTTGTTAAGTGTCCGTCGTCGCTGAATTATTCAGAATTCAAAAATTACTGTTTAAGGATTTTATTATGACAAGACCATGTTATTTCAAAAAGTAAACGCGAATAAAGCAAATAATTTCATCGTAAACTAAAGTTGCAAGCAATAACTGCTTTGAGACATAATACGAAATATTTAAAGACGTCATGTTCAACACATTTATGAAGCAGTACGTGAAACTTATTTCCACAAACAGCTGAAAACCTCATAAAATTCTGCAAATATTTAGTTTTAGTACATAGATGCGTACGATATGTTTATTCTAAAATACGAAAATTATACAGTGTCTATGATTTCAATAACAAAGAGAAAAACATAGTTTAGATTTTTTTGAAAATTTAACTCTTGATACGTGTTACTATGTTCACAAACCACTTTGTCGACTTTATTTTAACTATTAGTTATTTATGAAAGTATGTAGGCTTTCATAAATACACCTCCCCTAATGGAACTTCAATTGGAATCCCGAAAAAGATTGTTATAATTATTAGTTATTTCTTATTTTTACTTTTATTTTTTAAAAATATGAACTTGGAGAAATTTTTGAAAATTATTACAATTAGCGCACATTAAAATCGATAATCGTCAGTAGCACAGTCACTGTTTTTGGTAACGTAAAACAATGGGAAAAAAATAACTTTTAACTTTTTAACGCAATTTTGTTTGCTATAGTTGTAAAAAGCATTGAATATTTAATTTCACTATGATAAGTAATAATATAATAATAATCATACTTTTACTTCTTTCAAATATTGTCCCCTCGGCAAAAAGAAAAGAGAAGTATTTTATGGGTGCAGTACGGGCACACTATTTGTAATGAATGACGATCTATATTTGTTCAATGAAACGCAAGGACAAAGGGCATGTGTTAATCCAAATATTTTTTAGTTTTTTAATTATTTATTACCCACCCAATTCTCAAATAATTTTTGGTCGATTTCACCAAGAGGGATTCTTAAAAATTTAGTTCTCATTAATTTCGAGATTTTGAGAAAATTAATGCAATAATACTGCAACTTTAGAAGAATCCTTATGATACCACAAAAGAACATAAACTACCACCACAAATTAGAAGAAGAATCAAAGTACTAGTATTAATAGATTGAGAATACCAACACCAGATAATAAAATAGTGTTAATAAAATCACAAATTGGAAATACATATAGTTAAAAAGTATTAAATTAATAACAGTTCGAATATTAAAATCGGTAAACTTTCACGGGCACTACTTAAGTATTTCGGCTACATAAAAAAAATTAATACTCAAAGCCCGTAACTTAAAGTTAGTAGTTAGTAAATATTCATATACCATGTGTAATTAAACTCACTAACACAGGTTTAACCCTGGAATAGCTGACATAAAAAGAAATCTTTTGGTGATATTGTGACACCAATACGACTATTGCAAACGCATTTTTAAAAATTTTACGTTTGGTGTTCACTGGATTTTATACAATCCTGATATGTGAACGCAAAAACTAGAAGTCTGTAAGGCTGCAAAAATGTGCCTTTTTTTGTTATGATTTTCGTTTCAATCTTGGCCTCGACAATCTTAAACCAGGACAAACTTTATGCGTTTCTAGACGTGCTAACAATTATTATTATTAGTATTCAAGGTAATTAAAATCGCAAGAATTATTTCTTACGAGTGTAAATGATCCACAATAAAACCAAATTGATAATGACTGAAGTTGTCCAGAAAATTTTGCACCACACTAATAAAAGAAAAAGAAGGTCTTACCGATCTCCTGCGACAAAGTTCTTGAGCTATCACAGATTTACCACGCGCTTCACCATACACGAGGACCATTTCCGTTTTTTCGGAATTCGAAAATGCCACAATTTTAACAAAGTAAACACGTACGTGCAGTGCCGAAGTCGACATAGGAAAGCTGTTTTTGCGATATCGGTGTTTTTCCGGCGTTTTTTCAGCTACTAAAGTCACAGCGTGCGATTAGTGGTCCAAAATAAACCCGGATTTTCACATGCATTGTTTCGGAAATTATCAATTTTCGGACCATATATTATTGGGCGAATCGGCGTGAGCTACTCGTATATGCGGTTAAAATTATGTTAGTGAGTTTAATTACACCCTGTACACGACATAAATGCAAACATTTTTAAATTATTGTCTGTTTAAATGTCAACTCCATTATTTCATAATTGTTATTTTTAAAATAAAAAACCATAAAACCCTTTAAATAAATCAATGTATCATTATTTTTACTCGGTTAAATCTCAATTTGGTAATCATTTAAAATGTATCCTTTGGTACTTTTGGTACATTACCAAAAATCGATAGTTTTTTAGATAAAATTCAACTACATTTTGTAGTACAAAAAATCACTTACCTATATGGCAGCATTCCGTCCAAGGCCTGGTGAACAGTTGGCGGACTGCTTAGAGCCAATCCTTTCGACAGCAAAGATCCATGTGTGGTGACAATTTGGGCAGCGACAGCTTCAGCCATTTCAACATCAACATCGCCTTCGTCTGCAACAATTACAACCGTTCCACTGTCGCTAGCTCAATCCACAAATTACCTCCCATTGATGGCAACTGCAAATCTTTTTTCATCATACTAGCGGCACACATTCCTCCCAAAAACGATAGCTCCGCTTCCAAATGCTTCAGCCCCGATATTACACTCGATTGCCCCGCTGGGGGCCACTCGTAACCCACCACTAAACATTTAAACCCGTACGAACTGGCCCTGTCGTCTTTTAAATAGTCTGTTGCCGTTTCAAGCGAGAAAATTACTTCATTTCCTGGCAAAACTACGGAATTCGTTGGCCACTGAAGACTACAAAGTGACGTATAAATCATACAGTGTGTTCTCGAGAAACCGAGTCCATTACCTGGTGAACTTGTGCAAAACGGGCCAGTAGGGCAGAGGCGGAAATTCCGAATCCTCCAACTCGTTTACCGTATTTCTCGGAACAACTGCCGGTACGTATAACTGAAGAGAATCTTCAGGCTGGGCAGTGGCGCACGCCGGATCGAATTCCAAAGTCAGCCACTTCACACTCTCGGGGAAAATCACTCTGTAGTTTGATACAGTCGCTGGTTTGTACGGGTGTTCACCTTGAACCCAAGTGTAATGAAGACTTGTGGTATTCGCGCGGAAGTCGATGATATCTTGGGTTGCTGAAGCATTCGACGATGCCAGCGGCGTAGTTCCGCCTATCAAATTTAGCGCCGAGACGTGCGGCAGAATTTCTTGAATCAGGCCAAGGATATGGACTCCGCTCTATTAAAAAAAACTCTTAAAATTTGCA
The DNA here is from genome assembly GCA_964023215.1 of Eledona agricola. NCBI lineage: Eukaryota > Metazoa > Arthropoda > Insecta > Coleoptera > Tenebrionidae > Eledona > Eledona agricola. Next base: position 27,277,615 of record OZ026855.1, read on the forward strand.
CTAGTAAATAAATGTGCTACCAACTCGAGCATCGCTCGTCGCCAAGGGGCTGATATGAGCTAACACCAGGGGCAGGAGAGTTGTAACCATGTAGGAATTGCTTAACACTTCGGCAGAAGATATTTCGTCAGCTTTTTCCCTAGCTGACGCCATGAGTTCGCAAGCGTTTTGTATGATAGCGCTGGTCATAGATAATGCAGTCTTACGTGCTTGTTGCTCCAACTTAGTTGTGTAAGTTTTTGCGCACTCTACCGGATTACTATAAAAAATTTAGTTAGAGCATCGTTACCACCACACCAACCACAATTAAATTTACCTATAGTACATTAACACCGGAATTTGCCCACGTGTAAGAGTCGTGCCGTTAAAGCTCAAGGAACAAGTCGAAAATGTAAAAGTTGTGTTATCTGAACCCTTGACCGAATTCACACCTCCATCTCCGTTATTAGTTCTACCACCGTGATTTCTTAGTCTTATAGCATACTTAATGTTTTCCTGTTTACATAATCCTAGTTTTACACAACATGCATAAAAAATTTTAGACTTACTTTGATCGTGACAGGTCTATCAAACTTCAGCTCGATTATTTCGGGGCCGAATTCTTCCGGCACAAATGAACCCCGCGCGATTTCCAAACTATTCCATCGTTGTGTGTGAGCGTGGCCCTCCGAATTACTCAACGAACTTTGCTGAAAAGCACAAACGAATCATCTTGGATTTGCACATTTATGGTTGTACATCTTCTAAAAGCTCAATCTCGTATTCGTAGTGACCGATTCCACCATAGACTCCCACTCCTGCGATACATATCCCGGGACGGTCCACTTGGAAGCAAATCGCGTCAGGTGATCCATTTCCCGTGTTCCAACTGCGCGACTGGTTCGTTCTAGTAAAGCGTGAGCTGGTCATGTGCAAAATTTTTCCACACGGATTTTGCAAGTCCTCCTACAAGCAACACTGAATAAAACCCACAAAAAATTATAAACAACGTACTTCGGTGACGCTGCACTGGTGAACCAACTCGGCCACCACACGCGCCAGTAAATGACAGCAGTGCTTGGTGAGTCCCGGCAAAGACAATGCTTTACTGTTTTTCAACGTTTGGTTAATTGGATCGGAAACTAAGTGCAATAGACGGTCTAAAACATCCTTCCATTGCCATAACGGTCCCAAATAAGAATCACCCTACAAACGCACAAAATAACATTCACACACCAACCACTCAAAATGATTTACTTGATTCTTGTAGCTCATTTGCTCGACTAAAAGCGGATAGTGGTGCGAATCGGAAATATTCATGGGCGCACTTGTATTGTCGGGACTCAAGCCGCGATTCAATGAACTGTCAGAGCTGATTGTACTTCCCAACAAAGGGAACGTGCTTCTGAGACGAATGCTTGGGGCGCAAAGTGCGCACAATACCGCGCTCAACAATCTTTGGCTATTATATGGAGACGTACGGCTGGTTTCCTGGAAGAAATACAAATAGGAAACAAATAACAAGTGATATTAAATTTACTTTGTCCATTTCTGAAAGCAAGTCGCACAAACAATTCCACTTCAAATATGCCGTAGGATAAAAAGCGTGGAAACAAGCAACAAATGTGTTATGGCACTCCTCAAGAATACCATTCATCATTATTATGTTGGGACCGGAATTTTTGCTTTTGCTTGATTTTTTGTTTAAGAGAGCCGGTAAGTTGTCTGATAGTATTTGTTTTAGAAGCGTCCTAACATCTCCAACGCTCTCGGCTAGATGTATATTTTCCAAGGAATTGCGTTTAGAAATTTGATTGGGATAAATTTCATTCGTGTATGTGTTAATAAGTCTTAAGCTCGCCCTACTAATGTAGACCAATCGTTCCAACTCCAAGTTGGTGTACATGTTTTTGATCGACTGTCCTTCAACCACGCCCCATTTGAAGGTGTTCCACGACCACTGCAGCAACGACAGAAGGCTCTGGAAGCATTCCTTCGTAACCGTCCTTGAAAAATCTTTGGACAAGATGTGAACAGGTTCGATTACGTCGAATTGTCGAGGAGGCGCGTGATTTTCACTGGCTACGATTTTATATAACAGTTGCGGTATCTGACCGGCGTTGACGTCAGTTCCGTTGTTGGACTTTTTAGACGATTTGAAATAAAACAAAACTTGGTCGTCTGTCGTGACCATTGCTTGTCCGGCTGAGCCGCAATCGCTGCTGGGGCCGCTAATGCGGCACCACGCCACATACCAACGATGGGCCTAGAAAAAACGTCACATTTAAATACACAAATAATCCGTACAAACCTGCAGCGGAACGGGTTCATCAAACAGCACCGGATATTTTTGTCTTGGACCACACTCGTATGCCGCTTCTTCGGTTTCAGCAAGCAAATCTCCATCTAGTTCTTGTTCACCACCTTCAGGACCGATATCGTACAGTTTCAGCTTGGCCGAGTACTCTCCACGACCACCAAACAAGCCAAAACCGCCTTAAATAAAAATGATTTTTTTACAACGCAACTGTTATAACACTTAACACTTACCTAACAAAATATCAGCGTCTGCCATAAATCGAATCGCCTCAACGCTATGACCAGAATAACCCCAACCACCTCCGTGGTTCTCAAACCTGTTCACTACTTGAAAGTCTTCCTTATAATATTGTCGACCGGCTATTAAAGGTCGCTCCTCTATTTCTTCTTTAACTGCAACCATTTGCAAGTCGTGCGCCGCTGTTAGAGTATCCAAACAACACAGTAGGTTGATGGCGGCTTGAAAACGAGTCACGTGGCAGTTGTTGATGACCGGAAGTGCTAAATCGGGAGCCAGGATTGACGATAAATCCAAATCGTCTTCCGGGACTTCGCAAGTGCTGTCGTTCAGTGTTTTTACTTGGAACAAAAACTTGTTGTCGAATGTTTTAACCGCGTTAGTGATCTGCAATTCGGTGGCGATGATGTTATAAGAAACGACTTCGTGGTTCACGGGATTGTATGACCACAACACGTTATAGATGGGATCCATACAGACGATTTTTCCGCAAAAATTCACTTGTTCCAGTCCTTTAAACGAGTTGCAGTTGCCGTCTCTTTTGTTGATGACCAGACATTTAAAATTCTGCGCGGTGTCTTCGTGATTTGGAATGAGAACTAACAACGCGTTAAATCAACAATAACAACCAGTGCTTGTTACTTACTTATCGAATATTTATTGGCAGTGATTATGGATTTGGAAATATTTGCGGAGTTGATGAGACTCTCGTCGACTTTTAGGAACGTTTGATCTCCAGAAGCTCCCACCCACGTGGCTCTGCGACCATATTTGGGACCAATCTTCGGAATGGATGCTGGAATACAATACCAGGGACTTCTAGGGTTGCTATATCTAGAACTACTGCTTTGGCCGGGCTGTGCAGAGTCCTGAGGAGAGGACGAAGGTGGATTGCGTCCCAATTGCCCTTTCTACAAAATCACCGGCCAATTGTATTTTCCCAACCTCCCATCGCAGATATACCTGATTATTTCCAAACGTGTACACTTCTCCTTTGGAAGTTAGGACAACTGTATGATTGCTACCGGCAGCTATGTTCACAGCACTGCATGGCAACTTCACAAGTTGTAGACTATTTTTAGCCAAAATGTCACCACACCCCAACTGGCCATACAAGTTTGATCCAAAACTGTACACCTGTAAAGATGTTTAGCAAATTTTACAAATTAAACAAAAAAAATCCCACCTGTCCGTTTTGTAAAAGAAGAACGCTGTGGTGCAGCCCACAAGCAATTTGCACCACTGGACTATCACTGGGTAAATGAATTTTAGCAGGCGGCAAACAAACAATTCTCGTAGCGTCCCTTTCAACATCCGAACCACCTTGCTCTTTAACTGATTTAAAATTTAACAAGGTTTCACCAAAGAAACATCACCCGCCTACCTGTTCCGAGAAGATTGTTCTGTCGCACTGCATTATTACTAGAGCGATGCGTAGGAGTGGCAGTTACGATCGCCCTAGACGATTTGCCTTTACTATTTTGTTTGCTAGGCCCCGCCACTGATTTTCGTCCGCGATTTTTCCTCTCTTCTAGGCGACTTTGAAGCTACAATCATCTCTTTATAAAAGGCATACTGGGGCTTTTATAAACCTGTTCTTGCAGCTTCACTCGCTGTCTCGGCAGCAAGACTTTCTCGCGAAAAATTAAATCGAGTCGCATCATACCGGCCAAGTCCGCCAGTTCAGAATTGTCGACGACTTCTTTAGCGCATAATCTACAGCAGCCGCACATGGAGCATCCGCTGTCACCTTCACCACATCCACACTCCCTTCAAACATTAAAAAAAATTAACTACTCCAGCCAGGAAAGTTACTGGGTTCAGCGAAATATCATGTAACGTATTTTGATATAAATGTGTAAAATACACTGCCTCAATAAAGTTAGGGATATGGCTGTTTAGACTTGTTACAATAAAGCTAAAAAAAATTATAACCAAAATAGGAAGTTTTTGGAATCCGCCAAAAACCCATTTCATTTAGGCGAAATGAATACTAAGAAAATGATAAAGTATCCCATCACAAAATATTTCTCATTGTAATTTCCTAATTCAAAAATTTAGCAATATCCCTAACTTTATTGGGTCAGTGTAATCGCAGAAATTACGAATCATAAAATGTATGTCAACTAATATCGTAATAGTGTAAAATAAAAAGTTCTGAAGGTTCAAAAATCTAGCTTTAAAATATTCTAGTGCGCCGTGTTGCCTGGTGCGCTTGACGTAATATCCTAATTCAATCATTTAGATGCAAAACTAAAAACTCTCATATAGGGTAGTAATAAAATTCTCAATATTTTATATCATTTTGAACGTTAAAAATACCAAATTCTTAATATTAAATGTAGAAAATATGAATTGTTTTTGTAGTTTTTCTAGATGAAATATTCATTTTTTTTTTAATTTTGCTCGATAATATCTACTATAATTTACGCCATTGTTAGAGATTTTAACGCCCATTTGTTTGGACCATCAATCCGCCAAAATAAATGAAGAAAAGAAATGTTCATGTAAATTTTTTTTGTGTTTCTGGTGCCTGTCTAATTTGGTAGTTAATAATTTTTTTCTCTAATTTTTATCTTGCCTTGTTAAATGTTTATTTCTTTTAAAAGAAATTCGTTTTATCTTTCACGTTGTGGTAGCTTACCAATCATCAGATTTATTTTTCAATATACATATTATTTATTGCGGAAACTTTAACTACTTTGTCACCAAGTATTTTATTTTACTGACGACCATTTTGTGTGGTAAATTTACAGAGCATTTAGCATTCATATCGTGTGTTTCATTATTTTTACAAAACATTCTATTTCACTGAGCGCTTTTACCGTGCTTTTAAAATTTTTAGCAAATATTGAGTACTTCACTGAGTGTTTAGTATTTTTACTCAACAAATGTATAAAATAACGGTAGAACAAAATACTTTGCATGTAGATAAAATAACGCGCATTGAATTAATTTTCTTTAATATAACTTGGCAATTTTCTTAAATCGGCTAATTGTCTAAAGCCTTTCTTATTGACAGAAGCTCATTAATGCACACTTGACGCTTCTTAAAAATATAGGACTAATTTATGTTAAACCCTTTTTTTTAATCTCATGTTATTGAAGTTAAAACAAGACATTATTCAACGTTTATTAGTGGTAAAAATATGAGAATGAGGTATTACAAAAATAATCAAATATGAATTCATAGCGTTGCAATCAATTGTACAGATTGTTTTTATAAGGCGGCCATTAGAAATTTTTTGAAAGAAATTGAGGTAGATATAGGACATGCTAGCCCTTAAATTACATTTTTTATCGATTGGCGATATAAAATTGAGTAAGCGCCATTTAAACATATTAAAATATTGACGCTTTGGTTTGAGCATTTTCATTAAATCATTGTAAGTTCTTAGAATGTGATTTAATTATTGCTGGAACCAATTTTCGATTATCGAATGCAAAAAACAATTGGCGTTTTATCCATATGGTTACTGAGAAATATTTTTGTAATAGATCATCGTAACTGCAAAATATTTCTAAAATAATTGGCATATCTCCAAAACTAGACATTTAGATGCACTGTACTCAGATAGAAAAGAGGGACTAGAGAATGGAATAAAAACTAGAGTGTGCCATTTAAAATAACAAAGATAATTTCCGGTATAAGCGGAAGCGCCGCCATATTAAAAATAATTTATTTCGATTCTGAATGGACAAATTCGGGCGCGTTCCAAATTTCAAGTTTATAGCACTATAGATAGTTAAAAAATTGTCTAATAGCCGATTAATGACAAATTATTATTAACAGTTATCTAAAAAGGTTACTAAAATTTTTTATAATACCTAGGATCGGAGTACAGAAATTAGGAAATCTAAATAATGGTAGTCGCAATTTTTTTATGATGACAATAAATACTGAAAGATAATCGCTGAACCAAATTTTGGGGCGGCACAAAAAGTAAAGTTCCATAAAAATTATAGGAAGGATACTCACTGCCCGGGGCATCGCTCTTCATTCAGAGAAGACAGGCAGCTTATTGAGTACCCAGTGCACTCTCTGCAGACAGTGCAAATCATGCACTTATTGTCTTGCCAAGAATGCATCCCCGCCGGACACATCCTCCGAATTCGTTCCTCTATGAGATTACAATCTGAACTACCAGCCACGTTCTCTGCATCTTTTTGATTTTCATCGTTCTCTTCATAGAGGTCGTGCTCGTCCTGGATGCCGCAAGTCTCCATCGCCACGATATTATGCGACGGACCTTTTAAATTTTAGATTTTCAAATTCTTCGCAACGTAAAAACAACAAATACCTTCTTTGTTGGCCGAGACAAAGTCGCGTCCACACTGATATTTGTTATTGATTCCAAAAGTGTACACTTGACCTTTACTGGTCAGCACCACAGCATGAGCTTTACCCAGAGCAACTTGCACAATAAATTCACCTTTAAGGTTGCAAACCAAACCTGCGGCAATTATAAAAATCAATATACTTTTATATAAATTGTGTCCAAATAGTACCGGACGAGGGATCCACATGAGCTGTGTCTTTTCCAAACATCAGTAATTCCCCGTCTTTGGTGATCAAAGCACTGGTTCCGTTGTTACAAGCAGCTGAAACGATAAAGTGCCGATCGACTTTAATCATTTTCTTAGGTTTAATTGGTTTAGGTTGTCTTCGCACTTTAGAGTGGTCGCCATCCTCGCCTCGTCGGGCAGTTCCTAAAATATTCATTCAGAATTTAACACGTTTAGTTTTAGCGCATATAACTAAACTGTTTTTTTTACACAATTTAATACTTGCCAGCAAAAAACGCAGAACCGTCTTCTGTTATAAGAATCGCGTGCAAACCTTCGTGTCCCACAGCCACGTGGGTAACTTTGGGGGCCTTTGTCAAGACCAACTCCAGCCATTTTCCAGTTCGTACACCGGCTTGCTTGATTCCAAGCGCCGACGCCTTGCCCCCATACAACACCTTAATAAAATCAATCAATTCACATAGCGCAAATGTGTAAGATAGTTTACTTTTCCTGTTGTGGTTTTTATTAAACCGAACTCCTTGCCGGCGCAAATCGTCGCGATTTCTTCGTCGCTTCCTATATTAATGGTGTGGTAATTTCCTTCTTCGTCGAACTGCGCAACTCCGTACACATCCACGAATTTCCTGGCCAGCTTTAGAGGGAGTTCGCTTACAAGCGACGCCGGGGACGTGTTTTGGTTCAAAACCCTCACAACAAATCCGTCCTATAAGCGATATTTTCATTACAAAAATTTCGTGCGATTTGCGGGTTTACATCTCTGGACGGCGATATTGTTCCCAAGTTGTCACCGTCTGAGAAAACACCTGAAGCACTTTCGTCGCGGCTATGCAAAGGAACCGAACCAGATATCAACATGTTGCTTCTTTCTACAACTAGAAACTCGTTGCCTCTTCTACCGCCCAGTTTCAAATACAAATTGTCCTAAAAAACGAATCAATGTGCATTCTACTCAATCTCCGTTATTTCAATTTACTGTGCAAAACGCTAGTACGCCGTTGTCGTTCGGGTAAAAATCTGGCTTCCAATAGTACAAGTGTCCTTTGACCGTGCCCCCATATCCCGTCCCTAGTTTGAACAGTCCATGCGACGTGAAGAGATACAAATACTGGCCATCACAAGCCAACGATTTGAGTGTCTGGACCACGTTTTGTATCTCGAGCGGCATTTTAACAATAAACGAGTCGACATTTGAGTTGGTAGGGATCCCATGGGTTATCCAATTCGGACGCACCACCTTACCCAAAAGAACACACTGAACACTTCTTTGCAATGCGGACAGCACTGACGGCATCTTAAAACAAAGACTGTTACAAGCAAAACCATGGAAGTACACCCGTCAACCTGTATGTTCTGCACAGACAAAGCTCTGGGACACATAAGCAACGCTGCAGTTGCCGAAAGATACTTCCCAGTGTCACCACGCACCACCACCAGTGACAACAAACATGCACAAGCGATTGCAGTGAGATGACTTCCATCATTGGGGACCGAGCTTTCAGGTCCGTGCATGCAAGCTAAGTCTAACAAGAGATCAAATAGTGGATCGATAACGTCGAGCGGTTCCGATTTCAGTCCTTCTGGGATCTGCCCCTGGAGGACGTCAAGAAGCGCAGATAGAGCTTTGGTGCAGAGATTTGGGTGTGTGATGCGACTCTCTTTTATAAGTTCAAACACAGATCTCAACCCCAACCCAACCACCTTTGAGACTTTAATAGGAGTGTAAGTACTGCTCTGAGTGTTATCTTCAGTGTCGCTATCCAGGTCCGTTTGATCGAGCATGGGCACGCTTCCGCTGCTTTGCAGGTATTCCTGCGTTGCCTGGCGCATCCACCGGTCCAGCACGGTCAGTCGGATCGAAGCAAAAACTGCAAAAGCCGAGGCGTTGCCGGGGAGCTCCATCTCAGGGGGTGTTTGAAATTCGTTGTCGTATAACATGTCAAATTTGCTTTTGTCTTTGAGGCGGGATTTGGCCATTTTCTTTTTGATTCTCTTCCAAGCAAGGCGCCTTCTGAAACGGTGTGAAAAGTGTAGAGGTTATGAGGGATTTTCAAGCGAATTCTACTCACTTCTTGCTGTCCGGGAATATTCTGAATGATTCGTGGAAATATTTGCTGAGATAAACCGGATCGGGAAGCATTTCTCACACAAACTTGTAAAACAAACGGACGCAGGGTGGAATTATCGATTTTCTCTAGGGGTGAATCATCCCTGAGGCCGATCGATTTTCAACCTCTTTTCCACGCTACTACCGTGCAATGGAAATTAAAATCGTATTAAACTGCTGCTATCATCACAAAACTTGATAAAAAAATTGAAATCCAATGCAATAATTTAATTAAACCGGCAAAAGTACCAACAATTAATGTCAACAGGAGTGCCAACTTATTTACATATAGTGAGAAGCAAACAAAATGGTGCGGTAGATTTAGTTTTGGATGCTTAAATCATTAGAAAAAATAAATTGACGCAGTTGTTGCTAAACGTACGAAAATTTGTAAACTAAAAATATTTTTTTCGTCAACTTGGAAAATTTTACCATACCACTAGAATTTTGTATGTGCTAGTGTGGCTACACTGATCGCGGCAAGATATGTTTATGTTAAGCCCAATTCACGCAAATGATGGATGAAAAACACAAAACGTACGTTTTTGTAAATAAACAAAAATTAAAATAAATACACCAGTTCAGAGTTTTATAATCTTCTTTAAAATATCAGCTGTGATTATATCGAGCGTACAAATAAAACCGATCCTCAGCAGACCATGGAAACTAGTTTTATTTTTTGCAGTGTCGTGTCCCAACACGGTTATCAACACAAAACCTAATCAAATCTGCGACTCAAGCTTCGTTTTATTTTTGCACCCACGTTTTTTGTGGCTCTAAATTTATTTTTAATTTTAAATCTTCCATTAGTCCTATTCCCCATTCAGTTTCCTGATTATTTATTTTTATTTTCGATAAAAAAATTTATTTAACCATTTAGCTATTTCTTTATATTTTGTTAATGTTAATTTAAAAAAACAACATTTAATGAAAAGCTTTTATTTGTCTAAATCAATGATAACAAAATTACACTTAACAAGACTATACATTTTAAAAATTGTAAAGTATGTTCAGTTGGAGCTTATTTAATGCACTTATTTGTTTAGATAAGGCGAATGAAAGATTGATAGTCTAAGTAGACCTATTTTACCAATCATTTATAAATAAAATGTTAAATAACGCCATTTAAGAGTAAGATTAGCTCAGAAGAGGCAGGCAACTACCCAGTAAACACACAAACGTTTAATAAACGTTGATAAAAACGTGAAATCAAACGTTAAAAGTCCGTTATATAGAAATGGCACTAAACATATGAGAAAGATGTTACGATATTGATATTGCAACGACTTGTTCTTACTCTCCTAGTCTCTGGAATCATAACACTTAACAAGACTATACATTTAAAAAATTTTGTTCTATTTTCTTTAATTTAGTGGGTGACAACAAGTCATTACAGGTATTTCCATTTGTAAGTTTTAGCATTGCTGCCAATATTATATTACTAAAGATAGAACAAATTTTCTTGAAACTCAGTTAAGTTTTTATTCGTCAATTCAGACAAAACGTTACCGCATCGATTTATTATATATAATTAAATCACTGTTTTATTATGAAATCTGTATTTACCCTAAAATAATATGTACAAGTTACACTACAATAAATTAAATCACATGATAAAAGTTTTGGGCAACAAATAATGATTAATTTAAAGTGATTTTGCAGTCAAGTTCTCGCCAGTGTTTTCCAACAAATGTCTGTGAAACTCGTAAAGACTTCCAAACAAATGGTCTTGTTCCACGTAGGGATATTTCTCGCTGACTTTGGTAGGATGGACATCGTGTATAAGAGCAGCGTGCCAGCCACAGTTGCGTGCCGCTCTGTAATCCAACAATGCAGTATCGCCAACATGCAAACACTCATCTGGTGCGATATTTTCAATTTTGGCTTCTTCCATCGCTTTTTGGAAAATTTCAGGATTCGGTTTGTGCACACCGACTTCGTAAGACCCTACTACGAAATCGAAGTAGTGTCTGAGTTTGGTGTTGACCAAGGTGGCATCCAGTCTCGGGTCGAAGTTTGAGACCACTCCCAACCGTATCCCTCTGTGTCTGAGATACGAGAGCAACCCCAACGCTCCATGACTCTGCTGCCAGCACGTCGACGTCTCGTACAGCCGTATCAAATGTGCCGCAACCAAGTCCAGTTTCTTCTCGTCCAGGTCCACATGCGAGTCCTTGAAGGTGCCCATCACGATCCGCTTCCACCACGCTTCCCAGCCAAGGCCCGTTCTGTGGCCAAAATTAGGATGTTCCGCGTTCATCTTGTGCCAGTGCGATTTAAAGCTGGCGCTTAGAGAATGCGCGTCGCAGATGATGCCGTACATGGCGCCCACCTCTCTGTATTGCTTACCGGGCGTCGACCGGAACTTCAACAGAGTGTCTGTCACGTCGAAGGTGATCAAGCGGAAACGTGAAATGTTCATCACGGTCACACGAAACCGACGTTTGGTTTAGAGAGATGTTCATCTACATCGATTTACGGGGACAAGCTGACTAATAAGCCAAGCTCTGTGCTCTGTGGACTCTCTCGTGCAGTGGCGGCGCGCGTGGTGGGGCTGTCGATAACCGATAACGACGTCCAAGGTCGGACTTATTAATGTGAACATTCACTGATTAGTAGATATTGTATTGTTGCGAACTTTGAACGATAGCAGCGTTCTATTTTAGATATCTCACCTAACTATCATGTTCAGTTTGAGCTTATTTAATGCACTTATTTGTTTAGATAAGGCGAATGAAAGATTGACAGTCTAAATAGACCTATTTTACCAATCATTTATAAATAAATTGTTAAATAACGCCATTTAAAAATAAGATTAGTTCATAAGAGGCAGGCAACTACCCAGTAAACACACAAACGTTTAATAAACGTTGATAAAAACGTGAAATCAAACGTTAAAAGACCGTTATATAGACATGGCACTAAAGATATGAGAAAAATGTTACAATATTGATATTGCAACGACTTGTTCTTACTCTCCTAGCCTCTGGAAACATTTTCGAAATTTTGCAAAAATCTCTTTATTACATCTCCTCATTCATAAAATATAAAAACTGGATGAGCCATGTCGTCTGACATGCCTGGTACTTATTGAAATTGTTACATAATTGGTTTCCTTAATTTTTTGTTATATTTGTGGGAACCGATCCAAGAAGCAAAATATTTAAGCATCAAACGCAAAATAAATAGTTGCTCTGATTAGAGTAAAGGATGAAAATGCTGGGTCTAGATGGTGCAAGATGACAACCATAGAAACTGAAGGAAATTGCTTGTGATAACCAGCAACGTAATATTCGTCAAAGCAAAGCCATCCAATTTGAAATCTGCGCATTTGTGTGGACAGATGCAACGAAATAAAATTTGCTCTTGATTAGATGGAGTTCAGTTTTATTTCTCCATTTGTAAAATATGCACCCGCCACTATGCGAACACAGCCTAAATGTCGCCACTTATTCGGAAAAGTGATTCAAAATGCTTCTATGAAATTGTGTGGAAGTCATGAAATCAAATGCAGGTTGTTGCTGCTGAGGCGATGTAGTTTACATTTATTTCAAACATTGCATGTATTTTAGATTTTTATTTTCATAAACGAATCGTTTGACGAGCGTCGGTACAGGTGAACGACGTAGAACGAATCTATTTTTTGAATCACTTAAATATATCATCAGTGTTTGCCAAATTTTCCACAAATTGTGAGTTATCCGATTTAACATGCTCATAAAATTTGTCGACCGTAATTAAATGTAATGTAATATTTTAGCTGTCATAAAGTTCCTTCAGCTCAGGGTGTTTAGCGGAAATGTAGAAAAACAAAATGAAATAACTACGTATTAAAGATAAGGCATAAGTCCGAAAGTTTTAATTAATTATGAAGTGTTTTTGACTTTATACTCATGTTGGGTGTAGATCTAAAAATTGAAAGTAAACCTGAAATATCAAAACTAAATTATCCCGGAAATTATTATTCTATTCTCAGCAACGAGCAAATTGACAATTTTAGATTGACTTAAAAAACTAATTACGTTGCGTGATTGTTTATTAGATGAAATCTCGTAAATTATATTGTCTATTATCGCCTGTATCATTTATTTCAAGTACAATACCATAAAAACATACAAAGTGTTCTAATCACGAACTTGTAAAAAATTTATTTATATTTCGTAAAAAATCTTGACTGATAATAAAGAAAAATAGATATTAAATATTTGTTTTTATTTATGCAGTCCCACCCCATCTCTGGTGTTGTTGTAGGAAGGACGAAAACCCCTCTTAAAATATGTGAGAGGAATGACACTCATAAAAAATAGACTGTCTTCTCAATTTTTGTGTACATTTGAAATGACAAAGACGACAATAGCTGAGCGAATTATTCACCGATATTCTTCATGACTAATAAAAAAAACTTATTTGAATCCACATTCACTCATGAGTGACCACAGACATTTTGGTCGCGGTGGTGCGTTTAAACGTAACACTATTTATATTGAAGATTAGATGTTTGTGCACCAGATATAACAATATAACAACACTTATATTGGGAACGGTTTAATCAATTCTGGTTGACGATTTTGAATCAAATCATAAACATCAATCGCTATTTTTCAATTAATAAAATTGGGAATAACTGTTGGGGCTTGCATCTTCAATTGTACGTTTCAAAATGTTTTCCTTTCTACCCTCAATTTATATTGTTCGAACTACGACATACATTGTTTTCAGTGAAGTTTGGAGCAGTATTTTACTTCAGGTTCATCGCTTTCTAAAACGAAATCTACGAAAAATAGCATCCATCTTGCGAACAAGTCGGTTATGACAGCTCGATTATTGAGATAAATAATTTCCCATTATGCAGAAAAATCTATTAGTTTCCGCACGACTTCGGTTTCGTAAAAGTTCAACTCGGTTGTGCATAAAATTAATTACTTTTTTGAAATATCAAATGCCGCTTCGGGAGTTTAAAACACGGCAGTTTTGTATTTATTATTTTGCATTTTTGATTTAACTTTTAATTAAATAAACGATTTAACTTGAATAGAAAAAGCACAGCGGTGAATTCTTTTTTCGCGCTAACTTTGTTACACATGATTAATTTGTGAAGCAAATATTGATCTGCAATATCGCTCTTAGAGCAGTAATAAAGTATCATTTCTTTAAAACCAGAGCGTAAAAATTACTTGATCAAGGCTGCTGGGAGAGACTAAAATAATATTTTGCATAGACGAGTCAAAACAGAAAACATTTTATTTACATATCTTGTAACGATTATGATATGAGAAAAGCATTAGACAATTACGAACATATGGGGTGCACGATTCCCTGCAAATTATAAAATATCACAGCGATAACAATCGCTTTTTAGATAATATGTGCCGGCACTATTTTTATACTTAAATGCGCCATAATTGATAAATTATTGATGTATGTGGAAATTGAGTGTTAATTAATGCAGGACCAAATTATTATTCAGCATATTATTAATCATACCTACTCTAATATTACATTAAATTAACGAACAATGGCTGAAATACTGCTAAAAGCGTGGGACTCAAAATGTTTAAATTGATCCATTACAATTAGGACAACCTACCAATACAACCGACCCCAAAAGCATACACACTTTCATAATTTATAATACCTATATTATAAATTATGAGTATAGGCACCTGGACAATTGAATCGTTCCACTCAAAATTTGGCAAATTTGCTTAACTATGAATGTGCTTAGCTAGCAATGTAAAGCAAATCAAAGTTTGTCGAAATAAAAAAGTGTGTTGAACATGACATGGTTAATAACTTTAGACTTGGTACATTATGTTACGAACTAACTTTAGATAGCAAACCTACTAAAACTAATGCAATTAACGATCATCTCACGTCTCATAATTACACTCATTTAAACCTATTCATGAGCTGTTTCAAAACATCGATGCACCTGTTCAGAACTTACTTCATCACACGAAATCTACAGAATTAGATTTTCGGCTTAACTTTTTTTTGTAAATAAAAACTTGTATACGATATAATAATTTCAATTAAAATCCTCGTGAGTGGGATTCGAGGATAATAAATTCACGTTTTTCCAGCACGAAGTTGAAAATAAACCATTTTCCTCTTAACACGTGGCTGACAGACTCGGCTGCTGAAAGAATTAATTATTCACTTACTGTGACAATCCGAATTAACTCAACTTGTGCCACTTCAAATTCATAGTGTTATATCTTGTGTTATATCTGTTAGATTTTATGGAGGTCGGTTTAATATTAATCGCATTTATTAGCTTTTATATCACTTTATTCTCCAAATTTTAATGGACAACCCAAAACGAACGGGCTACGCCCAAAACTCTGCTGATTATGTTTTTGCTCCTGACGCTCTGGTGCGGTGCGTCACACACGGGAGGGGATATTCGCCGGCACATTCTAACAATATTCGCTGGCATATTCTAACATCTAACACGGCCATCCTGCGAGGGCTGCGTCCTCGCAGCAGCGGTATGCGTCTGAAGCTGTAACTTCCGCTGGTCACAATCAAATGTTGCAATCCTGGCCTTCAACGGGTCTCCTTGCAGTTGAGGTAAAATAGCAACGATGAAGTCAAACACGATTCAGCCCAAGTCTGCATGAGCCTGCAGAATCAACACCAGATTCAAAACAAATAGTACAGCAGAATCAACACGAGATTCAAAAGCAAATAATACAGCAGAATCAACACGAGATTCAAAAGCAAATAATACAGCAGAATCAACACGAGATTCAAAACAAATAATAGGTACAACAGAATCAACACGAGATTCAAAAGCAAATAATACAGCAGAATCAACACGAGATTCAAAAACAAATAATACAGCAGAATCAACACGAGATTCAAAAACAAACAATCCAGCAGAATCAACACGAGATTCAAAAACAAATAGTACAGCATAATCAATCAATAGGCTACGCCCTCAGACGCTCGTAAGCCGCCACAAGGTTGGCTTGCATCCGAGAATCCAAGCGCCGCAGCTCAGGAAAATAAGTTCAGCAGAATCAACACGAGATTCAAGGAAAGGAGTTCAGCAGAATCAACACGAGATTCAAGGAAAATAAGTTCAGCAGAATCAACACGAGATTCAAGGAAAGGAGTTCAGCAGAATCAACACGAGATTCAAGGAAAATAAGTTCAGCAGAATCAACACGAGATTCAAGGAAAATAAGTTCAGCAGAATCAACACGAGATTCAAAAATAAATAGTACAGCATAATCAATCAATAGGCTACGCCCTCAGACGCTCGTAAGCCGCCACAAGGTTGGCTTGCATCCGAGAATCCAAGCGCCGCAGCTCAGGAAAATAAGTTCAGCAGAATCAACACGAGATTCAAGGAAAGGAGTTCAGCAGAATCAACACGAGATTCAAGGAAAATAAGTTCAGCAGAATCAACACGAGATTCAAGGAAAGGAGTTCAGCAGAATCAACACGAGATTCAAGGAAAATAAGTTCAGCAGAATCAACACGAGATTCAAGGAAAATAAGTTCAGCAGAATCAACACGAGATTCAAAAATAAATAGTACAGCATAATCAATCAATAGGCTACGCCCTCAGACGCTCGTAAGCCGCCACAAGGTTGGCTTGCATCCGAGAATCCAAGCGCCGCAGCTCAGGAAAATAAGTTCAGCAGAATCAACACGAGATTCAAGGAAAGGAGTTCAGCAGAATCAACACGAGATTCAAGGAAAGGAGTTCAGCAGAATCAACACGAGATTCAAGGAAAATATGTTCAGCAGAATCAACACGAGATTCAAGGAAAGGAGTTCAGCAGAATCAACACGAGATTCAAGGAAAGGAGTTCAGCAAAATCAATCAATGGGCCACGCCCTCAGACGCTCGTAAGCAGCCACAAGGTTGGCTAGCCTCCGAGAATCCGAGCGCCTCAGCTCGTATCTATGGTGGTCTAACACTCTAATAATTCGAAACAGTCCTAAGTAACGTTGCGAAATTTACCACTACCTGCTAGTTGGGCGTCTTGTGCAACAACCAAATCATTGACTTTAAATGTTTTGTCTTGACGCCGTTTTGTATTGAAATTGTGTTGCTGCTTCAAAAGACCATGAGTTAAACGGCTTCTAACTTCTCCATGAACGTCATCCACATTTATATCAGGATCAACAGGTGCTGGCACATTCTGTAGGAAAACATTTTCTGCGGGGAAGCGAGATGTTCTGCCAAACATTAAAAATTCTGGCGAGTACCCGTGGCGGCGGATATGGTTCCATTTACAGCATGCTCAAGCATCGGGAGTTTCTTTGTCCAGAACCGTTCGGCCTCACCTGACAAACTACTTAGTAGCAGGTTAAAAGGGTCCTCATGACGCGTTCAACTTGACCGTTGCCGCGCGGTACTCCTGTAGCTACTTGATGAAACTCGACATTCCATTCCTGCAGCAGTTCAAGGATTATTTTGGATTTAAAAACAGGAGCTCTATCCGTCATTAAACGTTTTGTTGCATGGTTAGCGATAAATAACTCACGAAGGGCAGCATTGGAATTACTTCCAAGACACTACCACGACAAATCTAGAGAAAAACGATGTAACGCGCGCAACCGTTCCGTCGCGCAATCCCCTAACGTTCTAAAATTCGAACTAAGCATGCAAGCCGCTTTGAGCATTCGATCATGAGCATTCTCGTTATTAGGATACGCAGTTAATAAATCGTCTCGTAACGTTTTCCAATCGCGGCTGATCGGACGCCATTTTTCATAAAAATTTTTAGCCCTACCTCGCAACGCATCACCTACTTTAAGAAGCCATACTCTTTCACCACAGCCGGTTTCATCTTTAACATCATCGATAACTCGTAACCATTCCTCCACCGAATAGGGGCTATCGTCTGGGTCCCACTTGGTGAGGTCCACCTGCGGCGATTCTAGGCGTGGACAATTCTCAGACGGCTTCCTCAATTCAGTCAGCATCATCTTCACCAATTCCGTGACTTGGCTAACGGGCACGGCAAGATCAGTCATAGTGGCCGCTGCTGGGGTCGTGGAATTTTCCGCAACTTGGCTCATGGGCACAGATGGGTCGGTGGCAGGCACTGGTATCTTAGGGCGGTTCACCTGGCTGGTGATCTCTTCTTCAAAAACGTCGTCCATTTCCACAGTTACATCGGCACCAACACTCATGTTCGTGGTTAAACGTAGGTTTAGCACTTTGCTTTTTCGAATCCCACTTCTGATGTTAGATTTTATGGAGGTCGGTTTAATATTAATCGCATTTATTAGCTTTTATATCACTTTATTCTCCAAATTTTAATGGACAACCCAAAACGAACGGGCTACGCCCAAAACTCTGCTGATTATGTTTTTGCTCCTGACGCTCTGGTGCGGTGCGTCACACACGGGAGGGGATATTCGCCGGCACATTCTAACAATATTCGCTGGCATATTCTAACATCTAACATATCTTTTCAGAATAATTCGATAATAATTTTGCAATGTTGCTCTCGCCGTTGTGTGATGCAATCGCTTCAGTTGCGATCATTTTACAACAAAACGTAACTAAATCGTGCTAGTGACGTCCGAACAAAAAAATGTAATTTACCACTCGATATTTGACGAGACGATAGTTTGGCGATTAATTAAACACTCGTTCGCAGCCACACAAAGTAGAAATCAATCGTAAAGTGTTATCGGCGCGGCCGAAGCAAAAAATATGTGGTTTGTTTAACAAATCTGGAAGTTCACACTGTTGAGAAAATTTACAACGGCGGCGTGTGTGATGTATAATAATAATTTTCTGTTTGCGATCCAGATAAGTGAATTTGTGGTGGCAACAACATCCTCCTCTTCCACACAATCAAAGCATTATTAGGACGGTTTGCTGAGAAAACTTGCAGAATTTATGAAAACGCGTGTCTTCTCGTGCGACGCGAAAACATAGGGAGCTCGCAAATAATAAAAATCGTTTATATTTACGATAGGTGATACTCGGAGAGATATAAGGAACATAAACCATACGAAAGCAGTCGTAAAAGTGCGAGGAAATGGAAGCGGAAAATTATTAGATTGGTTCTCAGCTATTGTGGATAACCGCGCTTTGATTACTTCAATCCAATCGGAATCCGAACCCTTCACCACCCTGCATGAGATTGAAGTGCTCTAACAGTCTCTTTTATCTTTCGGCGTTGCCTCAACTAGGTCGAACGCACGCATTTGTATGATTACCTCAGATAATAGGACTCAATTCAGGTGCGCGCTGGGTTCGTTTAACTTTTTGTCTGCTTTATTTGAGGAGCCAACGAGAGGGTGCGGTCTTGCAATCTACTCGATGATGATAAAACATACGACTTGTTTACATTTTGGGAACGATCGGCTGTTTTCAATGTTTTTAATGGAAGAATGATGCCAGGCTTGAGAGGGGTGCGAGTATCTCGACAGGGTAGTTGCGGAGTTCCTTTCAAGCTAACAAATAATTTTACTTAGCACCTGAAAGTATATGCAGCAGTTGTGCCTCAGCACCTAATGGCGTAGTTTATTAGATTTACCGCATGTGCCACGTGGAGTACTTTTAAATTTATATAGTCGCTCAGTACCATGAAATATATTTAGTAGCTGCTTTATTAAGAAAATTACAAAAAGTCAATTCCGTTAAATGCGTATGTTTCGGAAATTTCATCGATCCAATTTGGAGGAAACGAAATCCATGACCAATTGATAATTATTACTAAATATACATTTTACAAAAATATAAAACTTTGAACACACGCATTTGAAAAGCTGAAATACAAGTTACTTGGGCTGGGGTTTATTTGTTTATCTTAATGAATGATCAATTTGCATGCATTTATCGTACGTCTAAATTCATGCATACATCATCTAATCAACTGACTGGCTATTGATCAATACTCGAGTCCGTGAAACACAACCGACACATTTTAGTTACACATTTCCCTTATCACTTCGTATGATTTAATGACAATGTAATGAATTCCATTGTATATATTTTCATTCGCCTCGTTCAGATCGAAGCTTTGACGAATTCAAAGTGGTTCAATGCACCTTCAAGAAACTATCGTTTCGAAATATTTTCAAGGATCTTGTGTGATGTTAAAATTGTCCTTCAATTTCATGCTGAAAACCCGTGATGATTTTTCGAGTAAAATTATTTACTAGAAGTAACAGTTCGCTATTTAGACTCCGCCAAATTGTGTATTTGATTAAATAAAAGATCAAACAAAATAAAAAGAATCAAATGTTTAACTATTCCTTGGAAAAATTTTAATATCCGGAGTTGATTTTGAAAGATAAACTCACTCCCCGGCCGTCGCTATTAAAAGCATATTTACAATTTAAATATGGCTCTTGAAACACTTTTAATAGGACATTTAAAATTTAAATATTTGGAATTCATAAACAAAGGATAACAACCATTAACAGATCGAACGATACGAATACAGCACTCGCCTCGTCTTCATTAAAACATACCCGAATCTGCTCAAATTTAAATTGAGAATTGGGATGAGCTAAATTAAATCTCACATGTTAGCTCTCGTTTATGGGATTAAAAAAAGTTAATGGAAATCTATTAGGATCGTAACGCTGAAATATAGTCGTGTACCCAAATGAAGCTCCGAATCTCCGAAATTAATTTGCAAGTTCTTGTGCGCCGAAGGCTTTGCTGGTAAGAACTGTTGTAGTTTTGCTTTTTGCCGTCTGTATTGTGTTTGATTTATGAACTTAAATAGAATGTCTCTGCGTGCAATATTTAATTAAGTTCTCATTCCATCATCATGTAAAAACAAAACTAATATCTCGCCACAGGTTTTCTTTACAAAATTGCACTCGTTGGCGATTCAACAAAGAATTGAAAAGTAAAGCAAATCTGCATAATAGCATCAGGTAATAATTAACGTAGAGCGTAAGCGGAATACAGAGCACCGAACAGTGCATTTGACATACAAATATATAAAGTTGGGTTCGTTGACAAGTTTCCACCTATCTCGTCATAAATTTCTGTTTATTAATAAACAACCTGCAACTGAATGCACTCTGTGTCTGAGGCACGAACGAATTAATCTACTATAACAAATATCTGCTACAACATATATTTATCTTCATATTCATGCACTTATGTATCTAGAGAGTTGGAACATTTGTTTTGTACTCTAAATGCTGAAACATTTCACTGCACCACAAACACAACGGTCTGAAAACGAACAAGCCCTATTAATATTTTCAGTTGTTATAGGATTAGTAATAACGGTAGTGTTCGGGTTTAGTGGATTGTGCAACTTTTTGAACTTTTTAAAAAGTACGAAATTCGAATCGTTTTTACTTTTTGTGCCTTTATAAAACGAATCCTAACAATATTTTGCGGCTCGACAGAGATGCAACCGCACTGCCAATGTCAATTTCGTTTCAAACAGAGGATTTATGTAAACAATTTATTTTCAGAATAATAAATGCATGTGCTCGTTTGTCCATGCGGTAATAAAAATGTCCTAAGGACAATTGGGGTGTTGTGATTTTATAATTTATTGGTTATTATCTGATATTTCAGTTCTTGAAATAGTTATCGGGCATAAATTCTTAACCATTTAACAAAAAATAAATAAATGCAATCTCGAGAAACTCTATTTACGTGCAGTTGCAAAATAAATGTAATAACAAATTTCTAAGAGTCAAAGTGCACGAACTACGAGAAAATTATGCAGCGAGCTGCTTTGTAAAAATAATGAAAAATTGCAATGCCCCAAATATTAAAAGTGAAGAAATTTTGTACCGTGCAGAATATTGCAGTAACCGATGACGAGCGTCTGGTAACTCTGTTAGACTTATTTGTTAACAAGCACAAGATTAAATTTAAGTTTGCTTCGGAAGCAAAATTTAAACATTGTGTTATGCATACACAAATAGGTTTCATATTTTCGTAGAGGTGCAATATCGCTGCGGAACTTGCATATTGAAAATCCGAGAATATTAAAAGGTATGCGAACGTTCGCGCAAATAACTTTCTTGTTTGTGTAGACATAATTAGAAAAACTTGGAGGTGTTTTAAAAATTAATCAAACTTGAATTTCATTGGTATAAGTAAATATGAGTCTAATTAAAAAAGTTTAATGCGAAAAGTCGGCGCACAAACACTTCCTAGACAAAAATTATTAGACACGGAAGTCATAAATGTTGAGTTTGTGCAAATGAAATTTAATCAGCGAAAAACTGTGTTTTGGCCTCGCATGTTGCATACTGAGAAGATGCTTTTTTTTGTTTCTAATTGTTATTTCAGCGCCAGTCACCCTAATGAGTTTTCATAATGTTGATGCTTAAAATTTTGGACTTGGAATTTGGATCGGATTCTGTGCTCTTTCTATCTATAATTCATCGCAATGAATTAAATCCGATCGTTTGGATATTATATTGCTTAACTAGTGCTTAGTAAATTCCACTAATGCCTAGTTATTATAGTTGTATATCAAGTGATTATGGATCATTGGGTTAAGTGTTAAATTTTTTAGATACGTGTAATTTTGGAGAAATTAATTTATGTGGGAAAAACATTTTTAATATTCACGCTTAACTCTTGGATGCATAAATGCAGTTGTAAACTTTCATCAGCGCTTGCGCCCTTTTTCGACAATCAGCTGTTCACACAGAACCCACCGATTCAAGTTGGTGTGTTTACATCAGTCCGCCACCAACCCTTGTTGTGTCAACACGATTTCTTTATCATTCCAAAGTTACGTACGAAATAAAAGAAAAAGCCTTTCCGCGTAGACTTTACGATGCATATTGCATGATATTACCGAAATCTCTTCGAAATGTTTGTGGTAAACAAGTCAGTGTTGGTCGCGTTGCTATTGGAAACCATTTCCACTTCAATTCACGCGAGAGTAATACAAGAAGGTATTATAATATCTTGCATGTAAATTGCTTATTACGCTATCGTAGAATATGTTGCCCACGATTCTTAATCCCCGATGGATTTGCATGTGCACTTCCTCGATTATAATTCGCGTTTTAGACTTCCAAGTTCCCGGAACAATTATTTATAATGACGCTGTTCCATCTGCGGGCGAATCTGATTCGCATACCTAACAACTTTCAATTAAAAGTTGACGGAATTTTAAACTTTGTCGTGTTTTTTAAAGCTTAATACAACTTTAACGCCGAATTGTGAATAATAACTTTAGTTACGGGTTATGGATGAACAAAATTGGTGGATGCGCCGGGCTAGCTAATATTTTCTTTCTTAACCGTTTTCATGTAATGTATTGGAGAGAGAAAGGGAAGTCTCTCCTGTTTTATTTTGTGTTTCTCTATTTGATTCAATCTACAGACACTTCTCAAACAGTGAAAAACTGGAGAATATAAAATAGCACCAAATTGCAATATATAAAATTGACAGGATATACGTACAAATTATTATTTTTTACTTATATTTACAGTTTGGATTCTAAAGAATAAAATTCGTAACGATTTCACATTTTTAGATAGCCGAGCTAAACCGAAGCGAGCAATTCTAAGAGTCTGAGGGCAATTTGTGTAAAGCAACTATAGTCTCAAAAGTCCTGTTTGTAAGAGTTATTGTCGCATTAAGTGGACCATGTAAAATGTAACGAACCGCCGTATTTTTTCCCTCATAAAATTTTCAACAAACGTGCACCTTTTCCTGCCGCCAATTTCCAACGAAGGCAATTTATACGAACCGTTTATAACCGAAGACCCGATTTATTATTCCATTTAGCAAATCACGATTGAGTTTTTCTCACTAGTTTCTGGTTCAACTCAAGTTTCTTCGGACGTGTTAGGTAACTCGCTTTGGGTAACTCGAAACTAGTGTCGCTGACATCGGTTTCAAAGAGCTTTCTATTACGAATGCGGAATCGGCGAACTCCGTCCCGTTCGAATTCCTTGCCGGCATTACAAACGTGTTTGAGTATCTAATAAACGGTTTTAGTCATAACTAAACGCTTCGCAGATACTAACAATAGTTCGGCGCTGTTGTAAGCCACCAAACACCGCCACTGAAATCGATATTGTGCCATTTAACTAATACGACTTTAATGGGTCAATAGTTTCATGCAACTTGTTTGGCGATCAAAGAGATATAAGCCATTGTTTATTCGTATCTAGACCGAATCGGGAGATCGGGATCCGTATTTAATTTGAAAAGTTTAAGAACTTGCACAGAACTACTTCTCTCTGTCGTTTTTCCGAGTTTAGCGCACCGTTGCCACTTCCGGGTTTTGCTTTTATTTTACTGTGCGCGAACTCGGAACCTGTTCGAATGCATTTATCGACATCGTCACACACAAAAAGCTCTTCGAAACTATTTTTATAGATATAATTTTGACGAGACATCTATACTGAACACGTTGCACCAAGTAAAAGTTTTAATGAAAGTCGAGAATTTAATTAAATACGCAACAAGATATCGGGAAATGGATGATGCGCTGGAGCGGACGTAAATAATTTAGTTCATAAAAAATACTCCTATAATTTTAATTTAATTTGAAGAAAATATAAACCCAACCAAATGAGAGTAAAATAATAAAATTATATCCAGTTTACGTACGCTTCAAATTGAGCAAGTGAATATTCCACATACGAGCAATACATTTTTTATTTGCAACACCAGCATCTCTACATACCTTTCTCTAAAAATGTTGTCAGCTTTTGTGTTGATGCTTTGAAAAAAAGAATCGGTAATCTGATTTGTGGGATAAGAGCGGTGTAGAAAATACCTTAAACTGGAGACGGAGCCATTCTTGTGTAAGTTCTTTTATTACATCCCCGTACGTAGCGATATTGACAGGTTTTCAGTCTATTATCTGATATCAAATTGTAGCTCAGCATTAAATAAAATACCGAGTGTTGTAAATTTTTCTTAATCAAATAATGTGTAAATTATTAGTTTGATTTGAATATTTATTAGAATCACAAAATATTAATTATTTTCAGTTTACCATTACGTTCCACTTTGGTGAACACTGTAGATTTACAAATTTTGTCATTAACAATTTGTGCCAAACGTTTTGTCTATTTATGCAGCTGTATTAAATATGATTGCGATCCATGGTTTATTGTTTTAAGTCTTTTGCTAGAACTGTTTAATGAAAGTTGAGATTTTTAAAACAGTTTTTAAATTGCATTTCAATTTCAGGCATTTAGTTTACATTTTTAAATGTGTGGTTTTTTATTGTCGGAATAGGAAATCATTTCAACTAACGTTAAAGTTTCGCAATAAAATTGTCTCAAATAATGAAAATATCACGCAAAATTGTCATTGTGAATTTGTATGGGAGTCGCTTTTATTTCAATAATAACTAATTTCCATATAAATGTTCTTTAATTTAAAGTAGGAAATTATCTTTAAATAGATACTTAAAATCGCGCTTTGTAAATTAATTAATCAAACAGAACTCTGCCTCTGGCACACATCATCTAGTTTCTATATTGTTTAAATAACCTAATTACGGGTTTCCAGTAAATTTATAATATTACACGAGCCGGATGATGAGGTCAGCATATTCCCTTTACAATTTCAGATATATTCGTAGATTTCAACCACACACGGCTTCTTATTTTTTAATACATTATTTAAATGTTGAATAGTATAGCAATTTCAAAGAATAAAATATAAACGAGGAAACTTGGTGTACCTCCATTTACTTTCTCAAAAAATCGGACAAAACATTCTGAATGATTAACAGAGTATCTCAGTGAAACGCTTTATCACGCAACGGTGCGGCAAAAAAGCTCCCCAAAACCAACTCCCACATGCCCACAACTCACATGATACCCACACCATATCAGTTTTTCTCGGGAGGACACCATTTGGAAATTTATAATGAACTAAATAACACAGGGATGAAAAGCTAGCAGGAAAAGCAATAAATAAAGTTTCCAGAAATAATTTGTTTTAATTACCCGGTCGGTCTCATTATTTTCCGATTTAGTTCGGAATCGTAACGACTTCCACTTTAAAAGCACTTTTTATGGGGATCGTTGAGTTGAAATCTGTTGGAGATCTTGCGGTAATTAAAATAAATTTTTCGAGTTTGGGGCTAAAATGCAATTTATTTTGCGTAATTAATTGAGGATTTCAGTTATGGATTTTATAGTATCAGCCCGTGAGGCTTTTACAGATTTTAGAGTTATTAGCGAAGAAAGAGGCCCCAGTTCGTTCAAGCCAGAACTGATTATGCTACTAAATTATGGCAAGATAAAACTATTTATATATCTTGTGGTATAAATTTTGCTTCGCGAAGATAAGGTCCGCAGTTTTAAGAGCGCTTCTTTTGAAATTCTCATTCTTGTGAACAGCCGAATATTGCGAGATTTAAGGAATAGGAAATATATCAACTGGCAATTTAATTCCATTTTTGTTTATTATTTTGTAAGGTTCGTCAGGCGCTAAATCAATTTAGCAATGCATTTGTTATAATAAATATGTATTAATATGGGCTGTAAAAAATTAAATTCATTGTATTATGAAAATTTTTCTTATTTTTTAACAGTGTAATAATGTTCGCGATTTTTAGTTAAACTATTTGTTATTTATAAATTACGACCCGGCATAAAACTCCAAGCAAATAATATGTTTGTAATAACCTTATTTTCCATTAGGCAATGCAAAAAAAATATTTTTTGTAGCTCATAATTAGATTACAAACTTAGTGAAGTGCACCGATCAAAAATGTATAATGTAATTAACGTCAGACGTACGCCTGCCTGTTGCAATTTCCATCATAGATGTTCATTATCTAATATAACTGTGTCTTAATGCAGTTGTAATTTACCGTTGAAATATTCATGAGACAGATGATGCATTATGGGACGAAGAGAAAATGTGATTAGACGTTACTCGAAGTTACAAGCGAAATTCTACATTCACATCCGAAACCCTGTGTATTCGCCCAATTCGACATTAATCGGCCCGTTTTATTTTCTTAAAAGGTATAATGGTAGCTTTTGTGAGGATATTTACCGTGTTCAACTCTTCACAACATAAAATTTTAATTGCCTCGAGTCGTTATCGTTTCCTTTGAATAAGACGTCACTGGAAACAGAGAAGTCCATTTGATACGTGAGTGATTAATTTTGCAGATTGCGTAATGATACATGGCTTAAATTATGTAGCAAATGTCGGGATGAGGCAACTACACAACTGTCATTAATCACGTTGGAACAACTATAATTGTAGTACAGCTTTGTTCATATAAATCTGTGGGACGTCATTGTTGGACTTTGCAGCTCCTGCTCTTACTTAAGATATTTGAAAAGTCAACGGCGTTCCTATACGATCCTCATGGACCTTACAGTTCAAACCACGAATAAATGTAAATACATTACTTACTTAATTATTATAATAAGAGAGTTAGTGAAGATAATGTATTTAGTAATTACAGAACAGCCAGTTGATAAATTAAATAACACTATTGAGATGTACTAAATTTGGTGGATGCGCCGGGCAAATTTATTATTTCCGATTTCATTTTAACACTCAAAATTACAAAATATTTAATTATTGAGGTTGTAAATTGTTGTTGTATACCATTTTACTCACATATTTAATACTTGTTATAAATATTATCAGGTAAATGTAGTTTTTGAGTATTTATTTGTTGAAAAGTAAAGTTGATTGTGCAGCCTTTTAATTTATTACATCAGCTTGATTCGGTTCAGAAACGCTTCATAATATATATTATATTACATTATTTGAACAAGTTAACACCAGCTGTTACATGTTACGGATTTTTTTCTATCTAAGACACTGGTCCGAAAAACACTTTAAGGGAGCGTTATTCATCTCAGGAAGAATAACTCACTCCAAAGTGAGACGTTTGCCATTAGCTCGAAATGTTCTACAGTGTTTTTGTGTCGAGTTGCTATACTCGTATACTCTTTGTTTATAGCATTTTTGTCTTAGTTCAGAAAACCTGCATTAAATCAAACTAATGGTTGGCAAATTATTGTCGACTGCTGGTTTAGGAATTTTTTGTATTTATCTATACGATCTTTCATTATCAGTTTTTTTAATTATTATTATATTATTACTGTTACCCCAATTTACAGGAATGACTATCGTAATAAGCAGTAATACATAACGCAAGTGCATGGTTAATGTTTGAGGAAATAATACCATAAATAATTTATTTGTAGATAATAACTATAACGCATAAACCAAGCTGATCTGAATCCAATAGGTTTATATAACCACTTTGCTTTATAATATTCGTGTTGTACATAAATAACAAATGTCCAATATTTTTTGTCAGCATAGATAATTTTTTGTCACGTAGCAGTTTATAATTGGATATAATAGAATCGTGCATGTTGTTATTTTAAATTACTATTTATAGAGTTCATGGAAAATAAATTTATTGAAACAGAATTAATCATAAATTGTAGTAATTTTTATAACGCGTGTGATTTATCAATTTCACAAACAGAGCGAATACAAGTCGCAATTATGTTCAGGCGATTTGGGTAACATTAGGTCATCATTCAACTGCAACAATTTTTCAGGGCGTGTCTACCAAACGGGGTTGCTTTCTAATCCCTCTTATGAATCGTCTGATAGATTAAATCTTCCCCGCCTTAGAAATGATTTACTGCCAACCGAAATTTTTTTGACCTATTGCCTATATTTCCACGAAATATCCGCGATCATCCCTTAAAAATGAGATGAGAAAAATGTGGGCAACGTTTTACACCAATTTTGTTTTTGCGTCAAACGTTCTCCCTAAAGCTAATATTTATTCTCAGGCGAGACACATTTTTCGTCTCAGTACCTCAGGAAACGAATTTCGAAATTTATATTTAGCAATCGCAGATGGGAAAGCTGAAAGCATGTTTTACACTCGGCGATAAAAAGCCACAATTCGTAAAATATTTTTTATTTGTTCGTAAATTTGGATAATGGCAAATGCGTTGTTTATCAATTACACTTAATAATGTCGTTGGCCACGAATTTACGACCCGTATCGTGTTTTATTTATCACTGACTGGTCGTAAATTTCGGGGACAAATCGATTTGCCTAACCAATCTTCACCGGTAGCGCAATTCCCTTGTCTAATCCCAATTGCATCAATCAGATTCAAGTGCATTCACGTATCCACCTAACGTTCCTATTGTTATTCACACAAAGATGCACCTTGTACTAGATTAGAACAAAGACTCGGGAGAATGGATCGGATGCACCTTAAGGCAGGCGTCAGGTTCGATCGCTGCTTTGTAATCTCGTCAAAAATTGGAAATCGTCTCATAATCGGTCGTCTTCAACACACGTAACACATCTCTATGTTAAGAATTCTTCTGCGGTATGATTTATTTGGCGTCCGGAATATAAATCGCAACTGCCATTGGCTATACCTCAAGCTTTGAGTTCACTCTCGGCCTGGGAGCTAATGGCATATGGATACACCTGCCATGGCTCATTACCCCCGGCTTTTCAAATGTCGCTTTTTTCATCTTCCGACGACAGGGGAGTGTAATGGATATTGTCTCTGGTGTGCATGCGTACGTATATCTTCCTAAATTGTGAGGGAAGGTCGTTCTTTCAAAGTAAGCGATTTAATTTAAGTCGAACGTGTCTTTAGTCTGCTACAAAAAATGGGGGTTTTATTGCGAACAAGTGTTTAATTAACGCGAGCGGCTTCGGGAAATTTGCCACATTTTATAAATTTCGTACACTTGAGATTTTCATTTTTGTCTTTTATTGACGCGAACTCATAGCCACAAATTACGGTCGAGTGAAAATATGGTGGATGCGCCGCGTACCAAAATTATTATAAATATTTATTTAAGTTTTTCTATTTGAAATATTTGTTTTTTTTTCGTTTATTTGGACTGATCATTTTTCGGATTTTCAAACAGACATTCATCATACTTACTTATATTATCAGAGAGCTGGTGAAGATAATGTATATATTTAGTAATTACAGAGCATCAAATTTATAATTAAGTAAAACCATTAAGGTGTAGTAAAATTGGTGGATGCGCCGGGAAAATGTATTACTTCAGATTTCATTTTAACACTCAAAATTACAAAATATATATTTAATAATTGAGGTAGCAGTTTGTTGTTATGTACCATGTTACTCACATATTTAATATTTGTTATAAAATTTCGTGCAGTTGGAGTTTTCATTTTTGTCTTTGATTGACGCGAACTCGTGCCCACAAATTACGGTCGAGTGAAAATATGGTGGATGCATATCAAAAATACGATGTTTATTTCATTTTTTGATTTTATTTCCGTTTATTTGGATTGAACATTTTACAGATTTTCAAACAGACATCCATTCAACATTTTTTTTATAATACATATAACATTTATAAAAAAAATGTTTGAAAATGCAGACAAACTAGGGGCATCTCGCTTTGTTTTCGTTGAAATTGATTAATGCATGTCGGCAATGCACGCGATTTAATTCTGTTGTGAATTGAAATCACAAAAAATGTATGGAGCGGTAGAGATTTTGTTTGCTTTATCACAACTTTAAATTATATTTTTTACATTTACTTGTTCAAATGATCGCACTAGTAATGCGACGGTGCTCCTTTTTGACATTTGCACAGTTGACACGCTAATAGTCATTGCACATGTTTCCGCCAATTCAGAAAAGTGGTGCAGCGGTTTTGTAGTTTTTCCGATTTTATTAGAATCGATAAACTTTAGGGGATAGTTTCAGAAATGTTCTCTCATTTCATATATTGTACTCAACTGACAATATTGACACGAATCAGTTCGTACAAATTAAACAACATGTAAAACAACTCGGCAGCGTTGTGCAACGAATGATTTTTTTGTTTGGATATATATTTTAAATTATTTTGCATGAAACTTGGGATTTAGATTATGCATGTGCTAGAAATGTTTATTTGGGTAACACGAAAAGGGCAGGCATAAAGCTGTGCATTACAATGTTTTACTTCCGTGGACCAAGTTTTTATTATAGCACATGTCCTAAACTTAAATCACGAGTTAAATAAACATGCCAGATTTTATCTCTGGCTTATCTGGCACGATTCGTAAAATATCAAGTAGTCCATTTGGAGGCAGGTTCTGAATTTTAGATGTAACTTATTTTGGTCATCTGAAATTACGTGAATCAGGTCGAGAGATGGTGACTGCGATGCTAATGGGGTTGTTCAGCGTCGTGTTTTACGAAACGCTGGAGTTTATATGCATTCGCAGATAAATAATTGCGTTCATAAATATCAACAACACGCTAGGGGTTGGGATCCTTTTTTAGATGGTAAAATATGTGTCTGTTTGCGAAGCTGAATGTCGCTTTCCAACGTCCTAAACCAGTACTCGGGAACAGACGTCTTGTCGCACCTTTTATAACTTCTAAAGTATCTCGAGATGATCCCTTCGATTCGCAAATTGTGGCAAAAGAAACTGAGAGATGAAATATGGAGCAAGAAGCGACCAGCCGATTATTCTTCGCTCTCGTTAAATGTTTTTGTGGAAACGAGGCCGACGGAAAAACCCAATTAATATACACTTCAAGCAAAGGCGTTTTCTTTTTCCTTTCAAAATTCAATCAACTCTAAACACCTTTTTAATAAATCAAGTCGGAAAGTCGACTGAAAATTATACACGGGGAAAGTTTCTTCTATCGCTGCCAACCACTAATTTATTAAAATTCGAAATTTGAAATATTTCCCGCAACTACGATTATTAGAAATTGTTGTTATCGACGATTGCAAGCGACAGAATAATGAATAGGAAATAGTCTGTTTTACTTTTGGTGATAAATGCGAGGCAATACGCTGAAATCATAAATGATCTAATAGCAACGGAAGCTCACACGGTAGATTAATTACCTCATATTTCATTTCTTCCACGTAATTTTGTATTTTGGATTTAGATGCAAATTTTAGGTAACCTTTCGAGACAAATCGCTCTGTTTCCTCCCTTTTCAAAAGGGGAATATGTAACAACTATTTTGTCTTAACAATAAGGTTTATATCATTAAAACTGTACTAAAATGCGAATTAAAAAAAATTAAATAATAATTAGTGAATAAATTTGGATAAACTAGTGAATTTTTTACCGGTTTCAAACATCATACCAATATTGTTTCCAATATAATTGCCAGAAGGTTTTCCGCGTTGTTTCTGCACAGCCTCGACGGTCCCCTAAAGAAAAACAAGGTTGAGGCCTTAAAAAGTCTACGGTGAATAAATTTTTAATGAAATTTAAGTTGCCTGCTGAACACCTTAATAATTAAAGCCAACAACACGAATTAGGAGTAACAAGAATTGACATTTGATCAAAGGGTAATTAGCACGACAGACAGCGTCTTAAATAATATCCGTAATGTACGTTAAAATATGGTCGATATGAACGCAGCACGCGTAACGTTATATTTGTCGTTTTGTTGATGCGACATGTTCCCAACAAATCTCCTAAAGTGAACATTCTTGCATCCGAAAGAGCATAATAAAGTTGAGAGCTCGTGAGCTTTACCGACACGATTCTGCCAGCTTAAGCTGCAGAAAGCGCATCCACCGAATAGTTTGCGTTAAATATTTGCGAACTTGTTATTGCAGAATGAATCATTTACTATTACAATAGGGCATTGTTGGAACATGCACGTATTTGATTATCGCGAGCTTGTTTGTATTGCCGTAAATGCTGGATTGGGTACAAACGATTCGGTTAAATATTTTAAAATGAAATTAAAGATGAATGTAGTGCTTGAAAATTATGTATGGGATGCGATAGTGTAAAGTTGAAAGCTGGTCGGGAATATAAAACATGAATTTGCGTCCCAAACTGCTTGTCTTTTGTGGCTGCAAGCGTAAAAGGGCAAACTTTCCTCTTTTACTCTTACCAAGCGCAGCGTCACAATAACCACGAAAAGTGCATTATGCGAATCAATTTTCGTACTTAATTTCGTTCAAGTGCTAGTGTAATTTAAGAACATTTTTTTAATTCTACGATTTCAAGATTTTACAGTCGAGTTGTAAAAAATTCTGAAAGTAATTTCAATATAAAATAAGCATGAAACCGATATTGGGGTTCGAACTCAATATATCAAATCCCTTACAATAGGGTTAGGTTCTCAGTTCGCGAAATCCTGAAAAATACGTCGTCGAATGGAATTGACAATTTGTTCAATGACCTGTCGTTCGGAGGCTTTCAAATCACCATATTGCCTTTATGACATTTTAATTTCGATTTCGGCGATATTTCATCAAATGTCTTTTGTGATTTTTAGAAATTTTATTTTGGTCCGCGCTCACAAGTGTACGAAACATTTTTTGTAATCATTAAGTGCTTTGTGTGTTGATCTCATCATCCCCAACAAAAAGTTTCAAACAAACTTTTAATAGCACGGGGCATTTTAAATCGTTCCGCTTGTGCATTTCATTAAAATAGAGTCGCTATTTAATTTTAATTCAAAACGAAAGTTACGTAACTAATTTTAGGATTTAATGTCGGCCGAGAAATGTCCTGCTTTCCTTTACAACCGACTGAATTATGCAGACCGTCTACTTGACACAGTTTTCCCTAAATATTAATTCTGGCCGGACCCGTCCTCCCAATTATTAACAATTTTAAGGCGGTATTCTAATTTTCTTCCCCTTCGTTTAATCAGTTCTCGGCGTAAGATTTCATTAGAATTCTGACCACGTTTCATTCGCAAACAATTTTACTTCGATTTTCGATTAATTTATACTTCCGATATTTACCTCCGATTTTTTCGAGGGTGCCGCGCTCCACCAATCGCGCTTAATTACGTCCGCTTATTATCGTTTTTTGTGTAGATTACCGGAATGCAGTAGCGATTTTAATTTACAGGATACTCGTTAAAGTCCTCGACCTGCGATTCCAATAAATATAACCGCAAAAGAAGTCGTCGCACTGTTTAAAAAATTACAATTTGTATTCCCGTCTCGCTGCATGAATAATTCTGTCCTTAACATTTTACGTGTAAAGTTAGTGGCGCGCCATTTCGTGCAATGTTTCATCTGCGTTTTATGAAAATAAATCAAGTCGCGACGCAAAGCTAATTTCATTCACCCACTGCAGTATTTTGAAATCACCCGGCGCATCCACCATTTTCCTCAAAACGTCGGTCGATGGAAATGAAATAACAGGATAAGGCTGATATTAAAGAAGTGCACTTTGATCTTAAGAATTTCAATTAAAACTCTGAAATAGAGAGTTAAAATCGTGATCAAAGATAGCGTGACACCTTTATAAAGTCCCTTATTGAAGTTTGTTAAAATTTAATACAAAAGTAGCTTTGAGCGTGAGACAAATTATACAGGGCAGGTAATATGCGAAAGGCATGCCGAAATTGTGCCTTTGTTCTTAAGTCCTTTATATTCCATGTGCGTCTTTCGGCACAACAAGAAACGTTAAATATAAGCCGCGGCGACAAACGTGAATTTGTAATGTCGCCTGATCGCTTGTCCGAAAAATGTTTCGTTGCAGATCCTGTGTTAAGACCTCTTGGAATGCGTTTAAAGCTAGTTCTACCCTCGTTTCTTTCACGCGATGACGGAGGTTGAGCGACGTACGAATGTGCTTTGAGCTGCCAGATCCCAACTTGGAAATAGTTTAATTGTAGCACACTGAAACCCCTTTGAGAGTGTAAACAATGCAAAATCGCAACGTGTTGTCTACGTGCGGGGGTGGATATTGTATTGCGGAGTTTTTGTCATTGTGCGTGTATTGTAACAGTCCACAAAGGATACAGAAACAACTTGAAACAGTTTGAGCGTAAAGGATACCAGTCACGAATAGTTCTGATGGAAAGCCTTTAACAAGAGCGATATACAAGAACCCCAGTCTTTTGCTGATTAATGCCTCACTTGTCATAATCTTTTGTATGGAATTTATTGGCCAGATGACGGGCGAGAACTGTTTTCGCACAAAATGCCGCCATTTCGGGAACGATCTACTAATGGTAAATGATCATTGGCAAATTGGAACGGACATCAGGCGGCTGGCATTTAAATGAGCCGTTTATTTTTGGAGTTCTAGCCAAAACCCAGCGCCCGGAATAATTTGTTTCCATTTATTGAAAAACCATAAATAAATGGTTTTATGTGGCCGACATTATACCAATTAATTTACTGCAGTGACAATGTTCGACTGTTAACAAAAATATATTTTTTATACCTTGCAATAATTAATTGTTTATTTTCTGTGCGTCTCTTCAACTTTTTCATTTTCAATCGTCGACATAAATCTCTCACTTAACTGAAAACTACTAGAAATTATATTTTGCAATAAATAAAATAGAAGCCTTATTGAAATGACATACATTTCTTTCTTTGTACTTTTCATGGCCCAATGGATTAAAATAACAGTCATGTCTTGGAAACTTTTTAATTTGGTCGCGCTAAGTTTATTTCGTTCGCACGTTTAAAACAACAAAAGTACAAAAATAAAAGTAGAGCAGATAATACGTAAAAATAGTTAATTACTTTATTTCGTAAATATGCTATAAAATACCTATTTGTTTTGACTGAAACTAACCAGTAATTGACATAAAAATATAAACATAGCAGCAAATAGAGCATCAAGTAGTTAATTGATCATATTTACTTAATATAGTCTGATGAATTAATGTGTAACAAAATTATATTGTTTGGAAAAATTTTTCTAAATATAAAATATGTATTTTATATTTAGAAAAAATATTAAAGTTATTAAATAAACTTTAATTTATTTCTTGTATATAATTTATGGCAAATTAGTTGTAATAACGTCTTGTAAATATAATTCGTAATGGTGGCCATAAATCCTTTTCTTCCGCACATTTAAAATCAATAAGAGTTTACGCAGATAACGTGTAAAAAATGATGCTTTGTTGGTAAAAACTGTTTGCTTGCCTGTAGGGATTTGGTCCACGCAATTTATCACGAGATTTAACAATTCATTTTTTAAGTGAGCTGTTGTCGCTGGTTTTGCATTCACGATGATAATATCTCAATTTTAACCCAAAATACCGTGAGATTTTCAAACATTGTTGAATACTTGATTGTACAACATTTATGTCATGCTATTTGTATGCATAACCAAAACAATAAAGATTCAATTTGTGTTGACAGTAGTGCCAGTAAAGTACGTTAACATTTATGAGCGCAGATATTCGTAATTAATTACAGTGATTGTAATTGTTATTTGCAATTAGGGATTCGGTAGTTAACAAAAATCAACTATCCTTGGAGCTGTGAGATGTATTAGTGGTTGATTTTTTCAAATCCTTTTTTAAGTCTTTTTTTTTCCTTTTAATTTGCCCCCAATCCGCTCGTTGCAAATGCAGCTCGAGTGCCGCCTTTGAGGATTTCAATCAACCCACTATCATGCCCATTTTTCACTTTAATCATTCTTTTGATGATTTGTCGAGTCGTAAAAGCGCGTTTTCGGGCATTTAGTCGAATACAACGAAATTTCATTTTGTCCCGTCCTAATAAGCAAAGAGTACATCGGCGTTGTTTTTACGAGGTGCTGTGCCAGAAGCCATTAGCTTGGCCTCAGGAGGGACGAATGCGTGCCAGGGAAGCGTGAACTACGACCACTCTTGCGGTTCTAGAACGAAAACGCTCTGCTGCGTTCCACACTGTTTTAAAACTCTCCACATTTTAAAGCTACTAACCCGGACTGAATTAGGTTTTTACGTGGTGGAGCCTATCGTCATCCGTCTTGTTTTGCTCCAAATTATATAACGCAAAAATGGTGGATGCGCCGGGTTGCGGGAGTAATTACCCCCGAAATGTTTTTATTTTCGGGGTACGTGATTAAGAGAGAACGTTTGGCTGCGTGGGATATAATAAAACAAGACAATGTGTACGTTGCTCTGAATAAACTCGGATGGTAAACAAACCTTATATTGCGACAACTTTTGCAAATAAACAGCTTCCAAATTAGGAGAGGGACAGATCAGCTTTTTGGTTTATATTAAAATGTAGGGGTAAGCTTCGACCAGAATAAATTTGCCAATTTACACGCGAAAACAAGTACGAATTTTTTATATGAACCGTTTTGGGGGAATCCGTTTCCTTCACTAATGCATTCACGTTTATATAAATATCTTGCATTAAGATTTCAATTTATTTTAATATTGAAACATTGAAACATTTTCGATCATTCGTTGAGCTTTTTAGGTACACTGCTCAAAAAAATTAGGGGAACACTTCTTCTAGTCTTTATAACTTTTGTAGTGGTAGTGGAATAAAGTTGCAATAATATATTTCTAAAAGACACACATTTTCTTTAAATAATTTGACAAAGATAACAATAAAAAGATTATTTATTCTTAAGGCAATGTTAAATTAAAAAAAAAGTACAAAAAACAAAGTGAAAACTAAAGATTTATTTTTCAAAATAATGGGTTATTTGTAAAAACAAACAAATTTAGTGACGCGTGTGTCTTCCACCAGCTTGAATTACCTCCTGACACCTAAAAGCATACTTCTTAAAATCCTCCTAAGATGTTCTTGGGGTAAATTATCCCATTCTTCAATCAGAGCTTCTTTTAACTGCTAAAGAGTCTGGGAGCATTTGGGCGATTTCGAACACGCCGGTCTAACATGTCCCAAATATGCTCGATCTGGTTTAAGTCTGGATTTATCGCTGGCCAGACCATGGTTCTTATTCCAGCCTACTGAATAAAGTTTGTTGTTATTCGTGCAGTATGAACTCTTGCGTTATCTTGCATAAAAATGAAATTTGGGCCCATACCATATGCAGCAGTTAGCACATGGTCTGCCAGAACAAGGTCTATATACTGTTGTGCTGTTAAAGTTCCTGGGATTACCACAAGATCAGTTCTTTCAGTAAGTCTAATTTCACCCCAAACCCAACCAAACCATTAGAGAACCGCCACCAAATCTTTGATCTTCCTGGATGGCAGCAACAGAATAGCGTTCACCTGAACGTCTGTAAACACGTACTCGATCATTACAGCGAGTAAGACGAAATCTAGATTCATCGGTGAACAGTACAGGTCTCCTTTGCCGAAGTTGCCCATGCACATGTTTACGAGCAAAATTTAAACGGGCTATTTTGTGACGATTTGTCAAAATTGGCGTTCGCACAGGTCTTCTTGGCCTTAGATTTGCGTCTATTAATCTTTCTCTAACAGTTTGATCGGAAACATTTAGGCCATAAGTCATCCTGAGACTAATTTGGTGATCTTTTGCTGTAGTAATGCGATTACGCAATGAAGATAAAGTTAAAAATCTATCCTGATTTTGTGTGGTTTTTCCCTTACGACCTTGTCCAATACGTCTTTTATAGGAACCTGTTTTTCTGTAGCGATTCCACAAACGCTGGACGACCGAAAAGCTGACATTAAAAGTTCTTCCAACTTGTCGAATGCTGGTTCCATTTTCAATTAAAGTAACAGCTCGAACAACTTCCACCTCAGTAAGATGTTTCATTTTGATTAATTTGATAAGAAATTGACATTTATAATGAATATTTACGGATATTATGCTGATTAGTTCAAAAAAACAAAGTTAAAGTAACCTTATTTTCACTTTAGTTTTTGTATTTTTTTAGATTGTTGAATTTTACCCTAAGAAGAAAAGTTTAGTTTAATACGGTTTTTGTTAGTTATTGAGGAAATATGTGTATCTTTTAAAAACCTTATGCTTTATCTGCATATTTTTGTCACGGAAATAGTTACAGGAGCACAATAAAGTGTTCCCCTAATTTTTTTGAGCAGTGTATTGTTACTGATTACTTCTAACTATAATGTGGTAATAAACAAAAGTATCTATATACGCAACATTTAATATTTGCAATATTTAATATTTCCGTAAGATCTAATCGTCACGACGGTTTTATATTTCGACTCTTTTAATGTTGTCGTCTATAAATTTTATTCACGCCGATAAGGAGAACTAATTAGCAAGAAAAGGGTCCGGTACGTGTTGGTTTTGTTCAAATTTAGAGATCTTCCCTTCAATGTAAAGGGTTGCACCCCTTAATCGCGTCCGTTTTTAGGCCAGCCCGCTCGCTAAATGATCCGAAAAATCCCATCCGGTTTTTATATTCTTTCCGGAGTTTTCGTCCAACAAAATTGGTTGCAAAGGTGCTCATTTAAATACATTTAAATAATAAGACTCGCCCGAACTTTGCCAATACGTCTCGGCTCCACCAAGCCGAATAAGTAATTAGAATTGATGTCGATGTAATTATTTGAAATTTGTATTGGACAAGCGACGTTGAGCTTATTCTGTCGCCTGTCCAAATGATAAATTGCCTTGTGCAACAAAATAATAATTTAATACAAACAGCGACCACGTTTCGAACGTGAATTATTCATCTTGTCTCGTTTCGGCGCTGTAATTTGGTAGAAAACACCATCGATTTGGGCTTCGCTCAAGTCGAGGATGAATCGTTATCGCCAGACCAAAAAGACGACTTAATATTCCATCTTTCACGGAATTAATGTAGATTTTATGATATTAGGCACCTTTGATCCCGCTCCATAAGTTATTCGCGGCATTTGCATTTCGCCAGATCGTCAAGACAAACATTCATCGTCCCTGATTTTCGCTAATTGGAAAAATGCGCACTAATAGCCGCGCGAACTCAACTCGGTCAACTTAATTCCATTTATAACGAGATACACAGTTCAGTAATCTCCCAGAATGAAGTTTTGCAATTTTCGTCAACGCTCGCCAATTATTTTTTCAGTCGAGAGATTACCGAAGAGTTTGCAAATGTTGCCGTATTTACGACGCATCGCAAGATAACGAACGCCATTGTATAACTCTCTCGTTAATAACGTCAAATTCTCGCGTATTTATTTCTCGGGGGTGTTATTATTCCATGTCACATACATCACTGCGTCCGGACAATGAATATTTCTGTTCTGAATTCTTTCCGGTGCGCAGCTTTCTACTGATTGCGTTTGACAATGAAGGGCTCTGTCGATGATTTCAAGATTTATTTTGGGCATAAATTGTCGACGATTGTGACAATTTCGGATTTTACTGTTTTTGCGCCATTAATTGGTTTTATGGACGCGATACACGCTTCTGTAAACAACAACAAAACCGCAATTATACATTTTAGTTATTTATATGTAACGTTTTCAAATGTGATTGGACAATTTAGGTGAATAACTTGTTTTTATGCTAGACTGACTTAAATTAGATTTTATCAGAAATTGTATAAAGGATACAATTTTATTCCTAAAATATTTGCATGTAATAAAACCTACGCTAAAAATTATTTGAATTGGAGGGATATTTGGTAACAAAAATATTTACGCAACTTATGTATACTAAATTAATTTGAATTCATTTAGTTTAGATTTTTTGTTTATTTACAATTGATAATTTAATTATACCCCACGCTCCTTATAAGTTTATCAAACCAGTGATCGATTTCTTAGATTAAGCATTTGGAAGGCGAAATCGCTCACTAGCTCTCTTTTATAGCTTTAACTTATCTTAATTTAATTTAGAGACAGCACAAACGAAGAGGATTAAAGCTTGATGACTCTCTAGCGTAGCAAAATCAGATGAAGGTACAAACAACTACCAAAGAAATCAATAAATTCTATCGAAATTGACAATATTCTGAAATTTATTACGTATTTACTTATTCAGCAGCGTGGATTACTTATGCACATTTGCTATATAACAAATGTTCGTCTAATGCAAATTTTAATATAAGATATCACATTTTTTAGTGTTTCAGTTTAATTATCTAAAATAAAGCAGACAAAATAACTGTGATGTTCTTGTTCTTGTCTTTTCTAAATGGATATAATATGAAATTAAAACGAGTTAAAACAAATAGGTGTTCACATTTTAACGACGCTTCTTTTTATTGTTACCATTGTAAAAGTTATTGAAACTAAGTTTGTTCCCAAATATATGTCTCAAAAATATTTCCTTAGTAATTGAGATTATATCGTCTTTTGTATGAAAATTGGCACAGGTGTAGGTGAACTTTGCACTTTCAAAGTAATTGAACATCGTCTCGATTCAACATGATAATATACAATTTGCAGAGTATTGTTTGCTGTTATCTTCTCTCTGAATTGAAATTATGATATATTATGTAATGCTTTTATTTGTATCAAATTATTATTATAAAACTAATAAACAACTTGTATACTTAAATTGACAATTTGTTATTATTTCCTGTTACCTACATAACAAGCTTACAAATTCCTAAAAAAACAACTTTGGTTCACTTTTAAAATAAAAATGTTAAACGTTTAAATAAAATATTACTTTAAAGACACAAAATCTAGCTTTGCAGTAAGATTTCAGAATCCGAGTTTGTTTTTAAGAAAAGGAACTTGTTAAAAACGACCACACCATATGATCTTTTTGCGCCATTCACTTGATATTTATGTAAGGAAGTAAATATTTCATTTATTGCAAGTG
Source organism: Eledona agricola (assembly GCA_964023215.1). Taxonomy (NCBI): domain Eukaryota; kingdom Metazoa; phylum Arthropoda; class Insecta; order Coleoptera; family Tenebrionidae; genus Eledona; species Eledona agricola. The sequence goes on from OZ026855.1 coordinate 27,319,153, forward strand.
ACAGAAACTGGAACTAGAAGTTCAAAAGTTGTAACATATATTACAAGTTCTTGAAAGAAGATACTGCAAACGTCATTTTTGCTCATACTGTATAAACACCTAAAATTTGAAGCTTACGAAATAAGCTTCCAAAGCACATAAACTTGTCAAATTATACAGTCAAAATTCGCTTCCGATCCTCTTTAAACCCACATCGATAATCGGAGCGATTTATCAAAGTGGAAGTCTCTAATAGAAGCCATTTTTTTCCAACATTCTGCACCGAATTGAATCTACCATTCTCTTATTTGCGCAATCTACCTGTCTATAATGACAGACGGAAGATTCAATTCCGTTTCTAATCAACCCTTATCATGATTCTTAATAAATTTCCTCTTATCACAGTCACAAACATCGGAAAGCTCGTCCGTAAATTTCGATTGCTATTAGTTAAAACTGTAAACGAAGTAAAATCCGCAACGGTGATGCTTACGTGCAAACTAGGACGCGAAGAATTCAACCCCTGATTTATATCCCTTGCGTGGCATTTCGCTCGGGTTTTCCACTTGAAGTTATTGAAAAAGTGAACGTTTTATTTCTTTTTTTTCAGAGTCATCCGAGGTTTGTCCTCCACCGCAATTAGCCTTCAACGGCACAGAATCCGAACAGGGAGAGATTCGAATTCGGAAAGACTACACTCATGTCCGTGAAGTGAAATTTTCCGGTTCGATAGGACCCTTGGGTGAAAAGCGATTGTGTAAAATTAAATGCATCGGGGGCCAGTGGGTGGGGCCCTTGTGCGTGGATAATCACGGTAAGTCTTTCCCGATCTTTCGATTTGAAATAAAAACAGTAATTTAACATGCAAGGCCTTGTAGGTTAAAGGTCGGATTCTGTTTTCCTCAGTCGTTACGTACAAGACTTGATTTATACGAATGTATCAGGTTGCGTTCATTAAATTATACGGGTTGGGGGTTTTGATATATGTATATTTTTCCTGAGGCTGCACAAAAATAAAAAACATTTTATGAGTATTTTACGAAATATACATTGAATTTTGACTAATGGTAATGGGTATCGGGACATTAAATTCAAAGGATTAAATAATTGCTACTGCAGTTATAAAAATGCAAACATCGGCGAAAGCAAAAGTACGTTATGGGTTAGAATTCATTTAACATTTTGGAATACAATATAAAATTCTACTCGTAATATTCAAACACCATTTCCAATTTACACAAAAGTTTTCTTGACAATTTTGTCATGACCGTTAGATATATTTGAACAATCCTTGCTTATTGTGTTTATTTTGTTTGCACCTATTAAAATTGTGAAGGTTCATGAGACATTCTAATTTCCTCGATGATTAACAATCGCTACGTTAAGACGAGTTCATAAGTATTAAAAATTTTGCGAAAGCATCAAATAAAAACAAATCGCTCTATTTCATCCTACCATGGACTTAGAAGGCATTTAATTAAGTGGACTTCAGACACTGAATTTTTTGCGCACGTGAAAAGGAACAAATGTAAGTATTGATCTGGGAGAACTAATTTCGAGTCCAATTTGCACCTTATTGTCGCTGTACTAATAAAAATATCCTCTATTTTTCTGTTAATTCCATTTATAGACGTTTCGGTCCGTTTTCAGTATTTTTATTACATTAATATCGTGTGAAATTAATTCCGTTTGATGAATTGGCATGAATACCAGTACACACGTTTTGTTTACTACAAGAACCAAGAGTGCGTCTAATTATCAGCCTTACAGAGCAAACATTTAAATCAAGATTAATGCGACTTCTGAGCCATTAAACTGAAATAAAGCACTAATTTCCCGTACTCGACTGCAGCAAAATCGCTTAAAATCAAATAAAAAAGTTTTCTTGATGCCGCTTTTCGAGGTTTTAATGATCAGCTTGTTTTTATTAATAGACAAAAGTTTAATTAACGCAGAATTGATGATCGAAAGTAAACTAATAGTCATTGTCACAAACTTTGACCATTCTTTACCTCCACCGAGCGCAAGGACAAAGATAAGTGTTTCTTAATTAACAAACCGCACACAGTTTGATAGAGCCTTCAACTGAGCTGTCAGGATTTACGATTAGATTTAAACTAGATATCTAAATTAGAAATTCTAGTGCTTGAAACTGTGGCTTCGGTAAGGGTTCGAGCAGGTGGAGGAAACAACCAAACAGTCCATGAGCACAATGAACAAATTAAATTTTAATATTTTATTTAGGATATCGGCACGACTTGAGTAAACAGGGTGCAGGATTGAACAGTTCATCATCAAATATGCAATGTGCTTGTAATTTTAAATAAACTTTGTTGATAAGAATCAATAGTCGCTGGCTATTTTATCGAATTAAATATAAATACCATAATTACATAATTTATAATGCAAAATTGTCACAAATTCATCAAGACACGTATTACCAATCTATTTGCCATTTTCAATTAAATTACATTGAGATCTGCTTCAATTTTTTTTCGATTATTATATTTTTATACACTCTCATACAAGTTCTCATCTCTGTTTTACTTGTTCGTTACATTAATGTGTAATATATCGTCGGCGAAATGGCAATACCACGTGACTGATAAAAGATTTAAATCTGAAATTTTAATGCCAAGAGTCTCATTAATGTGTTGTGCATGCTAAACAATTCGTAATGAACATAAGTATAGTCGTATTCGTATCGTAAGGAACATAGTATTCGTAATGAACATTTGTATAATTTAATTTATTATAATTTATAAAAAAATTTACATATAAGTCCAAATATGACGAATCAGAAATTTTGTCGTGTTTGCTGTTAAATTTAATTTTCGCAGATAGGTGGTTTTACCATTTCACCGACGATATTATTAATTGAACACATTTCATATAAAAATTCCGTTAATTTTATTCGTTAAATGTGTTTATTACATATTTAATAAATCATTAATTTAATTGGAAACAATACATATTTAATAAAGTGTCTTTAGTATTTATTTAATTTTGTTTATATTTAAGAACCTTGGCTTGGATAATGTGGTTGGGTTTTGTTAATGCTCACTTCACGTTTTGTAAATTTTCCCGTTTGTAGTACGAATAAAGCGAATGAATGCCCATCGAGTGTGATTTTCGGACACCGGGGAGAACAAAATCCCCTAAAAAGTATCCCGCATACAAAAAAGCCATTAATAACTAAAATCCTTCCCCGCCTAGCAATTAGCGCCGGTTCGGCGATCAGGTGCGATTCGAAATAATTCCGTTGGAAATCCTTGTTTTCCATTACAATTTAAAATTCGGTCTGGGGCGTGCAATTTTCGCCGAATGCATTAAAAAGACGAACAAACTTTCCTTCCAGAACTCTAAATCGGTCAAATTCAGAAAAGTTACCCCGAACTGGGAATACGTAATATCGGTCCTGTCATACCAAGCTGACAACCCTCCGACTGGACGTCACATGGTGGACGTTTCCCAAATTTATCGCAGGTAATTTAAGTTGCGAAACAATAAAAAATTATGCGGCAAATTGAAACCTTCCCGAGGGAGGTTCCTTTAAGTGTTTTATTCGGTCGGGATGGGATGAACTCTGCATAAACTTTATTACTTGCATTCCCTCCTAAAATGGCGGTGTTTACTTCCTGTCGTGACGTATTAAATTGCCACCGCTATTACCCCATCACTCTCTGTTTTATTCGAATTTAGATCGCGATGTTAGGGTGTAATGAATCTTAATGGCACAAGACGCATCGTCCTTCTGTTTTTATGTAAATTACAGTAAGTTACTTTTTACGCCGGTTTGTTGCAGATAATGGCAGATTCCATCCTCTGTTTAGAAGTTGCAAGTTGGAGTATATAAACCCCCATTTGGTTGTTACGTTTCGGAACGTTTCCATAGATGTAAGTATCAATAAATTAACGGCAAACGTTGTACTAAATTTTATTCACTCTCGCTTTGGCCTCTTGCCCGTTCTTTATTCGTCGTTGTTTTCATAAATAAATTAAAAATAACGCAAAACATTAAGTATTATTATAATTTCAGACCAGAGCCCATAAAATCAACGTAAGAAAGTTCGAAATTAATGCGCTGAGCTTTAAATAGAGCCGTCTTTCCATTTACAAAGACCACTGACGAGTATCATATTTATTTCTTGAGATGAAAAATGCTAACGACGGAATAATTGCAGTGGTGCATATTTCATGAAACTTTGAACTTCTGAAGCTTGTAGAACTACATGTAAGGATCTTAGACGAGAACCAGTTATAAATCAGTTTTCGATTGTATGTACATACGTTCGATGCAAGTACAGGTACAATTATTATAAAATTGAGCACGCATTGTTATTAAATAAATTTAATCTGTACCGTGAAATAATTATTTTCAAATCATCATTGTAAATCCGTGTGATTATGAAACGACAAAAACAAAACAATGCACTTTACGTTTAAAGCACCACAATTCATTTTTGACTAAAAACAGTTCTATAATAGTTTGGTTGTAGGTAATCCCACGGAAAACATCATTACACCCGTTCACATTTCGGGTTAAATTTATTTTTTTAAATAAAGGAGTTTTAAATTAAACGGAAAAATAATAAAAAACGAATATTTTAACAATGCACAACAGATTAATCAAAAAGCACACCCTGGTAGAAGTTTTATTAAAAGCTTTGCAGTTGGAACGACATAATCAACGATAAAATTATTTGCTTTCGGGGTGTTTGCACGATAAGGGAAATAGTTTTCTATTTCTTGTTTGTCTCTTTGCGTGTCTCTCATATCTTACAGACATGTTAGCTAGAATTCTTGATCTTACTATCTGCTGCAAATGAAGAAGAAATTTGTAGAAAATACAAGGTACATGTTACTCGTTCTCAAATAAATAATAATAAACAGTTTTGACAAAAAATAACGGGAAGATTGTTACAGTTCCATCAAAAATTTCAGAATTGAATGGACCAATGTTTAAATTAATAAAGGAAAAAAAATGGTGCGGATCTAGGTTTTTACGTTTCGGTTGATGGCAAGAGCCATTATTTGTTGTCTACACATTCGCAACACGTTCATCACAGCTCGAACCGTAATTGTATTACATTCGGTATCCAGCTGAAATTTCCATGTAGGTATTTGCAGTAAAAACATGTAACAGTTTCGCGTGAGCGTTTTAAAATAATACATTCATGAAGTCAATACCGCTAATGCTGACAGATAAAACGGTCACCGATGGCTCATCTGCTCCGTTTGAAACACACAACCGCATTCCGTCATCACCATAAACAACTACACTTTAGTCAATGCCGCTGCAACATGAGCAAAACACTGAAAAAATATACGAAATAAAATAGATTTATTAATTCGCAGCAGGGAAAAAACACACTGATTTATGGGCGAACGTTTTGAGATAAATCATTAAAATAACGTTAGGCCGGAACAAATAAGTAATTAGGACGTCGAAATTGTGAATTATGGCGAAATTAAAGTAAAATTATGACGAGGCGCTAAAGATTCGCATTCCCGTCGCCCTTTTAACTCCGACTCCGGGTCCAACTCGGAGTTACCAAACGTTTTCCAAATAATACGAAAAACTGAGGCAATCTTGCCGAGATAACTCAAAATCGATTTTATTTTTATTCCATCCGGCTGGCAAAAATTAAAAAAATATTTGTTCGGCCTCCAAGCAATTTATGAAAGAATCCATGAATAAAATCGTATAACAAACAATTTATATGAAACCAATTTCAAGAATCAAAACTAATTAATTAGTCATGGACGAAGCTCGTTGCAGCGGTTCATTTGCTTTGTTTTAATTAAAACTCGGCCGATTTTTTATTATTATATTTGATTAAACGGTTTTGTGGTTTTGTGCTACAAAGCGGCAAAAAACACTTTAAAAAAATTATTTACAGGATTTAATTTAGCTCTTTTGAAGGCAACAGTTGTAAAACAATTATGCCCGGCAGAAAATAACATTAATATTTATTTGTAATTATGTTGCATATAACATTTGAAATACAATATTTTTATAAAATGTAGGATTCACTATTATAAAAACTTTTTTGTGGCTTCTTGTTGTGTTTAACTCGGCACCATTTTGTTAGGTTCTCAACTATAAAACATTTATATTTATTTGTAATTTTCTTGTTTATAACATTTGACAATACAATAGTTTCATAAAATGAATGATTCACTGTTATTAAAACTTGTTTGTGGCTTTTCTCATGTATACAGTGCGTTAAACCCGGCGCCTCCACCATTTTTGTTATGTACTATTAATAACAAGTTAGTATTGATGCTTCTTGTTAATTTGAGTCACATTCGCCTAATTTTTGGCTTGTAATGTTTTCGCTACGTTGAATCTTATTTTTACGAAACCCCATATTTGATAATAACTATGTACAGAGAAGAAAAACTGTGTGGCCTTTTATAGAAATTTATATGAAGATATATGCGATCGGATAAGTTAGCGAACTTTTTACGCCCGCTCAATTCTACGCAGCCGTCCTAATTGTTATATTAATCCCCGAGGAAATATAACCCTCCTGTATCTAACTATGTAAATTGTTTAAGACCGCCGGATGGGTGTTTCCCCATGAGGCCAAACTTCAGATAAGATGTCGAGAGCTGGGCCTCTACAAACTCCTGGGGACGGCGTCGCCGCGATGCCAAAACGGCGTTTGGTCGTCGCGGCTACCCTCATGCGTCCCGACGACTCTCCTGACCAACTTCACAGGTATTACAACTTAGCACGCCATAATCCGACCGTCGACGCCGGCTCAAGTGCATTTTGTTGTAACCGACGCTGTTTGATTAACTTTTAAATTGCCCAAACTGCATGAAGGGCTACGAGTTGAGCTTCTCTTAACATTTCAATATTTTACAAATTTCACAGTAATGGTCGTTACACGTTCAGTTGGTTATGCAGATTTAGAGTCGTCGCTATCTGCATATGCAAGCCGAAAATTATTATTTTTGAATGTTTTGTGGAATCGGTTCGATTTTTGGGTCCATTTCCCAAAAGCAGTTACCGAGTACAACTCGCTTGTGCCGAAATTATTCATTAGGGCGCGGACATTAATTTGCAAATTAGTTTTGTGCCAGTACATATGCACATCAGTGTCAGTTAGCGGCGGTGACGGCTTCCACTACCTCCATAAATTATTATCAGTAAGGGGTGAAGCTCTGATATAAAATGTGCGAGCCACTCACACCAACCAAAATACTAAATCCATCGCTCTATAACACTAAGTAAACTATTAAGTCGCAGGATGTTTGTTTATGATCAGAATGGCAAATGTTGACTTCAGATCCTTAGAATTTCCGCATATTATACGACGCTCTGAATAATATATGCTTCACGGATACATACAGAAAATATATCCAGCACAACAAAATATTATTTATTTAACTTGTATGGATTTATAAAAATGTTTAAATTCAGTTGAATATTTACTCTTTTAATTTGAACTAAACTGTGCTTCTCATGAGGCTGTTAATTCAACTTTTACAAGTCTTATTTTACAAGTAGTTGCCACGATTTATGACCGTATTTTGAACAATTTTAAAAGACATGCGCTATATTTATAGACCATAAATAACGTTGAAACCCCAAACACCCAGCAGATTTAGTACGTACACGGCGAACATGCAGATTTGTTAATTCGGCCAAGTGAATTCGCATTAATAAATGCGGGCTATGATTATTACTGGTATCAAGCCTTTGTGAGTTTGATCTCGTTCAGATCGTCGCTATTTAATCCGCCATACTCATTTAAAGCTTAATGTCCGACCATAAACATTATACAGAAACGTAATCGAATTCATGCAGAGCCGAAATTGTCGATTCGAAATAATTTTCATTCCTGAAGATAAACCCTAAAAGTGGTCGTTAATCGAATTGGGTCGTTTATATGCTAATCACTCTTAATGTTTCAACAGCGACCAAGATAATTTCTCTATTAAACCAGTAATATGATCTTTAGCCGGTACTTCGGTTTAAACCCTAACATAGTTCGTGGAAATTAATTGAGCTTGCTAGATTACATTTTGTATCAATTAACAAACTTTTTTCTACGTCTTCAGTGAGCTATTTAAATTTATCCACCTTCCTCTTCACATTGAACGAGCTTGGAAATTGGTAGAATTGAAATTCGTAAATCGAATTAGTAACTTTAATTTGGTGTTTCATGATCGAAGAGGACGCTCCACCGACCCTCTTGATAAGGATACCGTCAGGCTCGGCATCGGTGGAACCCGGAGGGGAACTGGCGGTATTCCCCGGATCGACCGTGCACCTGGAATGTCTCTTTTCCCGTCGGCTCGGTTCACCGGATTGGACTTGGACGTCTCCTTTGGGACAATATCTCACCGGTAAAGTAAACATTCGATTTGATTTCTTGCCTGCATTGTATGTAACTATTTTTAAAAACTCGCGATGGCTGTTATTAATGCATCAAGAGGACAAGAACCGGAACTTGCTTGATTTATCCTGTGAGGGTCTTTCCGGCGTATTAATTTAGTTCGGAGGTCCGAAAACCGGAAGCGAGTTAAGAGATTCAGGAAAGGGTTGCACCTAACCTCACATTGAGAAGCAAATATAAAAGTGTTTACAATTTTCGTAGTTGTCCCCGAAATTAGTTCCATTCGAAAGGTCACAAATTAACTTGATAAAGCCATAAAATTATTGATTATTAATGCGCAGCCCTAAAACCCACATCAAATTAGCATTACACTAAGGAATTCAAATTGGATAGTCGATTGGAATGCATTTCATTTTTAATGCAAACAACAGATAAATCGATTTTACATATTTTATTAATTTTATATCTATCTATTTAATTGTTTCCATTTTGTAATATTACAGCATTAAAAGTCGTTTTTAATAAATACATTTCCTAAAAATTACAAAACAAATAACCATTCCAAATACATAATAATGATTTGAAAGAATATATATTTTATATAAATTATAGATTTATATTTTTTGGATGCTGTTTTCCTTGCCAAGGTTAAATGCTACTCGAAAGTCTGCCTCGTCTGTCTTGTAATTAATTTATCCTTTTGCAAACGTACGTTGCATTTTGATGCACTTCTAACAATGTATATTTAGCTTGAGACAGTTACAAAGTGTAACATATACATTTCCATCCATCGCCAAATTACTCAGAGACATATGTATGTATGTCGGCATTACCAAATTTATAATTTGCTACTCTGTTCTCTAATTACCATGAGCACTCTACTTACTAAATTCGTTATGCAAAGTTCTTATTTTTTATACGAGTAAATAAGTTATTTTTATACGGAGTAAATTAAAATTTTTCACTTGCGCCACAGGTATTGCATACGAGTAACATAATAATAATATTCTTGGATGTAAATAGTTTTATTTTTCAAACTAAAAGCAGTGGAGTAGGTAATGTCACAACTTCAGTTGATCTCACATTTAGAAGCAATCCAGTTACATAAACGACCTGCTGGTTTGATTACCATCTTTAAACCGCAAAAAATTATTCTTATTTCAGCTTCCTTTCCCATTGTCATAAGTCTATTAAAGTAGCACTTCTTAACTTCATCCACCCACTTCAATATTAACATTTTTCTTTTTGACGTGACTCCGGAAACCATTTGTGTTAGTGCCTGATGGCGGTGAAGTTTATGCAAAATCATCGAATGCAGATTGAAATTTTTGAACGTGAAATGCATTTTTCATTCTATCGCCCGAACGACACTGCTCTAATTTAAAAGCTTGGAATTCTCCGCGTCATGTGTCATCTTCATGTTTTTAATGTGTCATCTTGGAGCGAGCACACACGTCTTGGTTGTTTTATTCAGGGAATAAGATCAGAGAGAGTCCTGAGTTGCGAATTCAGGTCCCTTTGATATTATTCCGGATAGAGCGTCATTTAAATCTTATAAACGCTCCGCGACAGCTTGTTTCCGTTTCCTTCGCCCGGCGCTCTTTATGACCGGGTCAGAATAAATTGATGTTTCCAAAAGGTCGAAATGTTCACCTTATTCCACGTCACATGCATTCACACCTGACCATTTACCACATCTGGACCAACAAAACATGTCATTCAGGACGGAATATTAGAGTCGAGCATTGCAAACAAAACAGTTATAAAAATATACGTATAAGTTGCTTCGCCGTGAAGAAACGACATGCGTTTCCTGTATTTTTGTAAGCATCGACGCTTGGCAGTTAATATTGTCCGACCGGATCATTGCAACATTTCATTTCCGGCATCAGCCTCCGTGACATTTTTCGCATTACGCCACATACCCAAATCCATTTTAAACGCAAAATTAAAAATAGGACGCAGATTCTAGATTAAGCTGCAATTTATAGCATACATGCAGCGTTAGTCGCTGGCCTCAGGTAAGTAATAACCGGCGTAAATCTAAATATATATTCTTGCAACGTTGGAAAATTGCACGTCTCGTCCGTTGGTCAAAATAAAAATTTAGCTCAAAATTAGAGTAACGGATTTTTTAAACGAATATAAGTATGAAAAATGTTACATTTTATTAAATTTCGTAGCTTTCATTACACCGTACGATAATGCCTGTCGCCTTCTAATCGTAACAAATTATCAATTCCCAGGGTTGTTTTTGTCGCTTGTTCCCAAAGTTGAAGCAACAAGAAAACTATCTCTCCTTGAGAACCTATATTTTTATAATTACTTTTTCCTAGTTTTTGCCAATTTAAAAATATCCGACTTGGAATCGCCTCCTGAAAAACTTTTAATCAAAGTAGAAAAGCATTTGCTTTTTGATATCTTTTAGAAATGTTAAACACGAAGGAGTTGTCCGAGTTGAACCGAAAAGTTTCGAAAGCACAAAGTCATTAAAAATTGAAGTAATTACGCCAAAATTAAAAATATAAAAGGAAAAAGTTGTCCAACGTATTTTTTAATATCATATTTGCACCTAACAAAATTCATAAAAAATATATTATGAAATACACATCAAAAGCGGTATTTGTTATTTTGCTGTTACTTTATTAAATTTTCAACAATGCGAATAATAATTTTTCCATTAAAAAGAACGTATCTGGCGCCTCCACCATTTTTGTATTGTAACGTTTTTAAACAATAGTGTCTAATTGTATAAGAGTAAAAATATGACAATTTGTGGATACATATTTCCAAAAGCGCCCGCCGAAAGTAGAAGAATGCATGTAATTGTCCATCTTGGTATTTACTTCAAAGGGCCACGTAAACCGATCTTAGAATATTTTATTTCCTTTGAGCCAACACTCATCTCGCATTCAAATTAAATTCCGTTGCAACGTCGAACGCCGAAAAGTTATAATTAACATTTGGAAAAAAATCGTGGATAAAAAAGACGCAATGTTGCGGATCTTCCGACGGCCTCACGTAACACTCCAAATTTGATAAAGCGTTATCAGGTTCCGATGAGCTACCCGAGAGACTGTAAAAATTGACGCTGTAAGCGTATCTTAAACAGACAGCGAACAAATGGCTTTTCATTAAAGCTCTCTCTAGCAAGCGCGCCATTGTTTATTTTGGCCGTAAGAACAACGTAATCGAACTCATAAACTCTTTCTCGGTTTCTTTCACCTTTTGGAAACCTCATGACGGAGAATTTTTTCACCGCATTGATAAATGACGCTAATACTCGCCCTCTCGAATTTTTTGATTCGGGAAATGTGCCCCTTTTGACAAATAAAAGTTGTTGCTGTTTTATTGCAAACTATTATCGCACCACATAAATTCCGGAGGCTAAACCGACATGGAAATTCACTCGTATCGGCACAAAAAGCGATCGAACACTCATAAACACCGATTTGCAAGGGACAAATCCCAAAATTGCTCTGTTTGGGCTCACAAGTTCCAAGCGAGGCCACCAAACAAAAATTTAATGTCTAAGAAAAGAAACTTTGCCTTTTGGTTGGGATTTTAATATTTATGAATTTAGTGTTATAACGTTTCCAAAAGTTTTTTGTTGAAACAAATATACAGAAATGGTGGAGGCGCCGGGTACAGTTTTTAAATGTTCTAGAAATACAACATTACAATTATTTATGGTGTTGTAACTTTATAACCATATAATAATAAAGTTTATAAAAAATTAATATATTATAGGTATAGTAGCGATATTACAGTGTGATAATTTCTGACTTGCAAATATGATATTTTTTAATTTATTCTATGAATTTCGTGTAAAACTTAAATTATCGCTAAAACTAAAGTTCACCTATCACGACTGGTACACAGAACCACTTTAAAAGTGAGTTGCAATGCCAACAATATTGTTATCAGTTTTATTACACAAACCAAAGCAAATTACGTGACTTGTGTAAAAAATAAACTTTTATTGTGAAACCCTAACGGGTGCTTTACTCCATTTTGCGATTTTATCCACCTTTTAATAACAATCCGGATTTGGTGTTGTTAAGAAATATATTTTCGTCGCACTGCTAAAAGGTGGTGATTATCAAGGATTCCTTCGTTTGTTGACATTCGGAATTGCTTGTCTGAATAATATTTGTCGAGATATGTAAAAATGGCACTGCTTAAAGAAATGTTCTGTTCGTATTTCGGGTTTTTAACATCATGACAGGAATGGTAGAATCCGAAACGTGAAAAACGTAAACAGAAATTAAATTCATTATTCAGACACTCGGGACGAACTTTAATCCGGGAAATTTATAGCAGCTTGCGATATTTCGTTAAGTGGAAAGCTGCTGTCGTGTGTCTTGCGCGAAGTCATAGAAACGGATTTGAAACGGTTTTAACTTGCAAATAGCCTTTCATTGGCGAATAATGAAAATCACATTTGAGAGAATTTGTCGAAGTAACTGCCTAGCCTTCAAAAACGAAAGTTGGGCCCAATTGAAAGGGCCCGACGATACTTTACGTGTGATATGTTCCGTTGAAAAACCCACTTCATTGAAGTTTAATTAATCTACTTCAGGGCCACGGTTCCGTACGTTTGATTAATGTTGCACAGAGAGTTTGTTATCGGCAAATTCAGCAAACTGCGTAATTAGCATTACAAGTTAACCAATTATGAAACGTAAACCGTTATATCCGACACCTTCATCGAGGGGCTTATGGCGAACAAAGGACACGAAACAATTCACTGACCAAAGTTTGGTCTTGGACACAATTACGCTCAGAAAGCTACAGAAACAAAAATGCACGGGTGGAAATGCGCCTCGCTTTTATGTACTTCGGTTTATTGCATTTTCATCGCGTTTTGCTTGAGCACAGAGTAATCACCGAGTGTTTAATACAGTTTCGCTCGACTCGAAAGTCCAATTTTACCCAAACGAATTAACTTCTTCAACGACTTTCCTCCCGTTTTTCCGGTCCGGGATGGCCATCTTCAGCGTCTGTTTATGTTGATAGTTTTAAGCTTTCTTCGTTTTAATTGACATTAAATTCCACGTCGTTATCGCATCGCTTTGATAACATTTCGCCGGTGCAGACAATAATTAATCAACGGCGCGGCAGAGTTTGGGCAAAAATTAACGACGCCGGCTTTTGATTAAAATTCAGTCGTCGAGGATGACACGTTAGTTAAGTTTTTATTAATTATCCAAGCGAACAAAATGATCGAGTTACTCCTCTTCCTCTCCTTGGGCATGCAACAAAAGACCCGATTACATCTCGTCGAAACGACGCTTTCAATCACGAGTTGTCTCGAAACACAAGGTAAATTCGTCAGAGACTTATCGAAGCAAACAAATTGTTCCAGGGTGGGCAATAGCTTCGGAGGAGCGTGATTGGAAGTATAGATTATCGATTTATTATGTGAAACCCCAAGATTCGGGGACGTTTACTTGCGCCACTCCACGTGGCATCACCAACAGCCTCACTCTACATGTGGCAGGTAAGTCAGAATTAAAATTATGATACATATTTTTTAGACTCGTACTCCGAAGAATGGTCATTAATAGCGCCAAATAAGAACAAAGTTTTCTGACATTTTGTAAATATGAAGTCCAATTGTTCACTGTAGAATTCTGCACACGTTTTATTTACATATACAGGGTGAGTCATTAGTGAGGGATCGGTCTATAACTTCTAAATCATGTAAGATACAAAAAAATTTTAAAGACAATTTGTACACCGTTTGTCAGGCTGCACAACCTAAAAATATTTTCACGTATACAGGTTGTTCCAAAACTCACAATTGCTACACAACTTTGTTTTTTCAAATAGAACTACCAGTATTTTATTTTTCCATTAGAACCCCTTTTCACATAGATTTAGGATGATATAAGACATTTTACATTCTGAATCACCGTTATCAAATTATCAATTTTTTTTCACATTTTTTGTCATTTACAGAGGTTCAGTTAAAAATTTACTGAGAGGTTGTTTTAGCAGCTAGAAAGCTGAAGTTTGATACAAGTATGAAGAAAGGATTGCTCTTTACGCCCGATGTGCAAAATATCTTTTTTACTATACAGGCTCTGCAAAAATATGTGTCAAATTATACTATTTTTAAATAAGCTTAACTTAATTTTTTTAAATGGAACTCCCTATATTTTTGTATGTCATCGAATTCGCCTGGAGTCTGGCTACGTTTTTTATTAAGGTTGTTCTATAGCGAAAATTCATCATTTACGATATTTGATATTTTTGGATGTGATACAGATTGAGCCAGGATAAGGTAGATAGTGTCCAATGGAAATCATAGAACTCACATTTCAATACTGCACTGTTGTGTCATCACCGACTTGTTATTTGATTATCCATTCCATTATCCACAATTAATTCGATTTTACAAGAACAAATCGATATGATTTATTGTCTGGAAGAAAGCGAAATAAATCCTTTGCTTGCGGCAAGAATTTACGCTCAACGTTAAATAAATCAACAAATAAACATTTAAAGAAATAAATATAAAAATTCAATAAAGTAAGCTAAACTAAATAATATATTCAATGTTGCGGCCACCTCTCTGTGCACACTTTCACGCGGTGGGTGAATGATCTTCCAATATTTCGTAAAATTTGCTGGCAAACGCTTCTAAATGCATTTTAAATTCTTATTTTCATGTTCTCTTTGGTTGTTTCGCTTAATTTCAGACAATAAATCAAATCGATTTGTTCTTGTAAAATATAATTTATTGTCGATAATGGAATGGATAATCAAATGACAAGTCGGTGACGACACAACTGTACAGTGTTGAAATGTGAGTTAAAATGATTAACATGGTTTTCATGGCACACTATTTACTTTATCTTGGCTCAATCTGTATCACAGCCAAAAATATCAAATATCTCGTAAATTATAAATTTTAGCTATAGAACAAGCTTAATAAAAAACGTAGCCAGACTACAGACGCATTCGATGGAATACAAAAATATAGGCGGTGCCATTTAAAAAACTAAAGTTAAGCTTATTTGAAAATAGTATAATGCGACACGAATTATTGCAGATCCTGTATAGTAGAAATTATATTTTGCATGCCTGGCGTAAAGAGCAATCTTTTCTTCATATTTATACCAACCTTCAGCCTTCTAGCTGCTAAAACGACCTCTCAGTAAATTTTTAAGTAAACCTCTGTAAATAACAAAAAATGTGAAAAAAAATTTATAATTTGATAACGGTGATCCAAAATGTAAAATATCTTATATCACCATAAATCTATGTGAAAGAGGGTTCTAATGGAGAAATGAAATATAGGTAGTTCTATTTGAAAAATCAAAGTTGTATAGCATGCGGTAGTTTTGGAACCCCCTGTATACATTAAAATAGGCGGTACAGCCTGGGAAACGGTGTACAAATTGTATTAAAAAATTTTTCCTATCTTACATGGTTAAGGAGTTATGGACCGATCCCCCACTAATGACTCATCCTGTATATATCTTCCGGAAGACGAAATTAAATTAAAATTGTTCTTGTTTTAAACATATTACAGACGATACTTTGCATATGTAAACATATCAACAGCATAATGCATTGTACGGCCGGCTCTTTATGTTGTAATATTAATTTTAATAAATAATGATAATTATAAAAATAATTATGTTAATAAAAAAAGGACAAAAATTAAAAAAACAATCAATTCGATATGGATAAAGCTAGGCAATTACGAATGCACAAATTATTTAATAGTAGGGTTAAAAAAAATTAAAAAATTATTAATTATAATTTTTGGGAGGTGAAGTAAGACGAATGCGGGTGACTAAAATCAAAGAATGACTTGGTAACATCATTAGTTTCAATCCCGCGACAATCTTCATTAATCAGAGAGGTAGCTCCCATGAGCTTCGAAGACCACAAGCACATGCGGACCGATTTCCAAATAAAACAATAAATCGCACAGTGCGACGTTTGCTTTAATTGCAAATCCCACACACTAATGACTTGTTTTTCCACAGCAGTGCACTGCGACGCCATCTCCGTCTCGGGACCCCATCTTACGGTTCGAGTCGAAGGAACCAGATTGGGTCACAACGCCATATTCCAATGTCCCATGGGATTCAAAGTCGACGGTGCAGCTAATCTCACCTGCCAAGCTTCCGGTGAGTTGTGTTTGAGGCGCTCTACTTATGTCTTCAATTCGACAAGAAGTAGGTTTGCGCGGATCCTATGAGTAATGCCCGTGTCAGAAACGGACACGGGCTTTAGAGCCGCAAGACATGTTTCCGGTGTTGAGAATGGGGAATTTGTTCCGAAACCAAAAATATGACTTTCCGATTTCGACTCGGGTCGCGCCAGATTTTCCGAGGACGAGTAATTAAATTGGATCGGAGAAAGGCAGTTTTTCCGTCGTTTAGGTCGTGCAAAAAGTTCATTCCCTTGATGGAAAATTTTACTGCCGCACAACTTACTCGATGAGGAAATCTAATGCCAATTTGTAATTAGATCCGAGAGACATGCAGAATTTTCAGCAAATTCCGAACAATAAAAATTTTATACAATCTGAGATGAAAAAAATTATATTAAATTGGGCGTATTTTATCTGAATTTGATTCAGCATCTGTATCGAAGCTCGGTCCTCTTATCTGACTCATTTGCTTTGCGCATTTTTTGTCGAATGAGATTTGGGGGTGATTTCAAGAAAATTCCATTTTTTTATTGAAAAGGCATGCAAAATTTTACACAGAGCCAAAGCTCGTATTTCTATCTCCCCCACTTCTAATCTTGTTACATCGTTGTATATTTCGATGTTTTCCGAAGAATATGCACGAAAACACTCACAGTGCTTTCCATATCAAAGCATTTTCCTATATCTAATTATAGCTTCGCTAATCGTTTTTACGCAGTCTTTTATTTCACATTCCCAGTGTTCCTAAAAAAAATAATGTCACAAATACATCAAATACGACGTAGGTGAATTTACGAAAAATAAAATATTTTGAAAACTCGTAACCACACCTTAAATAATTTGCAAAATAATAAAAATCTAACTATGTTTCCTCAAGTGAGAATACTTCAAAATTATATATTGTCAAAGCAAAGAATGAGTTTTCAGCACTGTCTGAAAACCTTTAAGGCACAAATATAAGCTTCAAACCATTTCAACAGAATAATCAAATTTGCTTCTTATTTATAACTTAATTTAAGCGTAAAATATTCCTATATTAGAATTCGGCAGACTTGTTACCGGAATAATGCTTACAGAAGTTGAATAAACCGATCTTTCCGTAAATGAGCCACTTTCAAGTAAATTCTGAATGCTAAATTTCCAGCATTTCTGAAGCTGACAGGGAGATAGTTGGGATTAGTTTGTTACAACAAAATAACGTTTACGATTACAGAAGCTGTAGACAAATTGTCACTGATATTTTAGATTTATTATCAAGCGCCCAGTTACTGGTTGGCAGTTAAAAAAATTATATTCTAGCAAAACAGCTTTAAATTGTGCTGTCTTGTGCAATCTTCCACACATTTTCGCATATTCAATTTTTAAATTTTATAATAACATAGGCGTAAACTCGCAATTAAGAAACTAGTGCCCCTGGTCGTTTTCCTTTTTATAATTAAGTGCAGAAAAACTGCAAACCCTTTACTCGCAAGCATATTTCAGAATAATTAAAATTATGTTCTTAAGGTTACGGTTTAATGAAATTAGAAGAGTTAAAAGTTAAGATTGCTGCAGTAGCGTCCCGGAAAGTTGTCGCAATAATTAAATTCTTTCTGAAACTTGAGGCAAAACAAGGATCTGATGTGTTTCATTTTTGTGAGATCGATGTAACGCGTGTTCTGCATAACAACGAATTTATCGTGTAAAATCGCTTACTCTAAAAGAGTTAATTTCCTTTAAAACTTTTAACTTAGGAAACTTTCCAAAGTTATTATGGTATTCTCTTAATCTCGATGAAATAATTAAATAAAATGTGGGTCGCAAAGCTTAAATGACGTTTTTTCTAATTAGCTTACGGGTACTATTGTAGAGGAAAATATATTAAAATGTCATTGCCTGACACCAACACAATAAATGTTTTAATAATACTACATAACTTCAGGTTTTTATTTTTGCATGCGTACCGAGAATATTACGCATGTACCTACGCAATGTTATAATAAGACCATTATTCTTTTATATGATGTCTAACAATCACAATAATCTTGTGCGGACATGAATAAATGGGAGTAATTTTATGGAATATTTTATGGGATTTAATTCAATTATGTTAAACAACCGCGGTTAAAAGAGATCGAAGATTGCACTGTTGGTTTTTACTTTATTTTATAAATTATTCCATAAATTTTCCTACTTAAGAGAGAGCCTCATGTTACGAAGGATTTTCAGTGCTTTGGACGATTTCTAACGAGTTTGTAATGAGTAGTATTTTTAATGCATTTGCACTTCACTTTTATCCAAAAATCCTAAAATGTCTTGAACTGTAAAATTATAAGATGTAATAAAAAAATTTCTAAGATTTTAAATAGTAAGCATATTCTTAATACTGCTTATAACGTGCGTTCAAAAAAAAAAACGAGGCTGCGTTGGCCATGGAATTTATCGGCTTTCCAGTGTAGACAGTCAGTTTAAAATTTACCATCGAAATAAAACGGCCCAAACGCTAGGACAGTTTAATTTTATTTTTAATGAACATTTTTAATAATCATTGGTTTTTAAACCTTCGAACCAAACAAATCCGAACCTTTTTTTTCTAATGTATATTGTGTAATTTATAACTCACTAGTGGTCAACGTTCGTGTTTAACTATGTATACAACGATTGGTAGGTCACAAACATATTATTATTATTATTATTATTACTTAAATGATGGGGAAAAAAAATTTGGTACTTTAAATAAAATGTAAACATGTAAAAAAAATTAATGTAAACTTTAATGAAAGACAATCCGTAATTAAACTCCAAAAACAAGCAACATTTATCGCAATTGCTTTCGATTTTTTGCCGTAACTCGTCTAAATTTTTTGGCCTACTAAAATAATAAACCTTCGAACCTTCGAATCCAAGCAAACCCGAGCCTTTTTTTTCTAATGTATATTGTGTAATATAACTCCCTAACGGTCGACGTCCGTGTTTAACTATATATACAACGATTTTTGAAATATTAATTGAGAATGCAGTTGCTCTTAAACTGAATTGGTAGGTCTCGAGTTGCGCATAGAGACTGATGACCCATGAAGGTTGACGGGCAACTGAGTGCTGCCAAATATTCTCAAGACATTTTTCGGTTTTGAGACTGATTCTTCTTCATCGATCTATTCACGACTTACAGTTATATCAAATTAATGACCGTCCTGGTCGTGCCGATATTCTCCTCAACAGAGGAGAAGCTGTAACAATGAATAGATTAATGTTTGGATTCACAACGATACCGGGAAATGTTTTGCACTTTTTTTTTATCCCATAGTGATTTATCCCATTGTCAACAAGAAAGCTAACCTAAACATGAACAGACTCGAACTGACACTTTGAAATTTTGCTACACTAAATTGATGCCCAAAGTTTTTCCATGGCCAACGCAGCCTCGTTTTTTTTTGAACGCACGTTATAACATACTAGCCTTTGCCCGCGACTTCGTTGGCGTGGAATTTTTTGATGTGTATGTTTGTGAAATTACGGCCTGATCATAATAAATAAAGTATAGATGACAGCTTGCGACCATCACCGCCATCTAGTGATGGTTTGAAATGCCACCGATACGATCCCTTGCTCTATAAATAACAAAAACATCTATCCCACGGGAACATGTTTCCGGGATAAATAGTAGCTTATGTGCTACTCCAGACTAAAATCTATCTCTGTGCCAAATTTAATGCAGATCCGTTCTGGCGTGATTGAGTAACACACATCCAAACGTTCGTATAGATTTATTCCAATACCGTTCTGTATATTCAGCGTGCTATATTCGCCTCATTTCTGACTGCTCCGGCGTTTCAGTTGATCTAGAAGCAGCCTGTCGCTCCGCTTGCTCAATTCTTCTAAGCTCTACTTGAGGAGTCGTCCCTCGACTTCTAGCTACCTTCATAGCCCGAGCTTTATTACTCCTCTGCGAAAGATTAGATTTGCATTTTCCGGGCATTTCAAAAACCTCCAAATAATAACAATTCACACAAATTTTAACTGACCTAAGAATAATTTATGACAGCTCTGATGACAGCTTGCGACCATCACGGCCATCTAGTGATGGCTTGAAAAGTACTCTATAAGAAACGATAACATCTATCCCACGGGAACATTTTTCCAGGATAATTAGTAGCCTATGTGCTATTCCAGACTATAATCTATCTCTGTGCCAAATTTCATCCAGATCCGTTCAGCCGTTCTGGCGTGATTGAGCAACAAACATCCAAACATTCACATTTATAATATTAGTATAGATTTAGCGTTATCGTTTTTCTATTTTATAGAATACTAGTGCGAATAATTCGAATCGCAATCATGTTTGTTTTGCCATTTTACCGCTTGGAATGCGCATGCGCTTGGGGAGTCGGAAATAAATTCAATAGATGTCGCTATGACCAAAATACGGTTTTTTAATAATTTTAAAAGAAACACTATATTTTCGAATTGTTTGTTTATTTTTCGCAGATAGCGGTGAAAGTAATCTTTAAAATAATGACTCAATAATTGGTTTTGATGAAGTATTAAGGGAGATATGGCGTACAGACAAAAAAACACCAGAGAAATAATATATAGAGATTTATATTTCGATTACGATTTTCATAAATAGGCAAATGGTCGGCGCCGGTGCCCACGTGCGAGCTAGTAAAGTGCGAATCGTTGGCAGCACCGGGGGGCCTCTACGAACCCCATTTGCACCTGGAGGAGCACAACAACAGCTTTGGAGGTCGTGCGGTGTTCGGTTGCGCCTGGGGCTATCGCTTGGTTGGTCCTCCCGGCATCGAATGCGAACTGAACGGGAATTGGTCGGGACCTCTGCCAAAATGCATCCGTGAGTTCAACAGTGATAATCCATCAGGCCTGTGCTAATCTTTGGCCGCAGCTATTCAATGTCCGCCGCCCGTCATCCCCGTCAACGGCCACCTCATTCAGTCGGAAGCTGCGGGAATGGATGGCGGCAGATACGCCGTGGGCAGCTTAGTGCAGTTCGCGTGCCGCGGGGCTCACCAACTCGAGGGCGAAGCGAGCATCATCTGCACCGAAAACGGATTCTGGTCGCATCCACCGCCTTTTTGTAAGTGAAAATATCGGCACGTAATCCAGTTTTGCGTTGTTCGCCTAATGCGCGTTGTAAAGACGTGCGGATTACGGTAAGCCGCTTGCATCGCTGATTTTGCGATCGCTTTTTCGGACTGTGTAAATAACGGCACGGAAAAGGTTCGGACAATGTGTTTGTCCGGCGAAAAATTGCTTAACAATCCGCTTCATCTGGGGATTTTTGTCCTGCTTTTAAAAATCTGGATGCACGACTTTAACAAAAGAATAAACCGATTATTTTCGATCGCACACCACTATTCAGGTCGTATTTATTTTCGGTTTGCGGTCATTTCCTCCGGCTCCGTTTATTTATTTTTACTAATTTAACTGACTGTTCAATTCTTTATTGACATAAAACTACATTTAGATATGATTCGCTTTATGGCGTTGTTACATATTTGTGCAGAATGTAATCTTGGGGTGTCTATGCAGGCAAACCCCGCTGTCCGTATTTGGGAGAGCCAGACAACGGCCTGATAGCCCCAACGAAGTTTGCGTACGAGCCAGGCGACGAACTCCAAATCAGCTGTAATCCAGGATACGAAGCCCGTCTTGAGGCGAGACCTAAATGTTTACCGGATGGAAAATGGTCGGCGCCATTGCCAAACTGTACCAACTACTCCCAGATTTAATTGTTATTATAAGTGAATGTTTGTGATATGATCGTTGGATAAAGAGAGATCGGTTCGTCGTCCAAAAACAACACGACTTCTCGCCGATTTAATTTTCTCGAATCGACGTCGATTAATTGGTTAATCAGGAAATGTTGTTTACGTTCTTCGGTAATTCCGTGCCTATCGGTTCGGATTGTTTATGTTGAAACCGGTGGTGTTGTTTTTGAAAGAGAATCCCTCGCTCTTGGCCCAAATCAGCAATTCATTAGGACGTAAGTATTTTCATTATTTTGTACCAAAGTTGTTGATGAACATGAAGATCTCATGCCGAATACAAATTTTTATCAAATTGTAGATACCATAGTGATATTTGTAGTGTTGATATTTATGTACTTACAACGAAGTGTGTATGTACACTGACATTAATTTATTTTAGTGTTCCGTGTAAATAAAATAAAACTGCCTTAAGGTAGTCAATTTATATGCATCCGTAAAAGTTTATGTAACAAATTTATATTGTCAATAAAATGTACTATTTATTACATTCTTTTGCGCCTTACAGCCATCCCTTGGAATTAATTAATCAGTCCCGTCCAACAATAACATCCGGATGATGCAATTAAGTTCCGAAAGAAAAACTACGTGCCATTTAATTCGTACCATTAGCACTAAGTGAAATTACAATTTGTGGACAATTTGACAAATTGAATCTAATGAAATGGTCACAAAAACTATCATCTCCTGACGTATTGCATCAAACCACAAAATAAAAAGTACAACAAATTACAGGAACTCTACATGATTTTAATTTTGATTAGAAATTGATAACAATTTAATTAAATACCTAATTACTTGTAGTATACTATAGTCTTAAATATCAAAGAATTGCAGACGAGAATCCTGAGGTTCAATATAGTTTATAAAATTTCTTCGCCAAAACTGGTGGAAGCGCCGGGAAAGTTTTTAATTATTCAGGTCGTTTCAAAGTTAAGTGGTGCTTTTGTAATCGTTTTTTAATCAACTTCAATCCCAACGATATAACTTTTCTGTATTCCTCTCTTTAGATAATTATGTAAATCGGTCAAATATTAGAACGGCAGTAAATGAAAAAAAATTATACGGTTCCTATTTATTGTTTAAAATATTTTACTTTATTTACTTAGTAGTTTTTGTAAACGAACAATAATATAATCAATTTTACATAAATTATAAAAAATGTATCTTTCCGTTAGTACTTCCCAATTGGGAAATTGCTACACCATAGCTTATTGCCACATAAAACAGAAATAATTGTTTAATATAAATTGAAAAAATAAAATATAATGCTATAATGTTAAGTAATAATAAAAAAAAATCCCTTGTATGGTAATGATAAATGTTACATTGTAATTATTTTATTTTTATTATAAATACATTTGAAAGGTGTAGAGTGCCTGAGAACGTTAAGCACCAAGTTGAAAAAGCCATTAACAAACTTCATTTACATTAAAAAATAAAAGCTGCGGAATGGTGCTAAAAAGTGCTTATAAATTTAAATTTTTCGTGATCATAAGAAATGGTGCCAATATATTTTAAAGAAATCGATTTTAAATTTTAATTAGTAAAATGTCTAAGATAGGCAACACAATATACAGATCTGAACCTGAAACCTCTACCTCTCCTTTGTCTATGCCTAGAAACAAAGTTACAGTTTATGTGTTTGCCAGCTGTCGATAAGATGTTATTATTAAAATATTCATTTTAATTTAGTAAATTATTTTACTAATTTAGGATTATCCTGGGCAATTTTATTCTCATTTCAGTAGTGGTGCCATCTGTTGAAAAAAAAATGGAGGCCATGGAATAACTTTGACGTTCTAGATTTTAGCAAAATTTCAATCTTGAGCTGGACAAATTTGAAATCAAGCACTTTGTTAGTAACAAAACCCATCCCAAGGTCTCGGTTTAGACGTCGTTTCAACAATTTTATAAATGACGGCTCCTATCAAATGTCATGATTTGACAGTTTCAAATGACCAAACTGTAAAAAATAAAAACAAAAGCAAGATTCCATGGCCTCCTGAGCCTCGGTTTCAATTAATTTGTACCCACGTTATAAAAATTAAACTTGAGTATCAGTTTATCAAAAATTGAAACTTTATTTAGCACACTTTACAAATTACATATCCAGTTACGTTCGGCACGTTAAGGCCGTACATTAAAATGCTCAATTTTTTCAATTTTTCATGAAAGTTTCAAGTCGAGACACATGCAAAATCATTTCACTGATTTGCACTTGAAATTTTTCTGAAAACTAAACTTAATCATGGTTAATCTAAAAAATTGAACATCTCTAATGTAATTAATTAAAATGGTGCGCCTACGCCACTGTACAATACTGGTTACTTTATATCTTCAATATTGGCAGTATAATGTCGAAGTTGTCTGTGTCATTTTTCCCAGTTCACATGCGCACCTGTGCGTTGTCAGTTTGTCAGTATTTTCTTCGCGTTGTTTGTGGGTGAGCAAACTTTATGTGTTATTCCGTCAACGTTCACTATAAAATTATAGTTGTGAGGCCAAGTCAGTAATCGAAAATCAATTAATTTGGTGTCCACAATGGAGAACAAGGCACCTTCGTTGTGGGACGGTAAAACCGAAACTTCAAAAGGTCTGCGACCGCCAAACACTCCACGAAGCGTCTTACTAAAAGACGAAACTAAGACAAGTCCAAATGCCGAGTCTGTCGGACGAGCGTCGTTGAGTTCTGCAACTGAAAATGATTCCAAACGAACCACGTTCAAATTGTCAGCAGACGCCCCTGAATTTATTCCACTGTGTTACCAAACTCCGACTCCCTTGAATAATAGCAGAAGTTCTGTGCAGAATAGATTGAACAAACATAAAAGTGCACAACCGAATAGTCCAGAACAGCCTCGCACCAGCGAACTTGGTGCAGAGTTTGAGGGTTCTGCAGAGGATATCCGATTGAGGAACATCATTGAAACACTCACAAAAGATCCCGGACAATTTGAGAATCTGTTGGAGTTATTCATGGCCACCCTACATCCATATTTCGAAGATTTACTTGTGTTGTCAAGAGCTGCAAATCTTTTAGTGGATCAGGTAAAGTTGGGCAAAATATTTCTAAATAGTTATGAATGTGCACTTTAAGCCTTGTCACTGTGACAAAACATGTGTCAGTAACTTTATTGGCCTTTCCCAATTGCAACAAAACCATAAAATGGTCGCCATACAAGTAAGACTTGTTGATACATATATCAACATTTTCATTACATTGCTGTGTATATTGATGCAATAATTGTGTCACTTGACAAAAAATTGTGTTTGTTAGCATCTATCTTCTCTTTAAAAAATTTCCCGGGGGTGTGGGAAGAAATCAAATTAATTAATTCTAATTTTTATTGTGTAGTTAGAAAATTTATTGACGTTTGTGCATCAGTGCCATCAAAAAGTTACTTTTACTAGTGTTAGATACACACAAGAACATTCTAAAAGCTGCCTCTGTGTTCCATCCACCTAATGCTGCACTATTTCATTGTTTTTGTTTTGGTTAGTTCTTGGTATATTGTCTGGTTTTCGTTTGTTCGATTGAACCCTTTTAAATTTTTATTTCTATAATTTATTCTTGACATTAAAATATTACAATTACCATGACACATTAACTAGTTGAACAAAAAACTTGTTAATACTTGGTAAACTTTAAAAACAACTCGCAAAAGCTTTTCCGCCAATTTCTGCATTTGCATGTCAAATTTCATCATCTACATTGAACTAATCTGAACAAGACACTTGTCAATTTTTAGTAAAGGTACTTATAAAACAAGTCAACGTTTTCGCCCACTTCTGCAATCACGTGTCAGACTGCGATTTATCCTAAAAACATTTTTATTGCTTAAACTTTGATTTAGTTTTGAAACTCCCGAGGTTGAAATATAATTTATGCTACATGTTGACAGGTGGACTACTGGAAACATTTTCAATTTTCTAAATTGTTGTATTGATTGCTCAAAAGGTTCTAAGGTTTTCTTAGACGAATAAGAAAAAAGAGCAAGATGCGGCAAATATGTAAGTTTTTAATTTTTTAAAATATTACGAACATCGCATTATGTTGTTAACAGTTAATTGTGTTGAAACGTTTTTTAATGTTGCATTTTTGTCTTATTTGCAGTGCCGTCGAATTGAATTATAAAAAACATTCAAAACAAATAAAACAGAACTATTTTTCTAAATTGGTGTTCACATGCGAGCATAGTGGACCGAAAACATTTTTCCTTGAATGAAACGCACTAGAACCTAATATCTAAATTTATCTGCAACTGATACAATTATCTACAAACAATATTTTATGTCATGGCACATTGTTTTGCTTGTTGACTGTGACGTTCTCTTATTGTAGTTAGTTTTTATCAATCAATAACGAATCATAGCATTCCTGCTTGCATAATTTTCGTATCAGGTTTGCAAATTTCAACAGATAATAATTGTACAAGGTGTAATGAATAAGAAAATTGTTATGCGCAGTAATCATAATATGAACAATCGCTTATCGTATTTATGTTTTCTTTCATAATTTTCGCATCATATACATAATGCGTGTACTATGAGGATATCCAATTTTAATGTGTCTTTCATGTTATTTTAGGCGACTGACTATCCAAGTTTTCGGTACACTGCAGCCAGATTATGCTGTCACATTGAGCAACACTGTCCCGAATTCAGAGCCGAACTGCATCTGACGTGCCAGAAAAAGATGAATGATCACACCAACAAATCGGGGCTTTTGCTTTTCGTGGCCGAACTTTACACTCAACTACATTTTGCGAATATTTACGGCTATTATTTGATTGGTGCCTACGAGCATTTACTGACACTTGGAGGAAACGAAAATGTAAAATGCATATGTCAAGCTCTGAAGGTAAGGATCGTTGTCTTGACAATTGGGCTGGTCTACTGTGCAAGTTGTAGTTGACAGGTTACTCACTGGAGCAGTACGACAAGAAAGCACTGGATGATGTTTTTATAAAGCTTAACGAAATCAAGTCATCTGTCACAGGAACCGCTCTCAGTCTAATCAATTCGGTAATTAATCTAAGAAGTTCGAGATGGGGACATGACAGTCCGGTCAATTCTACCTCTGATAATGCTGAATCAGAGCCAGTGATTTGGGATGATCATGCCCCGATCTTTTGCGCGGCAGATGGAACATCATTCACAACTGAAGAGAGCGATTTTCTAGCAGCGCATATGAATGCGGCAGAAGACTACTTGACGTTCGTATGCTATTCATAATTAAAATTCTCTATTAAATATTGACTTTTCAGAGATACATCAGATCCTGATGAACTGTGCGATCCTGAACCTGAAATGGACGAGGAGATTCAAGCCGCGTTTAAAGATTTCGTCAAGTTAAGTAAACGATAGTATGTTCCTTCAAAGTGTAATTTTTTGAATTTGATTTAAAAAGTTAGCTCCCTGTATATAAATCAAAAAAACAAAACAAGTTAGTGACAGTAGGAGTTTAAGAGCAACCCCAAAGAGGTCTTAATTGTAAAAACCAAGGCATTGTCCACAGGGTTGTGTTTTTTGGCGGTTCTTACAATTCAGATCGAGTTTTTGAAATAAATTCAGAAATATGTTTTCGACTATCCAAGATCTGAATTGTGCGTCGCATGTGACTCCAGCATTACTTTATTGAGATAATATAATGATGAAAATAGAGTACTATTTTGTGAACAGTAATAAATTTAGTGTTGTGTGGAAATCTGAAAAGTGAAGAAATAATATTGCAAGTTTCTCTACACACAGAGGTGATATGATTTTAATGCTAAAACTATGAAGCTTGTCTGATTGATATTAGTTAAAATATATGTTATTTTGTATGACGTCGTATTTTTCACACCCCTCAACTCGATCGTTACTACATAAGATGAAATGCTAGATGAGCAAATTTGTTTTAATTTAAAGTTTAAACAATTTAAAGATATAATGATAGGCGATGGTAATAAATAAAATATTTATGAGTAGTAATATATTTCAAATACGTTTACAAATGGTATATAGTCGCATCTAAGCACAAAACATCTCTGTACATAAACTTAAAAAAAAGAAAACAAAACGCAACTCATACTAGGTTTAACGCCCCAATAAGTGAAATGAATTTGATAACACGTAACAAAATTGCCCAAACTTGAATTTTATCAATCAAATAAATAATGCATTATTTGCTCCAACAAAAAATCTATATCTATGAAATATTGAGTAAGGTTAACTATTGCATTTGTGTGTACATTTATCCTGAGGAATTTTTAATCTAATTATAGAGATTACAGTATACTTCGACAATATGTCCGGAAAGGTGCCTGAAAAGTGGTTGTAGTTAAAATTTGCGTTGAAATTTTTGAATTCTCGTTCAGTTTTCGTCTAATACCTTAATCTCTATGTTCTCTACAATTTTCGCCCGCGGCCCTATTTACCCTCGAATGTCTTGTCATTGCGAGAGCTGTAAATACAATATCTGTACGGTGAGGCTGAGCTTTTTTTTGTAAAGCGACGGCGAAGATGAGCGGTTTAGGTAGCGATGAATCACAGTTAAATGTAAACATGATAAATACGGCCGCGCGCGCATTTGGCAAAAACTTGACAACAAATTTACTCTTGTATAAAACTCTGACATGAATTTGTACCTTGCAAACAGCACTAT
This sequence comes from Eledona agricola, assembly GCA_964023215.1. Lineage (NCBI taxonomy): Eukaryota > Metazoa > Arthropoda > Insecta > Coleoptera > Tenebrionidae > Eledona > Eledona agricola. The sequence continues at coordinate 27,348,076 of OZ026855.1, forward strand.
TGTTATTTAAAAAATATTTACCATTTAATGGTTAACCACTTTCTTTATAATAATGAGGATAGCTACATCTGTATTTACATATTGACAAAAGACAAGAAACACGTCGGTTTAACCATCTACACAAGATTGTTGTATGTAACATTCATTATTACTGTATAATGGTATGTATAGGTAGTGAATAATTTGTGCAAAAAATCTAACAAATTATCGGTTCATCGCTAATTCTAATCAATATAAAAAATCTAGCTATTACTTTTAATTTTGTAAGAGAAATTATTTCAAATCAGTCTTAATTTCGCACCAGTTTATGTTTCCAATTCACGGTCTCTTTCTGCATTGTTTTTGTTTGCTCATATATTTGTTTTCGTGTTTCTTTCCCCAACGCATTAATTAATATGTATACCGAAATCTCGTGCACAACAGTCAACTACGTCTGGCTCTGAACATCTTCCCCCTTCTGAAATTGAGGTATGAGAGTTTACATCGATCATAAATAAATTGAGGAAAAAGGTGTCGTGTCTACATATGGAAATCCAACTTATTTTACATAGCTGAAACTACTACGTACCTGTACAACTTAAAGTTACCGTGTTACATGATTAGAATAATATATAACTATATATTATTATGAGTATACAACTTTAACCACTTAAAAATATTCTTATGCAAACTATATTTTGTCAATGTTTTTGTAAAGTGCACGCTGTGTAGACGACACTCTTCGTTTTATCGATTTTTTCGCAAAACTAAATATGTTAGGCTCACAACAATTACATATTAATTTTCGTTTTTATAAATATCCTTAAAAATATAGTTAGCACAATTAATTTCTTTTCTTATTCATACACGTTAAAAATTACAATTTCCTCCTCACATCAACTTAGGTCATATTTACAAATAAAAAATTATGCAACAACTATGATAAAACTTTTTAGGTCTACGCGCTTGCACTAATTAGTTGTAGAAACGAAAAATTACCGAGAAAATATACGTATAATCGACGCGGACGACCGACACAACCGTCGGACGTCCACTTTTTAGGAACTACGAAATTTTACACCCTCTTCTTGCATTCATAATGAAACCGTCACTCGAAAAACGTCGATGTTCACGACGACAAAAACAAAATTACTCTCCTGTGTTATCGGCTCTATTGTTGACTAGCTTACTTACTGAACCCAACAAACTTGAAAAGCGAAAACTATCCAGCAAAGAAAAATGTACAGAACGTTACGCACTATTCTCTATCTACAATATTTATAAAACTCCGCTCGCCGCCTCGATCGTTTCGAATCGGTACGATAACAACAATTCAATAAAAATATTGTCTTTTGTAACACTATTACTTTGCTGTTTGTGTAGAAAATAATTGACATTGTTATGGCTTTGGCATTTCGGCAGTTAATAATATATGTTTTACGTAGTAAAGTAGCACCGACCCAAAACGGCCGAACGTAGAACGAGCGAAGAAACAGGAAGGATCGTCACGTGCCGTCGAGAGATGCACACCACGGAAAATAAGATCGGTTCGGGAAGAAGCTGTCGGTTTTTTTTTTTATTTTCGTTCTCTAAACTATGGAATGAGTGGACAGGCAGTACGGTACGGTATCTCTTGTGGATATGAACTGAACCGGGCAGTGGACTGAATTATTTACACGTTCACACAGACCTTTCGCGCGAGTCCCATGAAACATTTTCAACGATTTCAACGAATCGGCGTGCGATCACAGGACAGATTTACACTTTTAATACTCAGAAATAAATCACTGTTATATTAAAACGACTTATAGATATTAATGTTCGTACGAACGTCCTCCTATCACTGCACACACGTTTGCTCACCTGAAATAATTAGTCAAGTGATATATACGAAAAATGCTAGATCTAGATGTTACTACAATTTATTTTTTAAAGTCGACCCCAAACTAAAAGAATTAAATAAGTATTTAAATGATTTGACGCACTTGTAAAATTTAAGGTGGAATATAAATAGAATGTCTGGCAGGTGATAACGGTGAGGATGAGTCGGGAAAACGCAAATATTCAGAGGAATCAGTGGAGGTAAGTGGTAACAAGAAAAATAGAGTATGAACGCATTAGGAGAAAAGCACAAAAAACCGACGGATGTTTCTTTTTGTGCAACACGGAATAAAATCAGCATTCCTTTTACTTACAGGTGCAATATGCAATAATTCAAATTAATAATTTTATTCTTCACAATGCGGTATGAGTGATAACGGTTTATATTATTCAAGAAAGAACAAACCACAAATGAAGGTAAATTGGTTAAAACGATAAAATGAGTAAAGTATATGGAGAAAAGCGCAAAAACTGGCCGGTTTAAAATGTTGAGATGGTTTACTGAAAATTAGTAGAAAACCCTTTACCAATTAAAAAAAATTAGTCAACAAAATGAAGATTTAAGTGTCGTATTATAGCATGTTAAACAAGGCAAAGTTGTTAGTTAACGTTTGAAGACTAAAATAAAAACAGTGTTAACTTTTCAAGAGTTTTTGGACGGATTTAAGGATTAATAAAATAGAATAAACTATAAATTCCTGAAGGATAACACGTGTTCTTAACTGATTTTGTATTAGAATATACCGACGAACCTTAACTTCAATAAAGTTACAATATTAATCAAAAATCACATTTTGCTGCATGTTATTCTCCAAAAACTTTGAGCGCATTAGCTGTTAAATAAAAAAGTGAGCGATCAGTTGCTTACAGTGAACTAATTTCGTCCCAGTAAATATACAGTGTGGATGAAAAGGTTCGAACAAATTCGATAACTTTTTTATGGGGAGCAACATAAAAAATTACTACGACATAAAATAAAATAAAAAATCGTAGGATAAAATCACATCATGTTACAGCGGCCGCTTAGATTTTCGTTGATCTCGCAAATGAAATTGAACAAAATGAAAAAACATTTTTCTCAAAAATATTCTTACGTAACCTATTACAAATTTTATTGTTTTATATGCAAAAAAAACATGGTATCTAAAATGACGCAATCAAAAATTGCCATTAAAAAAAATGACGTCGTACCCTTGAGAGATGACATAACAAAGCAAATTTTTATGTCAGAATTAGCGCATTAAAAATTAAAAACTAACGCGTCCGAGCGATTTTTTCTGTCGCTCCTTATAAAAAAGTTATCGAATTAGTTCCAACCTTTTCATCCACACTGTATATGGTAATTCACTTGTGCGCTTTCTTCAGATAAATACGAGTATATATTTCTGCACTTACCTTTCAGAAGATTACAACCAATTCACATTTTAAGTTCCTCTGAGGTTCTGAAGTTAGAGAGTGTCTTCTTAATCCTCAACGCCGTCAATCTCGCCGTCGCATTGTGATACCAACACTCTTTCATTAACTTCAACATGACGCGCAGATGCTCACAACTCTGCCAACGATTGGGTATGTTTGGCCTCTGTTTGTCCACACATACCACTCTGTAAAAGACCACGTTGCGTATCCACTATGCAATCATCCAACAAAAATTTCCACGCACCTCCTCATCTCTTCTATGGTGGGATCAGATGGCACAGCATCGTAAAACGGTAACTGATACTCGTCGTAAATACCTCCGACATTACATCTCCTCGCGATCTCCCAAAATATTAGACCCAAGGCGTAAACGTCGGCTCTCTTGAACGAATCAAAATGATTAACGTTCATGGTTTCGTCTAAAACCTGCAACGATATAAGCGTAAAAAAACATCGATCACGTGGAAAATCGTGAATTATTACTTCTGGAGCCATGTATCTCTTGGTGCCGACCCGGTTATTGAGCGGGATATCTACAGTGTCGGTGGTGGCGTCGTGACGCACCGCCAACCCCAAGTCGCCGATCGCGCAAGTGAAATTCGACTTGACCAGTATATTCTTGGACTTCAAGTCGCGATGGGCGATCGCGGGTTTACCTTGTGTGCCCATTATGTCCATGTGTAAGTGCGCCAAGCCCGTGGCTATGGAGAGGGCCATCCGTATCATTCCCTTGGTGTCCATCGTGTTCCGACCAAGGAAGTCGAAAAGGGAGCCGTATTCATGATAATCGGTAATCAGCCACAGCTGGGTCCACGTCCCGTTATCTAATCGACAAAAAACGTAGACCCGGACCGACTCGCCGTTACGTTCTTTTACCTTTGTTGTCGGCGGCGATGAATCCTAAAATGTTGTCGTGTCTAAGCATGACGGTCTGGTAGATTTCGGCTTCCCGGAACCACGATCTCTCCTCTCTGGAGCTGAAAATTTTGACGGCGACGTTCTCGCCTCTCCAACGACCGCGCCACACCTCTCCGAATCGGCCCTGGCCAATGATCTCCACCAACTGAATCTGGCGAGCTATGCTGCGCTGCACCAGCAACGGCAAACCTAAAAAGACAAATCACTGCTTTGAAAAACTTAATACTCTTGTTCTAGAACTTAAAGACACACAAAACTCCCAAAGTGATTTGTTAAACAATAAAAATAATAACACGAATCTTAAAATTAGAAGAAGAGAGGCGTACTTTAAGGTGCGTACCTGAACCACTGCCGCTGGTCGTCATTTCTATCATATGCTGCAAACTCACACCTTTCAAAATAGGATGATCCGGTGCCTCGATGCTATCTTCGCCATGGCGAAGATGATGGTGCATCCCGCTTCTTTTACGCCTCGACATGTAGAAATAACCAACGACAAAAACAACGACCACCACTATTACAAAAATGGAGGCCAGAAGCGTTATTTCTAACGAGGAGAAGCTCGAACTCTTGGGAACTAATAAAACAGGAATTAATCATTGTTTCTTCTTTAAGAGAGTTAGTTGAATAAATAATAAAATCCACTGACTCAAAGCGCAAACGTCCTACCTCGTTACATTGTTACCACAAGCAAAGCGTCACAGCAAGCGGACCATGCACAAGAAAAATGTTTGTGAATTGTTCGTCGCCTCAGTTTTTAATATTACTTAACTGCCGAACAGTCCACTAAGAAGCGATTCAATGAATGCATGAAAAAGTTACATGACTGCAGGGACAATCTACCAAAACATAAACGGACGTCACTATGTATGTATTGCATACTTCGTTGGGACTTTGGTCAAATATTAGTAAAAATTATTTTCTTCATTAGTAGGAAAACTTGCAAAGTAAAAATGAAATTATGTATGTTAACTGTTATATCGACTATTGTTTTATAAACCCAGCTCCCCTTCGATGCAAATGAAACATTTCTTTGGTGTTTGCAAAAAAAGACACGTTTCAGTGTTTCATTTGTAGTGAAGCGGACCGTATGAAAACTACTGGAATATTTATTGCCAAAAAATGCATTAGTCATTTGGAAATATTTGGCTGGAATATTTCATTTAATAAATTGCCGTGAATGATCGATTACTTTTTAAGAATCCGATGAAAAATAGCATGCAAAACTGCATTCGACACAAAATGATATAACTTCACAGATCATGACACTGGACAAGCGAAACAAAACAAATCGCTTATCGAAATTTCGAAACGCCCAATGATAAGACTCGTATCGACACTGATTGAAGCCCTTTTAATTTCTGTTCAAAAATCTAACCTGCTTCCTGTGCATTTTCTGACCAGGATTCGGTCGATAACGACACACTTAAATTAGCATTACAAAAATCTCTATCGTTACAGCAAGCTGATGCCTTGTCAGCCTTCATTTCGTCACAATAGGAGTTCGGCTTACCGAACATATGATAAATTTCCGGTATTTGATTATTGTCGATGCATCTATAAACAAAAAAGTGACGTATTACATGTTCGGATAGCAGCATTTCGGCTGCCGATCGATTTTCGAATATCGACGGCATTTAGTTTTTTAGCTTCGAGAGATGCATGCTATGTAACTAGTTACGTAAGCGGGGTTTGCGCAACTGCCACCTGCTACTAGGAAGAAATCTGAAATTAAAACTTAAAACAACTAAAAAAGTGCACCACACACGCACGCAAACATTCCCGCGACTTTCTCGTGGATGGTTGTGTGGTCCGCTTTTGCGATTAACTTACAAACTACTCACTACAGACAGTAATGCTAGAAAAGTGAACAGATCAATTAAAGCTGATGCTAATTACAGCGGAAGAAACTACAACCTTGTTAAAAAAGACAGGAGAGGCTATATTTATGCTCTATAGTGCTGCTGAAGTAAAGTCGAAGTAATATCGAAAATAAAAAGTTGATTTTTTGAGGGGTGGCAATGCACATTTTACCTTGGGGCTTTTGCATTAGTTGGGGTGAAAGGTGTACATTGCAGTAATCTTCGTCTTTGCAGCACTCCATGGCAAATGAAGTATTGAGGGGGTTCTGCCGATGGCAGAACAAGGGATTATTGGGAGGTACTTGAAGGTCTCTCTCCAGGCACCTAAATTTCATGTGATCGATCAAGAACAGCCAATTAGAATAATAACAAAATTGATTTTATCAGTTTCGTTTTTTTGTTTCCACAACAAATTTTTGCAATATCCACGTTAGCCGAATGTCTTCTTGATAGCCAGTCTTGGAGGAAGTGAGGAACAGGAAGGGGATCATCAGTGGGTGAAGACTAGCGCTATAATAAAGATCATCTAAAGAATTGTTGCTAGCTGCAAAAACCTACTCGTTTTTTGCAACCAACAAACTGCGTTCTCAATCAAGTAAATAACAACAAAAAAAAAAGAAAAAACTGTTAGTGTGAAAACTTGCATTTAACACAAATGTTAAACCGTTAGCTGTATTATTTAATAATCTGGGATCTGGGGATGACCACACTGTTACCTGTAGGAATGATTTCGTTATTTTGAGGCACTGTTGCTAGTCGTGCCTCCAGATCGGCGTTACAAAAATCCCTGTTACGACAGCAGCGTCGAGCATATTCTGCCGTGGGACTGCTTCGGCACCAAATCGGATCTTCAGGTGGGAAATAGTCGCGTTTGTCTAAACAGCTGGCGTGGTTTTTTACAGCCCGTTAGTAATTTAGCAATTATTTCAAAGAAATCTTATAAATCGGTACAATCGTCATTGTGAAATTTGAATGGTTTTTCAAAATGTTTCACTCCCAACAGCTCCACAACTCCACCACGGCGCCCAAGTTTTCACCCGACCAAAAAATTGAGAATATATTTAGTTTTATGAATGTTATTGACTAGACGTTTTACTTAGTTACATGCGAAAGCACCGTTGCAACTTTTACACGTCTGTTATTTAAGGATGTGTATTTAAATAATTATTTTCAAACGGTCTACATCGTCCCTGGTGGAAACAACTACAATATTAAATATACGACAAATTTGAATTTACTTTAAGTTATGAATTCAAAGAGTTCGTCTAATCTTTGAAACGGACCTTTAGCAATGTGATTGCGTCGAGATCACAGGTGGAATTTACTAAAAGCGTTTTATTTGAAAGTTACTTAATACTACTTTCTGTTCCAAAATAATATCACATTTGAAATTAATATATTCGGAATATTAATAGATTTTCGGTAACTTTGAGTGAACTATACCAACGGAGACAACACTATTATGGCATAATGAACCTAGGAGTGGCTTTTAAAGCAACGTTAAAAGAAATCCCGAAGGCATATTAAATTATATTAACACGTAGGAGTAACATTTTATAAAATATGTAACAATTGCTCTTATTTCATTTTGACGTTTTTCACATCGTTCCAGAACTTGTTATATCGATTTGTTTTTATTTTATACAGCAAAAAAATTACTATAAGAATTAACTTCAATATATTCTTTCTGTCATTGCATTTTAAGTGACGTGAGTGACTACACTCATCCAAATCGAATATCATCTGCCGATGACGTCCATTTCTTCAAAATTGTTAACACAAATTTAACTAATAAACCTAACGTAGTTCATTTCAATATTAATTCGACCTCGAACTGTAACCTGATATAAAACAGAAAGTTAGATCAATCAATGAACCAAGAAAAAACTGCAGGTGTTCAGAAAAACGGTACAGAGCTTTGCGACATATTCCAATTGGATAAGTGATCAGCACTGTTTGGACGCTCTCAGACCCAGCAAACGTCTATTATCTACAATTAATGGGTCAGATCTTTCAGCTCCCGTTTTAGAACGATTGAAACCGATCAATTTAAAAGTTAGTTGTTGACCAGATATTCACGAATAACACTTTCACAACAGTTTATTTGTTGCAGCTCTAAAACAATGAGAAAGATAAAGAACATGCATTTATGCAATGCAAACAACGTCGAAACGTACTTTTGACGATCCTAAACACGACCTCAAAAACAATAAACAGTGAAACGTCGGTCGTTATCTCCTCTCATATTCGCCGAGCAATTATTGGAAAAATCTGAATCCGAGTGCGAGTCTATTTTCGCTTATCACGCCTCATTATTATGCGTTATCCATTATTAATACGGTAGAATAATCTTTTACAAACTTATTACTATGCGTTATCCATTATTTATACTACGACAAAATCATCGTTTGCATAACAATCGGAGCAAAATATCGGGCGGCGTTTTACCCGCCGGCAGAATCATAAATCTGTTGGGAGCATCTTGCATTAGAAACGAAAATGAAACGAAAGAACAAAAAAGAGAAAAAACCTGTGGGAATTGAGGACTGTTTCGGTTTGTGGTCAATGCGACTGGCTACCAGCTTATGATAAAAATCTTGTCAACAAAGTTTGGATCACAAAACGCGACATCATCCTTGCAGATAAAACGCTCAGCGCCGAACAGAGATTGATTCGGGTGCCTAAGTGGAAAAAACATTGACCCCGCAAACACAACAATTCGTGGAATAGGCACATTTTTTGATCCAAACTTAAAATACTAATACTAATCATTGACACGGACTTGTTGAAGATTTAAGACGGCGACGACGACTAGAGTCCTGCCAGTTGTACGAAAACTTCCTAAATTGAATAGCTAAAGACGTACCTATAACCGTGTCCATGCTCTCCCGTTTTAGTAAGGTAGGTGCTCGTAAAGCAGTACCCATCCGTCTGACAGGTATAATTTGATTCCCTGCACACGTCGCATTTGCACTTGAGCGATTCAACCCCTAAAACAGAGCACGGGGGTTAAAACGTGAACCATGTGAGAGCGATTGTGGATGGAATCGAATGGTAGAATAGAATATTAATTGTCGCTAACCTTGAACTTGTTTACGAAAATTTCGTGGAAAATTATGCAAAAGGGGTAAAGGGGGCTGACGCAAATGACGCGATGGGGGGCTGTGAATAGCAGTGTTTTGTTTTGCGGAGGACGAAACGTCAAAACGCAACCATCACTTACCAATAATGAAATGACCCAGCCAAAATACACAACAAAACACAAATAAAATAGTCCCAGGCATGGTGTGGCGTGTCTTAGGGCGCATCGTGCACAACGAAAAGTCTGCTCCGATTAGAATCCGCGCGAATTAGCATAATTATTTACATGTTCGCGGAAAAAAATTCGGCGAAAAACCATAGTTGTCTGCCATTAGGAGGACACTTCAATTATTTGATAATTGTTTACACTTCCACTTTGTACTTGGCGTTGACATTATCGACGTTGGTCATGCGGCGACGGCCCATCGATACGAAGACATGTCATCAACAAAACACCACTTTTTTTAAAGAAAATTAAACTCATTTAAAAACTAGAATGACCGAATCAAAAATATCAGCCATGTCAGTCTTGCTCTTCACCGTTTGGTGATTGACATGGACGCGAGAGGGCGCCGATTAAACGTCAGCAAACAGCGCCAGTTTTGAAAATTACCGCAGTAGCGGAGCGGAAATTGTAAAACTCATTTGTGGTCCAAACCGAAACCGATGAGATTTGCATTAAAAAAAGTGTTCAATTCTCAGCATTGAATGTCAATAAACGCGGCGTGGCTGACCAGCAAAATAAATAATAATATTGCATAAGCAATTTTCTTCTAAACATCCTCCAATTACTGAAATTCGAACAATGCGAGTTGTAGTAAATGCGTAACCTGCAGAATATTTTGTTTCCCGTTATTTATAGGCGAACTGATTTGCATAAATCCATACGCAAACATAAATTAATCCCTTCTATAAAATATTGAGGTGCGCATGGTAGATTCACAATAACTATTTTTTGTTCATTAGTTCCGGTTTGATTTTTACATGTTTTTATTTTATTACGAAGCTCAAACGTGAAGCTGCAAATAAATTAAACGTTTATGCCGTTGCTGTTTTGAATGTGGGTTTGGATTAGTAATTAGGATTGCGCGTTGACAATGCTTGTTTTAATAAATGTTTCTGTTAACAAAGGTTAACAGTTTCAGTTGTCTGAAAACCTAACACCGTTTATATTTTCAAATAACCGCTAACTTGAAACGCTAAAATATCGTAATTTTTATGATTAATGATTATAATCGTTAAAATATAAAATACGAAAATTTAAACCAATCATAAACGCAAAAAATTTTAAAATAAGTCAAGGATCTTATAAAGGATGCGCAAATATTGTAATGAAACAACAAAGAAGAATAACACTTTATTTATTGCACTTTACACGTGCAAGTTTTGCAGAAAATACTTGTCGCGGGAAATGTATAAAATCTAAAATATTTATTATAAAATGCATAATATAAAGTCATGATTTCCTATATCCACCATTCCATCACTAAATTTGTTCGAACATATTTGAACTTTGGAAAAAATTGTACATCAGTTATGTGCGTTCATTTAGCCACTAAATATAAAATTGGATAATGGAAAACTATGTACGTAAAATCCTAAAATTAAAATTAAATAGGAAAATATAATAGGTAATACCGTTTTTATAACTTAGTCGGCATTCAGCTATTAAGTATAGAAGGAATACTGAATTACGTTAAATTTGATATACTGTTGGGACTCACTCCACTTAAATGAAGTTGAAAGAAAAATACTGACTCAAGTAAAATATCAATCAGTCTCAATATTTAGAAACACGGAATTGCAACTTGTCTTTACTAGCAAACACAAATTTATCTTAGAAAAATTGAGATAAAGGATAACGTGAAATAGTGTATGATTGCGTTGTATTGGACAACTCCTTAATCTTGCCATAACTTGGAACATTGAACATCAAATTGTGTAATTGTTAATTAATGTAGACAGGAAGTTCCACCACAATATCTCGTCAAGGCGGGTCTTTGTAGGCATTTCCCGATCGTCTGAACATGGAATCCCAGCTCGATTAAAGCTTTATGGTCTAGAATTTTTCGGCCGTCGAAAATGTACGCCGGCTTCATCATCGCGTGGTAGATTTTATGATAGTCCAAAGTCTGAAACAATCGCACAATAACAACAACCAACATCGAACTGCTACTACCTTGAATTCGTCCCATTCGGTGCATAAAACTATCGCGTGCGACTTTTCACAAGCGGAATATGCATCTTGATACACAGAAACTGCATTTTTTACTTTTTCCGGGGACTCGCATACCGATGGATGCGTCAAATCGGTGTAAATCTGCTCTTCCTCAACTTTGGGGTCGTAGATTTTCAGCGCTGCGCCTTCGTCGAGAAGAGTCTTGGCCACGTGGATCGCGGGCGTTTCCCGCGTATCTCCCGTGTTCTTCTTGAACGCAAATCCTAAGATCGTGACGGTTTTGCCGCTCACTGTGTTGAAAAGTGACTGAATGACTTTGCCGGTAAACCTGGACTTTTGGTACTCGTTCATGTCCACCACTTGCTGCCAGTAAGCCGCCACTTCTGGCAGATTCAAGCACTCGCAGATGTACACCAAGTTCAGGATGTCTTTTTGGAAACAGCTCCCGCCAAAACCAATAATTTCAAACGTGAGTCAGTTTAACGTTGGACAAATGAATTAAATAGATACCTATGGAAGCTTGGAGGAATTTAGAGCCAATCCTGGAGTCCAAACCAATGGCTGTCGCCACTTCTGAGACATCAGCACCAGTGGCTTCGCAAACTGCCGACAAAGAGTTTATGCTGGAAATGCGCTGGGCCAGCATCGCATTCGCGGCCAATTTCGACAATTCAGACGACCAAGTGTTTGTAGTGAAAATCTTCTCTCTGGGAATCCAGTGCTGGTAAATCGAGCACAGCTCTTCGATGGCCGCTTTCCCCTCGCGGCTCTCTTCACCGCCGATCAAAACGCGATCGGCGTAAATCAAATCGTTTATAGCCGTGCCTTCCGCTAAGAATTCAGGATTCGAGAGTATCTGATACGATACTCCGGGTCTTTGATTGGCGCTCAAAATTTTCAAAATGCTTTCGGCCGCTCGAACGGGAACCGTGCTCTTTTCTACCACGATTTTGTCGCTTTTGGCGATTTCTGCAATCATTCGTGCAGCGCCCTCCACGTATCTTAGATCAGCAGCTCTGCCCTAAAACCGAAACTTTTTGTAGCCGCGTTGTAAAAAATATCTTGTTGTTAGGTAATAAAATATCTAACTATTTACTGAACGGTTCTAATGATTTCGATCGAAATTTCAATTACAAGAAAATTCCCTGTTTCATCATGGATTAGACAAATTAAACAAAGCACAAAAAAATTAATTTTAAACGTGAATTAGGAACGTGTATTAAGAAATTCCGATATGTGAAAGATTGTTATCCAGTATTACATCAGATTTTTTATTTAAAATGTACTTGTTCCGTTCTCAAATCGACCGAACGTTGAATTTCACCGAACGAAATTTTTGGTAAAAGAACGGCGAGATTTATGCAGTGATATTCGTGTAGTGTTCTGAATAAACAGAAAAAAACTCCTGCATTAAACCAAATCCCGTGGATTTAAATCTAACGTTACAGTGCTTTATAAAAACTACCTATAATAGATATGTGTAATTTTTACAAGTATTGTTATAAAAATGTTGGATTCCGTATTTCAAGACCAAATTTAATTTATAAAAAGACCTTATTGCCAGTAAGAAATTCAATATACAATGGTGCCAAAAAAATGGGGGTCCTTTGTATGAAGTAAAGCAATAAATTTTATCGTCAATACGAGTACAAGTCAAAATGTTGCGAATATGAGTGTCATTTTTGTAGGTATTTTGAGATTCCACATCGACTGGTCTAAACAGCATAAGTAAATTTCGTTAAAATAATATTTGAATCGAATTAATGATTTTACATAGTTATAAATAAGTACTTTTTTTATTATATATTTTATTATATTATAAATTATTATGAAACGAAAATTTTTATAATATTGTAATAAAAAAAAACACAAAGTTTCTAAATTACTCGCCAAACGATAAAGCGAAAAAAAATATTTTAATGCCAAAATTTTAAAACGCGTTTTTCTCGGTTTGCATAATTTTGACTTTTACTAGTTTGACCACCAACCATAGATTTATTATGTGTAAACTGATTCCACGAATAAGATCGTCTCTGCTCTAAAGCAGCGAATGAATTAATGTGCTTAACAGCTAATTAAAAAAAAGTCCTAATTTAAATAAAAAGATTGTGCACATGACTGACACCCCATTGTTTTTTCTTCGTTTTATTAATGTAATACATATATCTCCTGTGTTGAACTTTTCCTGATATTTGAAAGAAATAACGCGTTGTCCACGTTTCTGATGCTATAAATTATCAATTACCAATTATAACAACTTAAGCAATTTTATGCAAGAATATACCTACTAAAATTGGTGTCAATACCAGTAAGTAGGTACATTATTAGTAAAAATACAAAATTTAAATAAACAAAATTCTGCAAATCCCTCAATAACATCTAAATAGAAAATTAACTATGTTTAAGGGATCATTAAATTGATAATTAAAAAAATTAATAAATTTTATATTTTCTTTCCTATATTGACATCTCATTTATTATTTATTTTATTCAGAACATTGATAACATACGTTTACGTGTGTTGTCTTTTTTATCGAGATACAACTAGTTATTTTATATTAAAATGTTTTTTGGCAACAATACATAACAATGTAAAATAAATAATACTGGATAAAAACATTTTCGATAGTTCATAGCACCACGGGTTGAGTTTAAATTTATATCCGAATTAAAAAAATTGCAATGTTTTTTCAAATTGATACCGGTTTGCCTGTCTATAATTGATTTTTTTTTAATTATGCATGGTTTAGAATTTTCATTTATTGGAAAAGTTTGTTAATTAAATCAACGTTGTATCTCTATATGAACTTCGACACCCCGACTTTGAAACATATAGAATACAGGATCAAAACCCTTTATTTTAAAATTTAGAATTTATGGAGAAGATATCAACAGTCACAAATCTATCATGTTTCATACAATATGTATCTGAAGTACTAGAAAATATAAGTGAAGTCGACATGATTTACGATTTAATTGATTCCGATAATTTCATTAAAATTGTTCAAAAAATATTTGAGCTATACTTTATCTTGTTAATACTGGGAAATACTTTATTGATTAATAGTGAACAGATCGACGTCATTTTGTAAAGACTTAACTCGAAGATATAGGTATAACAATAATTTGGGACAAAAATTGTTTGAAACTGATCAATTCTTAATAATTACACGTCACAAATATTTACAATTCGCGATGTTATCATCAAATTTAAATGTGATAAGAAGAGACGTGTGGCACTAAAAACAATAAAAAAGTCACGTCTCTAATTAAAATATTAATGAACGATCGATTTTCATTGTTTTATAGACGTCTTTATCAACATTCCCAATGTGATAGTTATAGCGGCTTCAAGCTTAAAACCTCAAGGATTATTTTTTATTGCACTTGAAACTCATAATCAAAGAACAAAATTTGATAGTTTTATGTGAACAACGCTTGTCACTTTTTCATTTTAAAATTATCAAACTCATATGATAGTTACAGTGACAATAGGCTTCAATCGTTCAAAATTAGTGTTTAACTGTACTTTAAATCGTCAAACTGGGAACGAAATTTCATATTTTTGTGTGAACTGATGTTGTAAAATTAAATTTATCGCTGAAGTTGTTTGTTTACATAAAAAAACGATTTGATCAATACACATGATGGTTACAATAGTTTTTTACCACAAACCCAATATGAAAAGCTTGCACAAGATAATTATGTATGAGCACTATACAACCGACCATTTCATCATTATTGCTAAATTAAGGATAAACTAAAGTGGTCAAGGCGACTGAGAACTCACCTTCCCATTACCAATGGTCTTTGTTGGGGTGTTCACGGAAATAAATATTAAATCAGCTTCTAAAATAGCGGTATTGATGTCCGTTGAAAAAAACAAATTCTTTCCTCTGCACGACTTGACGACGTCATCCAAACCGGGCTGTAATTACACGAATGTGACGTCAACTCTATTAAGATGATAACTAAAATATTTACTTCATAAATAGGAAGTTTATCGGAATTCCACTGGGCAATCCTGTTTTTACACAAGTCCACCACAGTTACTTGAATTTCTGGGCATTTTAGTGCTATGACGCTGCAAGTGGGGCCGCCGACGTACCCAGCACCGACACAACAAATTTTTTTAACAACCATTCTGCAAGCAACGTAAAAATTACAAAGTAATAAGAACTTCACACTAAACTCCAAAGTGTATTGTGGACGATTCAAACTGTAGATTTACTGTTATACAACAACAGAAAATAAGTAAACTCGCCCAAGCAACTTACATGAGGACACGTTGCACTAAACGTACTAAACAAACTTCCAAGAATTAGAGTATCTGTGAAGTAACCTCACAAAAACGAGCCGCACTTTTTTGATGATTACCGGTGATTGAATGTTCCTGAGCTCAGGAACGTAATCCTTTTATAATCTCCCACTACTTGAGTACAAAATTATTCAACATTAAAGAAGCAATAAACAAAGAGAACCGGATTTGGAAATCCTCTTTCCAACTTCCAACTTGACACATTATGTTTGACAATTTTGACCATAGACAAGAGAGAGATTTTGACACATAAGGACGAGTCAATGACAGAAGCCACCAAGAAAATCCATTAAATTAAAAAAAAAAATTGTATTTCCAATCGAAAAACTCTTTATGGTCCGCAGAGCTATATTGGTGTTTTTATTTCGTTAATAAACATAATAAAATAGATCAGTAAACCCAAACCAACAATGCATCTGACTGTATTCTTGGTTGCCTATAATGACTTCATAACGTGCCTAGAAATAAAAACGGAAGCTCAGGAGGCCTTAGAAATTAGGTTTTGTTTTCATTTTTACAGTGTAGACATGTGAAAGTGACAAATCAATTTGACAGGAGTTGTCATTAAAAAAATTGCTTAAGCGACGTCTGGTGCGAAACCTGGAGATGGAACTTGTCGAAGAAGATATTCGATGTATTTTATGTTGGTTACTTTCAAAGAACTTAATTTTTAATTTCTCCAACTCAAAGTCGAAATTTTGATACACTTTTTTAAACGTTGAATTAATTCCATGGCCTACGCAGCATTTGTTAAATCTCCAACTGGTTTCAACTAAGTATAAATTAAAATAAAATAAATTTACACTTAATAATTAATCAATAAGATTAGTTAATTTCGTTCGTATTTGGTAATATGCAATGTTGTTATTTGAAGAAATGCACCGGGGATTAACTCTAATGGACCATATTTCATTAACATTTACTAACGAATACAAATCGAAACATGTTTCTTTTTTTACAATAATTGTAGATTATACATTTCACAAACTGACAATGAGATTATAAAAAATTTTGCGCAATACATTATTATTTACCGTGTGCTACTAAACAATCAATATTTCTGTACGAGTATTATTTAGTATGATTAGTATTATTTTTAACAAATATTTGGGTTCGAAAATTATGGAATTACTTCTTCTTGTTTCGACGAAACTAGTCGACACTAGTTTTACTGACACCACAACTTTTACTGGTGCAATATGTATACTACATATGTATATTTTGCCAAGGTACAAATAAATTTTCAATTAATAAAAAAAAAATATTTTATTTTACAACACCGACAAATCACGACATGTGACAAAAATTGTAAATTAAAATTTGTACAAACCACATCTTTGAGATGGAGTTTCATCAATCTAAATTCGAAAATTTGGCACACTATAGTGATCCAAAGTGATTCCACAGCATACGCTCTTAGATTATTATTACAGCGTAGTTCTTAAAAAAATATATAATTTATTTTGCTATACAAATGCATGTATAAAATTATTTACTTTTAATCTTTTTTAAAACTTTATTTTTATTAAGAAACTATGAGGGTATATTGAAAAATTCCCTTAATTTCAAATATTTTTATTGTTTAATATGTTTTTTCGAAAGCATTTCATCCTGTAAAACTTCAGGCTATTTTTGCAATAATAATTTTTAATTTTTTCTTGGAGATCATCAAAATACTGATAACGGTTTTCATTGGAGAATTTTTGAGAAAGCGATGAAAATCTAATGGAGCAAAATCTGAATTATTATTTATTATTATTATTATTAGGAGGTAGCTGATCTTATCTAATACTGCTGTGGCATTAAAAAAAGTCCAGCTGACAAAACCGATCATGTTCTTGCTTCGACGAAGGTTAAATTTAGGAAGGGAAAGGAAATTTCGACTCAAATGCGTTCTGCATTTGTACCTTTTTTATAGCTTACCAATCTTCAGTTAGAAACGAATCTACTCATTCATCTGGTATCTGCAATATTAGCAACGGTCAACATCATCAATCGTTGGTCTTGTCATACAGTACAAATTGCTGTCTTTATCTATCCTAGCTTCAACCACTTCGCCGATCATTTTCTAAGATTGTACGATTTCTTTTAATTTTAAATGAAGATGCACTAGCCTTCAATACAGTTTTTATTTTATAATTTTTTTATTAATATGAAGTCTTACTTAACAAAAGTTTTGTCATATTTATATACTCGTATTTCAACAGTGGTACAAAGATGAAAAATGGTTCCACTACATCATTAATTAATTTGGCTGCTGACTAGCTAAGTAATGCTTAATAACGAGCCACAAAAAAATTTAATAATAATCACGACTTCAATTAGACAATTTGTCTTTGTAAATTATTTATTAAAAAATACAATTTACTAGTTATAATCCCATTAGTTCTACCAACTTATCGAAGCAAAATATTTTTTTGTAACAAAATAATATTTGTGTTATATCTTAATAAATCCAGTTATTGTTACTTAATTTTGTATTGCCGCCTGTTCTATTATGTAAAAATTTTATTTCATAATGCAGAAATACAAATCAATTTTCATCGACCGTCTTCTAAAAACAGACGAGGTAGGGATGTAAAAAATTGCGAAACGAAATTTTTATGTTATTTTATTAAACTTATTTTACACTTACAACAAGTAAATAACTCTCAATAACATATAGTGCTAATGTGATAGCAAATTTCAGCGCTTTTATACAATAACGAAATAAATACGTAATACTAATTAACAAGAAAATAGAACTAAATATAGTACAGAAAAGAATCACGGAATATATTGGGAGCTGGCCAATACGTCTATTTAAAAAGTAAAGCTGCTAAAGCTGTTAGACTTCACCTTGCATGCAGTGCATTGTAGATTCCTGTGAGAGATCATCTAAAGCTGATTCTAAAATAGCACGCAATCATCAAAAAATTCCAATCGTCTTATCTTTCAGCTGTACTCACCAGGTTGCCCAAATAGCGAAGATTTAGAATTATTCTGCTGCTGAAACGAGTACGTCAAATGAAGATTTATGTGTCTTCCGAAACCGTTGTCATCTCTACTGTTGTGCACTAAAACAACAATTGCAACTTTGACCACAACCACCTCAACCAATCTTCTTACGTTGAGTTTTGATTTTCCCCGTGTGCATGTGCTTCTTCTGCCTCGCCCTCGAGTTCTGGAACCACACTTGCGTCACCCTTTTGCTCAACCCCGTAATCTGCGCGATTCTCTCTAGGTCCTGTCCGTCGGGGTTGGAATCCAACTGAAAATTTGCCTGCAATACTTGCAACTGTTCTTCCGTGAAAGTGGTGCGCACCCTTTTCGCCTTGTTCTTGTGGTAACCTTCGGCGTCGCAACCGTCTGTAAAGTCTGACTTTCTCATATCAAGATGAGAATGGTGGAGATGTATTACCGTCGGAGGAGGTCGTTCCCCCGTCCAGTGTCTCCAGGTAGTGCGCTTTGCACAGGACGCGGTCTTCGTGGAGGGCGAACTCTTCGCCGGTGGAGAGTTGCCGATGACAGGCGGCGCAAGCGAAGCAGGCGAGGTGGTAGACGTGGTCTCGAGCTTTGCGTACCCAATCGCTGGAGGAGATGCCACGGGAACACACCGAGCATTTTGCACCAAAACTTCTACAAAAAAAAGAATATTCAATGAGGTCCAGTGGACTCCTTATTAGTAACAAACAAGCATATAAGCTATTAATAAACAATGCTATATATTGGGGGCTTGTTATCATTTTTCTGATACAGAGACGTTATACCATAGCAGTAGTTGAATTTACAAATTCCATACAAAAAACTTAAATCTGTCATTGAAATATTATATAGGTATTATAAAAAATTTGGATACAATTCATATCCAAGAACATAGACCTAGAAAGCGGCTGTACGATTTACATTATAAAAATAAAGTCGTTTTAAATAATGCAGATAAGAGTAGGAATGATATTAAACATTTTATGTATGAGGAAATATGCAGAATGTGGAAAATAAAGCAGGGACGCATGGAGGAGTACGAAGTAAGCGTGAAGAGTAAATTATTCCAGAAATTAAAATGTCGCTGAAGAGTTATGATAATTGCTTCAATCTAATGTTTCGTAAACAAGATAAGAAACAAAGAATGATTTATAAATTACTAACTATAAATTTTATTATGCATCAAGTATTTCAACATAAAATAAAAATGCTTATGAAGTACACATTTCAGGTATTACAAACAATTAGTTTGCTAGTCAGAAGAAGAAAGGAAGATATATTATAAAGAACTCCAAGCAAAAAATAAAAATAAGTCATAAATTATGTAAGAGTGGTGCTGAAACAAAAAGATATAGTGGAAGGAAACAAGAAGAGCCTAAAGCAACGAAAGTTAAGCATTTTTTAATTAACGCTGTTGTTTGTTTAATCCAGGCGAGGAAGCTCCGTCTTTACCCCTTCTGATAAATTTGCTGCAAATATTACAGTTGTATAGAAACCTCAGAATAAACCGAGATAATTTGTATCGGGTCCATTTTTAGAAAAATAAAAAAGACCAAAATTGCATTTATAGAAGCAACAATGACCCGAAAAATTAGTAGTGCAAATTTTCAGATGGTTCATATAAATAAAATTGATTCTGCTACTAACAGTTTGGCTAAATGTTTATCTCAAATATTTTAACAATTGATTGATTGGTTCTTCTTCTTCGTATGCTAGGGATTTTTTTTTAATTTATTTATTATATTGTTTAAAAAATAAATATATCTACAAAAGCGTTAAGAAATGTTTATATTTAGTAACTACAACTGGTAGATTTCAATTAAAAAATTGCAAAGAAGTTAGTAAATGTATTATTGACTACTAGGAGGTGATACATATTTTCAAGTTAAAAAAATTAATATAAAGAGGTGGATGAAACAGTTACGAGTAACCCTCTCAGTTCAGTAAAAATAATTTAATAAGAAAGGTCGGGAGATATTGCAACATTTTGTGTTTTCGGGTTTGAAGACCCTAAATTGTAGTAGTCAGTATTACAAAAAAAAAACAAATAAGTGCTATAATAATTTTTAGTAATCGCTTCTTGTTTCAAATAAAGAAATATATTTTTAGCAAAAAATCTCCTTAATACAAACAGTTTACAATTATAAAAAAGCAGTGATTAAGCTAAAACATTATTAACAAATAATACCTACAATGTATTTGTATGGCATCAATAAATGAAACTACTTACTCGTACTTAGCAGCAAAAGATTTATTTCAATTAAAACAATAGTATTCCAAGAACATAAATTTAAACAATAAATCTGCATGTATTTCACTTGTACTGTAAAATATATCTCGTAAAAATATAAGCAAAGATAGATGGTAATTTACGTACATGTAGAAAATTATTGAGCTTGAAATTGACAAATTCAAACTTAAATTTTAGGTTGAGAACACTGTTGAGAACAACAATATTTTAAAAAATACGGGAATTTTGCACATTAACATCTTGTTAAGTGTCGGTACAAACTGATTTCTCCTGATTTTAAATTTTATTAAATTTGATAAAGTTAATACAAGAGTTATACATTTTTACCATTTATTTTTTGTTTTCCGTTTGATATTTTCGAAAAAATCGAGAAAATAATTTTTTTTAAAGAATTGTTGGGAGTTGCATCTTAGAAAATTTAAATTACTTCAACAAATAATTCCCTTATTCTGATTGAAGTTAACTTAAGAAATTTCCAAGTTTTTATTTTTTCCTGTTGTATCTAGTCATAAAATTTTTACAATATTTTTTATAATCTTAAAACATCAAACTCTAATAATTAATTTGGCAATAAGGAGTAGGTACTAAAATTGGATACACACAACATAAAAACATAAAACATACATTTTTAAATTTATTTTTGAAAAATTCCATTCATACATGTATATCGGTTTAGACATCGTTATTGTTGACAATTCCTCTCAAATGTCTATATCAAGCGTTTACACTGTAAAAATAAAAAACAAGCTAAATTATCGTACGGACTGCAGCGAATCCCTTTTTTTATGCTCTATATAAGTGTTATAAACCACAACGACTTTGATTCTGAGTTCCAGGAACGGGATAACGCTTTATCTTTTCATTCATTCTGGTAAATGAAACAATTCATTGCGAAGAACGCGTGAATGTCCGGCATTGTATTAACGAAATTGCTTGCATAATCACAGTTATCCCAATCGGTCAACATCCGTGTTGATTCATAACAAGACTCCGCGCCAGAAGTGGCGTTTAATAAATAATAAATTTATATTGAATGTGAGTTCCATAGCTCGCACATAATTAAAATAATCATAAATCTTGAATAAGCTGTGCGTATGTTTATAAGATGGACAGATAAGGGGGAAATATCCGAACAACTTGAAGAATCTACCACACACACACGAACAATAAACCGTGAGCATATTGTATCTGAGTGACTCGCACTTCTTGCGTTTTCATTTGTCATCCGTCAGAGACGGCAGTGACATCTGACCAACTCATCTCGCGCATTATTATACCATGGCCAAACTTCAGCTCAGGTTCCCAGCATTCCCAGGATAATACGCTATTATCTTCGCGGCTGAACCCTCACTGCTTTTTTCATCGTCGATAAATCACGACCGGCAGAAACCAATTAAATAACGTCCGCTCTTAAAACATGAACCGGACTAAGTGGTCACGTGCGAATTTTGGCGGCTCTCATTGGACACGAGTTGCACATCACCAGTCACGTGCGCATTTTGCGATCTCTGATTGGACTTAAATTGCACTTCACGCGCACTGCCCCAATCGTTTGTCCGCATTCTAAACACTCGTTTTAATTTACATTTTCGGCGTCGAGTTGGTCGTAAAATGTTTGAATTATTAGTGATTCAAATTTTAAATTAGAAATTCCTTGATCTTGGAATTGTGGCATCTATGCGCCGACGAAATGACCAAAAAGCCGTTATTACACAATTTTTATTTTCTAACAAAATACACACAGATTCAACAGTAGTACATCAATTGAAAACTAAAAACCTGAACTGAAAGGGGTTTGAGGGCTTTACGAAATATTTTGAAATGTGTATTTGTGTTTTGAAATTAAAGGAAACGGTGTTTTAGAGCGCGCTTTATTTATAAAAAAACATGAAGCTCGGACAATATGCAATAACGATTGTTCTTAAGCATGAAATAGTAAATATTTCTTCACGGAGGTCTGCCGAGAGAATGCACAAGTCATCGTATTCTGCAATATCGATCCTCCTAACACAAAATACCGAAAAGAAAGATCCATTCACTGATACCATGGCTATCATATTGTTCGTGGCCACATCTATGAGTATTTGTTTCACTAAATTTAATTCCTAAACAGTAATCAACGAAGCGTAATATATCAAACTGACATCAATCATTCGTTTGTCAAAGAACGCTGCAGGTTGAAAAATTATAAAAAATTTGACTTTCATTTCGATATGTGGTGTACTAGTTGTACACAAAATCCAACAATTCAACTCAAACACATAAAACTTCTTGCTAAAATCCATAATATATGCGATTTAATATAACCGATCATTGGGATTTTCCAAGGCGTTATAACTGCAATTGAGTAATTTCAAACACGAGCATCCAAAAGCCAAGCGACCTCCTAGACATGTTATCTCCCGTTGAATATTCATACCTGTGGAGAGAACATCCTCACCACGTCCCACGCAATTTCGGTGGCAATCAGGGCGTGTATCTTTTAATGAGAGCCCTAATTCCTCCCTAATTTAGTAATTTTTATTCGAGCTGCGCTCCCGAAGACACGCGAACCGCCTTGTACCGGACGCTCTACGCACCACTTACACTGAACTTCAATTTGGAACGTTTTAAATTCATGTATTGGATCGGCAGCGCATCGTAAAGAATGTCCCCCGTCCGGCGTCGTCATTTGGTAATTGTTTCATTAACATTTTACAATTTTGAAGTGGGCGGCGGGTGAATTTAATTAAGCGGCAGGCGACGTAAATTTTTGGGGGGCTTACTTGGCGTAGTCGGCTTTGCAGTAAATTGCCCGGTCCCGGATGAAGCACGAAGGCTGGCGGTCCAATTGGAGTTGGCAGACGCAGCAGCGAAGACATCGCGCGTGCCAATTTCTTCCGGAGACTTCCAGGAGGAACTTGTCGCTGATAGGATCTCCACACGCCGAACATAGTCGAAACTCCGTCTGAAAATTCAAAAGCAAAAATTTAACACGTGCCCACTCTAAAAATATAGTCGAGTTTCATTTGTCCATCGTCTCCAATTTCTGTATTACAAGACAACCAGTAAAAATATTTCGGTGTGAAATTGTAAAAAAAATATTCTTAAAACGTTAAGTATCTTTGCACTTTTGTATTGTATTTAGATTGTAAAATTACGAGTCATGCGACCGAAAGCACTTTTTGGTCGCAGCCGTCAAAGCGTTTGGTACGAATCTTCTGATTGGGCGTTTGTGAAAATAGCCGGTGGTTGTATGTACAATAAACGGCGATCTTCACATATCGTTACATTAATAAGCTATTGATCGTCGAAGCGCTCGAAATGGAGCCGTCCTTATTATTTTACAATACTCCGATGATATCTCGGTCCGAATTTAAATATTGTGAGAGCGGCCGAAGAAATCAATCAAAACAGAACAATAGTTGTTTGATCAAGTGTAGATGACGTAAAAACGCGCTCGGCACTTGTACAAAGACGGCGCTGTGGCCCTCCAACCACCCACGAAGCAACCTTTCACCTCTTCACCATCTTCTTCGGCACCGGACTCCACCGGCGCACATCTGATAACCTATCAATGTGTGGCCAGAAGCTACTTAAAATCCGATTAGGGCTGACCGTGGCACGAGCACCACAAAGGAAGCAACAGTTGACACAATTGGCTTTCACGCTCTTTTGGAGCACGAAGGAGCGTGGCCTCGGAACTTGGGAAATTTTCAAAAATATACGATATCGTTTGTGTTCGAGAGGTACGGGCCTTTGTGACTGAATTTTATTGTGTTTTGTTGGAATTGTGCCGCTAGGTGACAAGAATGCTGGCGTTTTGTGTGTTGAGAGGTAATTGTGGGCTGAAAGGAGGCGCTCTTTAGAAATGGTCAATCGGTCCGCAATATTTTCGACCGCTCATCGAATAAGCGGGAAAATAACTCCTTTTCTACTAAACTGAAATGCCTTCCTATTTAAAAAATATATATTTTAAATAAATAAATTAAAGCTTTGTTAAAAATAGGGTTAAAAAATGTATAATAATTTCAAATAAATATTGCAAATGAAACATCGAATCATTATTTCAGTAACTCATCTAACGCCAGAATGTACAAATGGGTAACTTTTTAGTAGTCGAAATATGCATGAAGTCGGATCTGTTTTTTTACGTTATAAAACGATTATTAATTGGTTAGTCTACATAATGTGCACGATGGGGTTAAAAAGAGGGTTTCTCTATTTATGATTTCTCAAAAAAAATATTCCTTTTAAAATAACCTACTTGCTCACAAATCCCCAAAAACCATTTTATTCTCATTTAAACAGTAACAGTTATTTTTTTTAATAATATTTTTAAATTTGGGCTTGGAAATAGTTTCAACAATAATTAATTAATAATAGTACCACTAAGCGAAACTATGGCTAAACTGTCACAATCTTTGGGAAATTGAAAATATATTCACGCGATGCTAAATGGATGACGATCGATAAAACATAAATTCTTTCCTGGATAGTTAGTTAACATTAGGATATTTGTAGAGATAAATTATACGGACAGTTGCTATAGTTTCGCTTACTGGTACTATCACTATATACCGGGTGACTATAATTGATTGACATTTTTTGTGTTAGGTTGGCAATATTTTTTAACTCTTCCATTGGGTACACTGATTTTCAAATTTGAAATTGTCAAATAAACGTCAAATTTAAAAATTGCCAGAATTGTTTTCAAAATGCCTTTTACAAGTAGAAGATCTTTTCGATCACTCGCTGTAACCATTTTCTCCGTTATTTGTCACTTTTCGTTCGCCATTATTCAGTAAGTTACACTTTTTGACAACAATATTGTAACCTGAAAATTTAATAGACATAAATCACGACGACAGTTAATCTGGTACCAATTCCTCACTGTTGCCAATTACCTAAATTTAAGTCAATTATTTATAGTCACCCGGTATTATTTCCCAAAAGTGTTTTTTTGCCGTATCTCCCTTACTACGTCATCAAAACCAATGATTGAGCCATCATTTTGAAGATTACCTCCACCGCCAGATGCAAAAAATAAACAAATAATTCAAAATGAAAATGTTTATTATAAATTTATGAAAAACCAATTTTGTCTCGGCGCCTTTACCTATTAATTTAATTAAAGCGCTCCCCACTCATCAAGCGCAACCTATGCGAATTATTATTGGGAGTCATTGTGGACATAGGGTCATCTATTGACAATCTGTTTAACCAACATCTTTTATTCCAAAAGTGCTTTCTATGCGAAATATTCACACGGCTAATATTGTCAATCTGTTTAAGTAACTTCTCCCACTTCCCAAACGCATTCTCTGCGAATTATTCGCACGAGCTAACTAGTTATTAATTATTATGAAAAAAAATATTTCAGTACTTATTTAAAAAAAAATTAAAAAAATTACTGATACTGTTTAAATGACAATAAAATGGTTTTTAGGGGTTTGAGAGCAAGCAGACGATTTTATCAAGTATACATTTTTCTGGAAAAATGTCTCTTTCTGGAAAAAAAATCTTTTTTGTAATCCCATTCGTGGACATACTGTATAAGAAAAATTTTAACTAGAGAATATGGAAATTAATTTAAATTTTGGTAATGAGACTATAATGATTTTTTCAATTACCTATGTAACACCAAAATGAGTAAATTAGTTAGCTTCCGGTAGATGAAATAGTGATGAAATAGAACTTTTGGCTTTTTATGGTTATGTTATTGTTATTATAACAAAATAGGGCAAAATAGTTTCCCCTACGTAATGGAGACGTATGAAAGAGAATCCAAAAATGGTAGAACAATTTAGTTGTAAAAAGTGTGGTCCAAATAATTTAAATTAAACCTGGAAGACAGTTAGAAAAAATAAAATCAAAATAATAGAAAATATATATTTTAAAAATTAAATAAAAAAACAACTGGAAGGAGCATGGGAAAAATGGTATAAAGAAGAAGCGAATGTAAAAACATGATTGGGTAATCAGGACAACCTTTCTGGAGAATAGAAAATAATATGATGAAGAAATGGCTCGAGGGGCATCGTTCTGAAGCAGTAAAGAATAGGATAAAAAATGGTTGTTGAATTTTTATGAAATTTAATATTCGTCACTTTGACGATGACGATAATAAATGTGTTTTTTTGTGATTTGATTTTGGGAAGCTTCTGATGCTTGCCGGAGATGAGGAATGCGTGTTTTGACCTGGACCGGGATAAACGGTTAAAATCCCTGACTGCCGCAGTCAATAATAAACTCCGTAAGTCACTGCAGCTGAATGACAGGTGTTGTGGATTGGATTATTATACAAATACATAACAAATATATTTTGATAAATGGCCGGAATGACAGGAGACGATATCTTTGAGTCCCAGTTCTCTTCTCCGCCGGCTCTGACAGCGATTTATTTACTCACTTAATCAATTATCAAATCTATACAATATCGACGGCTATTAAGCCTCGATATAGAATGATAGCTGATTGGTGATTGTTTCATTATAAAAAAAGCGCAGACAAAGGCATTGCACGAATACCTACTAGTCGAGATTCGGAGCGGAAAGCGAAGAAAAATTCCCTCTGGCCTTATTGTTTCTTATTGTGTCGGAAAATATTTGTCATTATTTATTTGTGTAGTATATTAGAGTTAAGTTTTTTAATGACGGATTTATAATTCAGGGAGTGTGCGGTTTGAAATATAATCGGATTAGGACTTAGCAACACTAAACGTGGCGGCGGCTTACAAATTGAACCCGGTGCGGAATAACATCTTCAACGCTGCGGGAGTCACACGGGACCCACGGACTCATTTGCATACTCTCAGATCAAGATGTCGATTTTTTTATCTACCTGCATGACGTGTCGTTCAGAGCGCCGAAATCTGATCAGTCTAAGATTCTGCATTCTTGAAAAATATTCTAAACTCAAAAAATCATCCAAATGCATATAAATTAACCATCGTTGATCAAAGAGTTCCATGTTACCTGAAACAACACTCAACGTGGCTAGTGTTCAAGTTTAGGTGACAGTCAGGCATAAAATAACAAGGATATTTTAATGTCATGAAATTGGAAGAAGGCGGCACGAAGTCAGGAAGTTATGTTTTTAATATTACGTTGGATGGTGCCAGTTGGAGTGGTCAAAATTCGTAAAACTGTGCCTGAGAAGGAAACGGTTTTAACTTTTAATCTTTCTCATCTTGTCATTTTGAGAATTAATAGGCATCGCCGGTTACATCACGGCCGAGTTCAAGCACTGCCATAGAAATCCGAATCATGCAGGATCCTCCTAATCTATTTAACATAATTAGCTGCTTTGTTGCCGACTCTTTCTCTCTCCATCGTTCTTTAATCTGACTTGAAACAAAACCCCTACACAGCTTAAAATATTACAACTAGCGCCCATCAAAGTGCTCGTGAAGAGCTCCGCGCCAGGACCGACTAACACGTTCGTTGTTAATCAAAATTCGTTTGTCTATTTCCATTCAATAACATTATTTGTTATTAGTAATATGGCGGATGAAACAAAGGCGATTCGTCGTTAATGATCTCACTCGAAATAAAAATTGTTATAAGCAAAAAACAAAGAAGTGAGTTATATTCATTTAATGGTGGATAAGATGAAAAGTATCCCACTGGTTAAAATAATTTAGCTGGATGGGATTTACGGAAGTCCATCTTGAGCGCGAGAAATCTCTTCGGTTTGTGCGGGGCTCTGGTAAGCGATCGGCGGTGTTGTTATAAATTAGTTAATTAACACCGTAACCTCTGTATAGCGCCCCTGCCGACAGGTTAATGCAATATATTGCCAACGCCGTCCACGTTCGTCCCTTTGCGGCCATTGACGTTCCATTAAGCCCGGATTTTAAATCATTGTAAAATTGCGACGGCCATCATGCACTACTTTTGTACATACCACTCACTTATACCCACACGCCGGAAAAAACGATCCATTTTCCCTATTTTTGCAATGCGAGAAACTCGTGTAACAAGTTTTCTAAAATTTTAAGAAGCATATTTTATGTACTCTCCGTCTGTAAAATGTCAAATTATGCAATGACAAACAGAGCGCTAACTGGCGTTTTAAACACGACTTGGATATATAGATTTATTTTTGTATTTTTTCCACATTTAGCTGCCCCCTAAAGTGGTTTCACCGTCAGTTTATTTTAAATTATTACGTATTTTATTTGTTTATTGGGTCGTACAAAAATATAAATTAAAAAATTCTAAAGACAATCGTTTATTAAGCACTATACGCTCATAAACTTGTTACAAAATATAGTATTGTATTTACATGCCAAAAAATGCGAGGAGAAAAATAAAAAATAGCAATAGATACATGCGAGGTAGGTATAATAGAGAAAGTAATTTAAACAATGTTTGTACAGCATTATCGATTAGTTCGAAAATTCGTCATTTACTAAACTACTTTCAAATTTCCAAAATTGTGAAAATTTATAATTTGATTCATTTAGAAGTACAACATGACACGTTTTGTTTTAAGTAATTTATTTAATTTTTGGAATTTGATTTAAAATAACATTTTATCTACATATTCGGTGGACAGTGTATAATAACGAGATAATAATTATGTACATCACTTTTGGTTTTTTTTGTAATGTAAACAATTTGTATGATTTTGCAACATGCTATCATGCGCTAACATAAAAAAAATATAAAAGTAAGGCAACGGTTTCATTTCGATCGTCGCTAAAAATAATTTCATTTTAGCAATTATTTTGTAATATTTTGTTTCAATTTTACATAAAACGAATTACTGGTACGGGAAGTGGAGTAAAGACTGAAAAATATTTTACATTGCATACTTAATAATAAAGCCTGTTAATTTTAAGGAAGAAAATAAATTAGATCGTTTTACCCTAAACCCCACCCCGCTTTAATTTTAACACTTTATTATAAAAAAATCAAAATTTATAAAGGGTGTCAATATCACGGATAAAGGTACTGGTGAATAAATGTAGCAACGTAAAGTCAAGAATAAAAAATATTTTACATACTTAATAATAAAACGTAAAATTTAAGGAATAAAAATAATTGGATCGTTCTACCATAAACCCTACCTCGCCTTAATTATTACACTTTATTATAAAAAAAATCAAAATTAAAAAAAGGTCAGTATATCGGCTAAAGCTCCTGATGAATAAATGTAGCAAGTAAGATCTTAGTAGAGTAAAGCTAAAACATATTTTACACTACTTAATAATAAAGCATGTAAAATTTAAGGAATAATAAAATTGGATCATTCTTCAATAAACCGTAACTCGCTTCAATTCAAACACTTTATTATAAAAAATAAATAAAAATTTAAAAAAGGTTTCCATATAACGGTTAAAAGACATGGGTAAAAAAATGTTACGATGTGCAGAATTCGTTAGGCCTTTGATAAGCTGGACCGCCATATTCACACTACTAAGATAGAAGCTTTTATGTCGTGTCATTCTCAAACATTTCGACATCCGCAGAGAATCTCGAGATTTAACAACTTAACAGCTTTGAAACTTTTTAGGAATATAATCGAAGTAATAGTGGTGGAATAACAAAATAAATGTGGTCTCATTTTGGTGTTTTTCTTGTCAGAATTCGGCAGAACATCCCTCGTTTATTTGGCACAAAGCTTCTGGTTTTGGCGCACAACGACCCACCATGTATATCCATTATGTGATAAATATCCGCAGGCTCACACCCTTGTAAAGTCAATATGTTTAAAAGTGGGATATAATAGAGTGGGCTGCCACAATGGGTGTCATGTCAAGCTGGGGGATAACCTCTTGCATATACAGTGCGATATACACACCACCATACCATGAGACCTCCACGCATCATTACACATTAACGGATTTCAAGAATTTCTGACAGGCTTTGTGTTCGACGATCGCCCAGCATAGACGAGAATTCATCGCGTTCACATCTACACGGATTAGGTGCTTAACGGCGGAAGTTACGAGCGGCTTATTAATTGAAAGATTTGGCCAAGAAGAGTGGAAAAGAGTGTTTTAGTGCGAAGTGGGCATTTATCGAGCTTATGGCAGTCGGTTGTGATAATCTGTATATTTACAGCAGATTTAAACCCGATCCGAGTCAATAAAGCACGTTTACTGCCAGTCTGTCCACTTCACGGACTCCAGACTAATAATTTAGGTGACCACGAGCCCCATTGCTGTTTGCACTATTGTGTTGGGTGCGTTTGTTCGCACACCCACCGGATTCACCTTTTGCACAAAAGGGGATTCTTTACGAGCACGTGGACGGGAAAATGCCCAACAGACGTTTGCGTCTTGTTGCTTGATTTAATGGCTTATTTTTGCCGAACTGTAACGCTAATCCGATTTTTTCTATTAAACAAAATATTCGGAAAATTTACATGAAAAGAATTATCTTGTGGTGCAAGCAGAAAAAGCTGGGAAACTACGAAATATTAATTTTATATAATTAATTTAACACTGTAGACGAAATACATTTTACATAAGTAGTTTTTTCCATTCATAATAAACGTTTTGTAGGACATTTTATTTTACTTATATTACGAGTAGATGATCTACTTTTACATAGAAAAAAGGAATGCAAACTAGGTCAAGAAATTGTTAGATGATTTGTCTGAGTGGAAACTCAACCCATCCGGCGATTTATAATTTTTAACTGTAAAATTTTGTTCATGTAATTCACACGTTCCCATGACTGTAAGGTTTCGAGAAGATAGAGATTCTCACAAACACTTATTCATTTCCGTTAATCAATCAATAGGCCATGTATTAAAAATTAATACTTCAATTTACCGTTACTGAGACTGCAAGATACAGGGACTATTATTAAATCTGTGTTCTTAACGAACTCGTGGCGACGTTTGATGTTGTTCTCGTTATTATTTTCCTTAAAAATGTTTAAGAGCTTTTTCTGCGAATAAACAATAGATTTCTAGACTTGATAAAAAATATTATTCAAGTGTGAATAATACCCAGCTGCATTCCGCATGTTTATAACATTTTGGAAATTAAAACGAACGCTTACAAATCGAAATTATATTAACAGCAGAAATTCTAACATAAGAAAAAAAAATCAATAACAATTAAAAGTAAAATTCTGAACCAATGAAATTGAAACATTTTAAGTGCACATAATATTTAAAAGTATAAATTACAACAATTTTGATAGAATAATATGTTTAATGATTTAAACCCCAAACTCAAATTAAGGTTTGTTATCCTTCACGCCACTTTTAATCCAAAATGTTTAATTGCGACATTTAATCATATTGTATTTTATGTATTATTGTTCGAGCTGCACCTTCTCCTTTATCAATGCATTGTCAACTGAGCTAACACAGTCAATACAAATTCGTTCGAGACATTTTTCAAGTGTGCAATCATCAACTAACCTTGTCCATAGTTTAGCAATTTCATGAATCACACACTCCTATTGTAACCACGAACAATGCCGCTTAAAAGTAGACCAATTATTTTTCAAAAAATGCACCGTTGAATTACGCACAGGACCAACAAAGCGGCGCCAAACTTCGCAAGTTCTTGTGTTGAATTTTATAGTGGCAGCGTTGTTTATTTCTGTTTTGAATTCATTCTCATCCGTGTGGAAAAATATCAATGCGTATAGGCGAGGCGTCATTATGGCACTCTGCATAATTGCGCCTGGTGATTTAATACGTTATATACTGGAAAGATGATTTTACACGCTGGATGAATAACTAAATTATTAGTGAGACCATTCAACAGTCTCGCTGTCAAAACATAAGAACTCTGAAAGAACATTAAATAACGTCGCTGCTTGAAGCAGAAACTTATATCTGATCTTGTCTGTCCATTAGGTAGAATAATTGATAGAGGCGCAGACCGTGAAAAGTGCACAGCATCCACTGTATAGTGGTGAAACATTACGGTTCAGAGAAGAGAGAAGATAATCACAATTTCCACAATGTCAAAAATTACTTTCTCCATTTTTCTTGTTCTTCATGATTGATAGCAGCAATACTATACTTCTATACATCATCATAACTAACGCAACAGAAAACATAAGAAGTTTCTTCTACAAAAAGAAATTACTTTTTTACAAGAATTTCACTTTGCTTGTGTAAAACTTATTAAAAATTATACATACATCGTTTTATCCCTTTTGTTATGTTTGCTATTTTAGTTATTTTTTTATTAATAATTTTAGGAAAAATTTGATTTTTAGTTGAAATTCTTTAATTAAAATTACTGTGAATGCAATTTCTTTGCTGGCGAGTAGTTTTACTTTTAAATGTTTTTTTTTCAAAATTTATATTATCACTAAATCTAAAAATTAAATACCCTCTCTTCGTAAGCTATTGGAGAACATTATCTATACGTTTAAGTATTTATTTATTAATAATTTTAGGAAAAATTTGATTCTTAGTTGAAATTCTTTAATTCAAATTACTGTGAATGCAATTTCTTTGCTGCATAGTAATTTTACTTTTAAATGTTTTTTCCAAAATTTACATTATCACTAAATCTAAAAATTAAATACCCTCTTTTCGTAAACTATTCGAGAACATATACGTTTAAGTATAGATAAATTTTTGAGAATTTGCTGTTTCCAAATACATATTTACCTTTTCTGAAATACATAAAACGCGAGTATTAGACAGAATTATATTGTATTTCATGACGAAATCATTTATTTACAGTGAAGTGGGAGACGCATCATAGTAAATTCAGCGACACACCCCTTTAATAGGTTTACACGCTGAGAAGGATCAATCAATATAATATCGGCTGCAGTGTGACATATGCAAATTGAAACAGGTCTGGCTTAGAATTGCAGCAACCAAATCCCATTCAAATATTCCTCCCGTCTCTCTAACGCAGCAACAGCTGAAGAAGCTTTCCTCATACAATTAATATGATATGACGCAGTATTTTGCGGGATTGCAATATATTTACGTTTTCACTCCACTAATATTCGATATTTAATGCAAAATTTGATTAGGATGAAAAACTAAGTTGTTTATTTACTCGAAAAAATATCGCCCATTCAATAGGATAATGTTATAATAGTTATGTGCTAAAACAGTTTTGTTTGTTTTGCGTTTCCCTTTAATTTGATGCCATTTGCGAGTCATTCGAAAATATCTATCGTTAAAATAATTTAAATTTCAAGTTAAACGGAAAGCTTTGTAGGCATCTGAAAATTCAGAATTCTACGATATTGTACAAGTGTTTAACACTTAAATTTTTTATTAGGTTTATACTAAAATCAAAATCTACCCTTTTTATACCATTTTTTTGTTAATTTCTAGATGATTTAATTATTTAACCTGCGTAAAAGTAGGAAAATGCTTAAAAAGCGAATTATTCTATAAAATGTGTTTTACGAGTACGTATAATTATTGTTTCACATTCTCGCTATAGAAAGTGCGTTGTTCAAAAATGTTTTCATTAATTTTTATTTTTTGTTGCTAAACAGTATTATTGTTATGAAAGTATGCAGGCTTTCACGGTCGGTGTTATTAATCATAACGATTTTCTTCGGGATTTTTGACCGTGTCCCATTTGAAGTTGCATTAAAAATAATAAATAATTTTAATATTAAAATATTTTTGGTCAAAAATTCCGAAGAAGATCGTTATAATTAGTAGGTGTTATAGTTAGTTAGTATGAATATGTATTATAAATTTCGTGTTTTTTCCTAGAGCACCATTTAATTTGAGTTTCGCTATTAGGTAGATAGCTTCTAGGTCCATAATTCGTTTTCATTTCTACCCATTTTTTTAAATAAATTTAAAATTATTTGTAGAGCATTGTGTGCGATATGCAATTTAAAGTCGCACGAGTAAGTAATAAAATAATTTCACACCAGACTTGAAGAATGTAACGATTTGCCTAATTCCGTGAGCCGCTATCAAATTCCATTCAATGGAGAAGAACGAGTTCGGTGTGAATGCCGTACCCACAATTAAATTTGAATAACCTCATATAACGCTCTTGGATGTGAACCTGGCACGCCACGTTAATGGATTGCTGCTTAAAACTGTACCGCAAAAGTGTGTAATTTTTCATTCGCTATCTGTTCATTTTTACGCCTTTCTGACTGCATCGTATTTCGCGTAACTGTGGCGTGATTGTTTGGAAGCTTAGGAATCGGAACGGAGCGATGTTTCAGCTAGAGCTAGGTGAAGTCCTCGCAAGAACGGGCCTGCAGATAACATATGTACATATGTAACGTCCCGCCCTAGGGCCCGGCCCCTGCAGTTAACACACAAAAGGACCCCCTCCGGCCAATCTCAACCAGGGCCGGCACTCCGGCAGCTGACTGTTCACACTTTTCTTCCTATGCTATATGCCAGGGAGTGAATGCGGTCAGGCATTACGTGGTACTCTCATTGTTTCTGGGCTATGCCCATGCTGTATATGCTAATGTTGTACAAGACGGGGTTCGTGTTACGAAGTTGATATGCACGCGGCCTCGTTACTCACTTTCATGTCAAACACGAATATGACATCTGAGATGGATTCAGACGTGTTAGGATGAATTATGCCCGCAGCCTATCCTTTCAAATTCGATTGATATTTTGCATGTTCTTATATCGAGACACTAACAAGAGTTTGATTGGTGCAGCCAAAATCCCATTAGCTTTAACTCTTCAAACACGCTCATAATTACTCTAATTTTCAGTCTCATTTCAATTTTTTTCATTAGCAGAAAAATAAAAAAACGACATAAAGAAATTATTTATGGGTAGTATAGAAATGTTATTTTTTCTACTCGCGTCTACATAAAAGCTGTTGAAGTACTCAATTGAGTGCGCAGATTTTTGAGCTTCGTGATAGAACTAGTGTAATTTGAATTTTCTTAGGTGTATGTCACGATCACCCATGCCAAATTTGAATTAAAAATTGCATAAATGATGCAAAATTAAAAAAATTGTACAAAAAACTCGTTCATAAGGTTATTATGGCACTTGTATTTTACTCCCGAATTTGCCGGTCGATTTATATACTTGAACTCGTATGTACAATAAAATATGCCTCATGACACTCGTTTTTTAATGTACTATCAAATGTTGACGAATGCGGAGGTCGAAAGTCAATTACGAAAAGTAAGACAAGTGATTGTGGAAATCAAAAAAGAATCTCCTCAAGACCGGACTTCCATCTGGGGATGGACGAGCCGAACGAGTTCCTTAGGATTATTTGTGAACTTTACAAATAATAAATATTGTTATTCTTATTATTATTAATAAAAAGCACCCTTGGTAAACTGTACTAAAGTTAAGCCACCTTTTAGATGAAAAATTACAGGAGCAAAATTTCGAAGCGATGATAGATAGATACATTATTTATTAATCTGCACAACATAACTTAATAACATATATATCAATAAAAAAATACAGGCTGTCCCACAACTACGGCATGATATTTAATTCTGTAGTGAAAATAAACAATACATTTGAAAGAAAGAATGTTAAAAGTAGATATTCACATGGCAAAGAATTGAAAAATTACCAAAGGTGCGAAGCTCTCTTCCAGCTTTACTAAGCTATATTAATTAATCCGATTATTTGCCATCCAGATAACAACTTTTTACATTTTTCTTCATATTTATCAAAACCTAGCTGGCCCACAATGAAAAAATCTACGAACGTCAATGTGACATTGAATCAACACCTGAATTCGATATGCTCGTGTTTTATAAACGTTATATAAAATAAGTATAGAAATAAAAATTACTCCTTAGAAAAATACTAATTTTTATACAACACAATAAGATTTTGCTTTATCGACGAGCTGAAATTGTTCACATAAAAATATTTTTGATCATTTTTACTTTTAAAATTGACGTAAAAATTATGCTGTGACAATTATGAAATGTTACGATTTATGATTTCTATGATGGTGATGATTTTGATAAGAATGGACCAAACAATTGAATGAGTTTTTTCAGCTGCAGCATTTTTCGTAATAAATAAACAATGCTTTTTCATCAAAAAGCAATTGGTCTGAGCAACTAAATCGTTTATCATTTGAACACCACTGAATCCTCAACATTTTATATTTCAATTTTAGTCTTAATGATTATTCTACAATTCTATATAAAAATATCATGGGATAGTTCTGAAACAAACTGTATTTACGGCTAGTCAGTAATTTAAACAAATAAATGAAGACGAAGGAAGCAGCTTAAATAGTGGGGAATACTCTTCGATTAAATACAATAGAACCGCATAATAAAGAAATTAGAATAAGAATTATGCAGGCGAGAAAGCCATTCGGTTATTTTAATGGAATGTTAGTCGCTAATACACACTTGATGGGAGAAGTAGAACGTACGGGCAAAAACTTGAACATGCAATGAAAAAAAAATGTTAGAAATGTGGACGCCCTAATAAATTAATAAAAGTATCACGAGTATTAAGAATAAAAAAATTCGCCAACGAAATACGTATAGTAAATGACACAGTTAATAAGAATATTAAAAGAAAACGGTTATTGCATGTATGATAATACGCTGAAACAAGCAATCAATTATAAAACGCAAATGTCACAATGACAAAAAACATCTGAACGAATAAATATCCGTCTCTATAGTCTATATTTAGAATTGTCATAAGAAAACGAATATATAAAAATATGTTGCATATCAATTTTGACAAATAGATGGACGAAAATGTTGTTTGAATGTTTATTATTGTCCCGAAGTAGTATTCCCATGAAATATTTTGGCCATACATCACGCAACTTTTGGAAATGCGTGTAAAATGAGGCAGCAACCGCTTACAAATAAAGTTATTAATCTAAGCTATTATCAGAAACATCTCCCATAATTGGTTTTGTGATAGTAACAAATCGAGACGATATGTCTTGTGCTAGTTAACACCGTAGAAATTCCAAGGAATCGCGGGTGCCTTATGGAGACGTTCTCTTCGTCATCAACACACACACACAACCATACCATCGTCAGTTTTTCTATTACCATGATTAATGCGGCATCGAAAATTTTTTTCCCAATAAGTATGTAAATTACGGGCCGCACGGATTCGATAGTATTGACGAATGCATAATTTATGACCGCAGTACATCATGTAAATTCGTAAAACGCCCATTCGGTCAAAGGGTACATATATAAATCGGCTTGTTTTCTAAAACGCGCGATTTTGGGGCTTAAGCCGGACGAAAGTAAGGAGCAAACGAGTGAGCCGCCGTCTTGGACTCGTATGATAAATGGACTTCGAAATTCCACTCGGATTCTTCACATTGTGTTCAGAAGCTATAAGAGTTGCTGAGCTTCTTTTTTTAATCGAAATTTATTTGCCGCGAACGGCGACCAAGCCGCTACAGAACTAGATTGGCGAAGGATTGTTTATAGAAGAAGTAACGAAGAGTTTTTGCCCAATTAGCAGCAACAGCTGTGGGTTGGCTAACCTACTTGCGTACAACACTGTAAATTAAATAACTGCTGCTAGTTTCATCATTAAAATGCCACAAAAGTTATTGCCGCCTCTTGGATATTGTCTTGTCGCGGACGGCACTTAACCGCAGATGGCGGCAATAAATGGCGAAAAGTGGCCAATTTTCTAGTGTTACTGAACAAACACCAGTGCTGTGCTTTACTCGGTACTACATACAAGTTTTATATTTTTTGATTTTGTGACTGTGCGAGTTCAAACGTTCCATGTGTTTGTGTTCCTGATATCAAAGGTATATTTTAAAAGGCATAAGCTACGATCTGCCGACACATTTTTCACGCTTTCTGCTGTCGCGGTTACTGTAATAATTTATGGAGTCCGGTGCGATAGTGGACGTCGAGCCCCAGGAGGTCTAACCTGGCGGGTGTTGGCGAGAAGTAGCCTCTACGAGGCCCCACGGGGCTCATCTCGCCACCCCAACACTATTAATGGGTTTATTAAAGAGGCTACATTTACTACATTACCACTCTGTGAACCATTCCCCAACAACATTTATTAAAAACCATTTCAAAAGCTCATTATTACACTTTTTAAACCGTACAATTTTATAAAATCAGCTGACTGTTAATTTTTATATTAAAAAGGAAATCGTCCTATTTATGTAATAAAAATAACTAAAAAATAAAACGGAACTTAATAGAAATTTTAATTATAAAACTGTCTGTTGAAAACTGTCAAAATATTTTCACCGAAACGCACAAAGTGCATTCCAACCACTGAAAAGAAGCATAAAAGATAAAAAGACAAAATCGTGAAGCTGCGGCTTAGGGACGTCTGTTTATTCAATTTTTTGCGTCGTGTTGACGTTTCACTGTCCAGAGCTAAAAAATACAAAGCCGAATTCACACGTCACTTTACACCGTGAATACGAATTCATTCATTTCAGTCTGTGTCATCGAAAAAGCTGTACGAGTCTTTTGAATCCCGCCAGCGTGTTTGGATTAAAAATGTCTGATAATCAAATCATGAGAGACAAAGAATAACACTCGTGGAAGACGGTATTTATCATACAATGTTAATTTGTCATCACCTAATTTACGCCATGAAATATTCAACGAAGACCAATTTGAATGTGTGATTGGGAAATGTATGTATTTTTCCAAAAAGTTGTTTTATTTCTCAAGCTGACTGAATATATATTTATTCATGGGCAATCTTCACGCAGGTATTTTACCAGCGCCATACACGTGTTACTCCTCGATAAATTAATTATGAGTCTAGTACACATTATATGTAAATCGGGTTTGGATCTCTGAAAAGGAGATGGTACTTTTCACTTGTATGGCTACCGGTTTCGGGGTTATTTCTTGTACGGATGAAAAATTCGAAACGTTTATTCAAATAAGATGAAGAGGATGCGCTACTGGTTAGGAAATTCTTTTAAAAGTTTAAAAATTTAGGATGGAATCACGAGTGTAGGGTGCACAAGTATCGACACACCTTGAATTTATAAACTATTATAATTTATCTCGGGATCAATTGTGCTGTTGTACTTCACAATTCAAGCCTGGCAGATTTATTTCATAGGACAAAATGTTCGTTTAGCTTCACGGATAAAAGGATCATTTATTATAAAAATGACAACCTACAAACGGGTACACCCAAGCTGTAACGTGTGAAATTGAAATAGCGGCCTAGATCAAAAATAAGAGCAGTTGCAACAAAATATTTTATTAACTCTTCTTTTTAGTTAGTTTAGTGTTCATTTTCGTTAATAACGGGCGTACAAAAAAAGGATTCAGAATTGGCCATGTAATCACTTTGAAATTCGTTACAGTTTTCTGCTGACAACTGTTTGGGACACAATACTTGGGATACATTTAGTGTATTTTTTAACAAATTGAATTTTCAAGTATCGTAATCGACGTCTGAGCAAATTTTTCCTTGCAGTTCTTGTCAATTATTGGTCTACGCTGTAAAAAATAAAACTGAAGCTGCCTTCCGTGGCTTTCTGAGCTTCCGTTTTTATTTGTACGCACATTAGTACATCTATAGTTATGTCATCAAAATACATACGAGTATACTTACGGAAAAAATAAATTTTAAATAAAATATGGTCTAAATTCAGATTTTTTCTGATCTTGTAACGGTAGAAAATTATCACATTTTTTCGTATATTTCATTTACGTAAAATTCGATCGGATAAAACATTCGGATACAATTGCACTTAGTACACATATTTTATAAACGGTATGAAATGTTTAATTGTAACGGTATAAAATTATCCTATTTTTTCCTATATTTCATTTACGTAAAATCCGATCGGATAAAACATTCGGATACAAAGAGTATTTGCACTTAGTATATTTATTTTATAAACGATATGAAATATTTTATTGTAACGGTATAAAATTATCACAATTTTTCGTATATTTCATTTACGTAAAATCCGATCGGATACAAAGAGTATTTGCAGTTTATAAACGGTATGAAATAAAGATGCGATACTTGTCTCATTTAGGTCTTAAGAACACCTTTTTACTATTTATAAAATTTAGATAAATATGATATGATAAAAGAAAAACCTCGAACATTGAAGCTGTCCAAAATTTGTTCCGTCTAAAACTCACTAATTTCTAATAAATGATTCCATAAACTGTATTGTTGTTGATTTATTCAAATATCATTAAATTAGAGTCATAAAAATCGTGGTCAGATAACAGGGTTTTTTTCAAAAAAGCAGTAATCTGTTTTCAAAAGTAAAACAGAGTCTACTTGTCGAATTAGTGAAATTGTTTGATAAATCCACTAACTATTATTTTTAAACCGCCAAAATAATTATTGCGGCGTACTTATTACAACCAAATCTCAACAGAAGATGAAGTTTAACAATTGTAAAAATAAAGCCTACACACTTCCATATGTAATTGTAAAAATATACGCTTTGATTTAAGTTTTAGCTTTATTTTAAAACAAGCCATTAACTCTTCAAGTCCAGTACCTTCTCAACAATATTGTACATATCATCCAAAGCAAGCAATTGTTTTGAATATTAAATAGTAAATTAAAACGCAAGTATATTCAAATGTAATAAAAGCCAATAATGGTACGCTTAAATCCTTGCCTTTGTTTCTGTACTGAAGATTTAACAAATTTTCTCTTGCATTATCATTAATTGTAAAAATCCTACTTCAGTCACTGACCTGGAAAGCGTCTAATTTTTTTACTCAGGTGACAAACATTTCTTGTTCTTGTCTGCCCAGAAA
This sequence comes from Eledona agricola, assembly GCA_964023215.1. NCBI lineage: Eukaryota > Metazoa > Arthropoda > Insecta > Coleoptera > Tenebrionidae > Eledona > Eledona agricola. The sequence continues at coordinate 27,389,564 of OZ026855.1, forward strand.
ATATTTCGTTCCTTTTAAATTTAAACTGAATTTCAATCTAGTTAAGCTTAATGGAATGATTTACATTTGTTTGTTTAGAAGGCTGCAATATTTTTATTTTTTATCATTTGCTGGAACAATGACACGGATTTTTAGCAGCACTAAAAGCACTTTTTTAATTTTGATAGGAATGATTCAAATCGCACTAAACAATAACGTTTAGTATTAAATATTTCGAAAATCTGACTGAATTTTATGACATTACATCATCACACCAGCTTACAGTTTGATCATTTCTCTAACTGTTTTAACTATCTTTAAGCAAATATATTAATTGCTGTCAGATGTCCCACTTGGGTATCCGTCGGACACATGTAAACTAATAAATAATAATAAAATATAAATTAAAATTGTATCTCTCATAACGACAAAATTGTAGTCTTTGTATTTGACAAAAATCGATTTATTTCGTTACCAATAACACTAAAATATTGTGAATTATTTTTTAAACAACAGTTTGGGCAGTCTCTTCGGCTTTTGTTGACATCACGTCAAGCGCGTGTTTTATTTCTTGTTTTCTCTACCTCTATGGGATTTCTGATGTAATATGTAATTAAATATATTTTTTCACCGGAGTAACAAAAATCTATAACTCTAGGTTCATTGCTATATAAAATAATAATGTTCTTGCCACTTAATTTAAGAAATAAAAAGAGACACAAATTTTAAATTAGTGCTAAAATAAAAAAATAGTAAAATTTCTTATTTTCACAATATATTTTGCTTCATCTTAAATTACTTCTATCACGACAAGGAATCATGTCTTTACCTACAATAACTAAAAAAGTTTTTGAAGCAACAATTGTGTTTTAAATTCTATTGCCTAATTTATTACATATATTAATATTAACATCCATATTACAATCAATTTTATAATGTCTGCGCTACAAGTACAACCAAATAAACAGAAGATGCAGTTTAACAATTAAAGCTTTGATTTAAGTTTTACCTTCATTTTCAAAGAAGCTTTCTACCCTTCGTGTCCAGCACAGTCCTCAACAATATTGCACAAATCTTCCGAAGCAAACAATTCTTTTGAAGTCACCAGAAGCGCCCCACAACCGCACCACCTCGGGAAACAACCCCCAAACCGTCAAAAAGGGTCCGGATCATGTGGATATCTTGTCGAACTTTACAGTATACCATCGATGTTGGCCATACAAGCGTGCGCAACCGACTGCCCAGAGAGTCCGGATCCCGCTGGTAGAAATCCAATGCTCCGGGTTGTTCTTCCATTGGTCGACGATAAAACCGGCGCCCAAGTTTGCCGTAGAAGCAGGAGGGGTTTCAAAACGAAGACCCGCCTCAGCGTATAATATTCAGCATGATGGTTTGCGGTTGCTTTTTGTTTGCTGTGGAAAGGTAACGTAATGGCATTGTGAAATGTGACATCGCGCGCAAGACGTCGTTGTTATGGTAAACGCGATGGGAGGAATGGGGGGCAACAGTCGTCACAGATTAGGGGGTTAAATCATAAAATTGCATGCACACGAAATTTATACATTATACAACACAGTTCAAAAATATACCCCTATTGAAAAAACTAAAAAAAAGAATAGTAATGTCAAAGAATTTTAAATCCATTTGTATAGTGGTATTTTATAACAGTAATCATACAGAACTCTGCCTGGCTACATACTTTCCTAATGGGCACTGCCCAACAGACCAATTTTAAAAGGCTCAACAACAAAAAACTTAAAATTGGAGCCTTTACAGTGGGTTATTTGTACTGATTGAAATTTATGGCACGAAAGTTATCATCTCAATGCATTTTTGCAACACCCAGTACACACATACATGGCTGAAATAAAAATTTATAACTGAAATTTAGCACAGTGACATTGTAAATTCAATCTAATTGCAATTTGTGGTGTCAATAAATTCTTTTCAAGTATATAAATGCTAGAAAAGCCGTAATAAATTTGAGTGTCATTGACTTGATCATCAATTCAATAAACAAAGCGGTAAATAAGTAAAATATTGATAAGCACGCGTCAGATGCCATTATGGAATCATTACCTAATTTCTGTGTGTTGGTCCAATTTATTACATTACAAAAATAATCAGGACTAAGAAAAATTGTAAATAAAAACGAAATGTTCTTTCACAATACTAACAATCGTTGATCCTCAAAATCTGTGAGCTGAAAGCGCCACGCGCCTCCAGGAAATGTTACATTAACTATGAATTAATAAACCCCACAGTATTTACTTTACACTTGATTTATTACTAACTCAATGGTCTAATGCTTTGGGTTACTCTTGCTTCCGACTAGGAGGCGTGTATCCGAGTGTTTAACAAGGCGAAATTCATACGGCACACGTCTGAACAATGTGGGAAAAAGCTTGAGCTTTCAGTGGGGTTTTTCAGAGATAATAGACCGGAATCGGATTAGACTTTTGATGCACTTGAAAGTAAGTCGTTAGTGGTAACTTTTGCAGCATCAGTTTCACAACGAAACAGTTTGGTTAGTCATTTTTGAAGGCGTGAAATGCAATGAGATGCAGAAAGGTAATCAAAGAACTTTTTTCACTAATTTTGGTACCTACGAGCTTAAGACGAAAAGCAGTCAAGGAAGTTTACAGCAAACGGGAAGTAGAAAATAAGTCAAGTTTAGCACCACCTTTAACAACAACAATTTTCATAGATTTTATTGGAATTAAATTAATTTAAAATACGATATAATTTGAGGCACATTTCAACTTCAGAGGTAACGTATATAAACTACAGCACTATCAAAGAATTATGAGTTAGTTGAACTATAACAAAAATCAAAATTATTAATTTATAGCAAATTAAAAATCCGAATACATCTAACACTGATCACAACAAAAGCGAAGAAAAATCTTGCAGCAAAAATTAATTTAAATTAAATCTAAAATTGACTGAAATCTGAATCTGAGAAAAAGACTTAATTTGGACCAATTTTTGCTTGAAAATTAGAATGCAGCAAAATAACAGAACTAATTTTAAATGTCACTTGACCTAAAGCGAAGTAAAAGACACTTGAATAAACTTGGAATAAATAGTGCATCAAATAAAATTGACCGAAATATTAGAACGTTTCAATAAAATTTGATTTGGGAGCGATTATTGCTTTAAACTTAATTAAGTTAAAACAAACACGCTGATATTGAACTAAAAATGGTACTTGAGCTAAAACAGAAGGAGGGAAGATAGGAAGTCAATTTACAGCTACTTACATAACAATTAGCAATCATCTAAAATTGAGCGAAATAATTATATTATATTTGTCATGCACCAAATTCTTTTTAGACATTTAAAGCGTATTACATCAAGAAACTCAAAAAAACTCAGAAAAAGTCGGGATTTAGGACCCAATTTCTGCTTCAAAAGTAAAATTCAAAACATGACAATAACAAAACACAAACTACAACATAGCTAAGGAACAAAAATATTGTTTTTTTACTTCGTTTTAATTCGTTTGTTTTAACCTTACTTTAAGCAAAAAAAAGCGAAAAGAAAAAGGAAATAAAACAGTCTGATAGATATATACACGTATACGAATAAAAACATAAAATAAAAATATATAATTTTTTTGCCGTAATCAAAGAACCAAGACCAAGCTAAAATTTTATTTTGCTGTTTTGGATTTAAAATGCAACTTATGCTAAAATGACATTAAAAGAAGGGCTCTATCGGAATAAAATAAATTCTAGAACACTAATCACATAAAATCAAATAAAAAATTAAGTATGAATCAAAAATTGGCTAGTGAATTATATTAGCCATAAAATGTATCATGTGCCTGGTCTGTATGTATTTATGTATTTCCAGTAATACGGGTATAAAATAATTTTCAATGTCCAATCGATATTTACTAGTCACAAATAGCTCCAAAATTTATAAAAATTGTAGTTTCTAATCGTAATCACATTGGGAACTCCATTTCAGTTATGGATATGTTCGTCCGAAAAATAATCTAAAATATACTTTAAACATCGACAACCTGTTTCGAGAGTAGCCCACCAATCCTATCAGGAAAATGACTTTCTTTGAACAACTTTTTTATTTGAACGAATTCCATACTTGGCACGCATAAAAAAGTTTCATAATCAAACAAATTTGCGTTAATATTCGTTGCATCATAATTTCCAACCGCATTTGGTCTGTTGAAATTACATAAACGAAACTCGCAACGAACAATAATTTTTGGACAAAATTATGGCCCTATGAATAATTGTCTGATTACATTTGATCGATTAATAAGTTTGTTATTCTCATCGTTTCAACATTCGTTCACAATGAACCAACAATAATCGTTAATTAGCGCGTGCACAAATTTATTTCGGCTAAAACAATAGCTACAGTTTTAAATATAACATTTTTATGCAGTCATCTGTGCCTCTCTCAATGGTGCAAATTAGCAAAATCATGTACATTTTTTCGTGTCGCGAAATTACTTCAAATCGGAGGTTTTTTCCCCACGATTGATGGCACACACTTATTTGCATGCTAAAAAGTCGAGCGAATCGCATATCCGGCTGCACCGGAGGGTGGAGGGTGAAAGAAATAAAGGAAGCGACGTCGTCGCCGAGAGCGATGCTAATGTGATGAATTCAGTGATTGGCAACAATACTGGAGTCGACCGCAGCGCTCCAGGACTTAACACGGGATGAATGCGAACTAGATAGCGGAAGTGTCGTGGGAGAGAGACTGTTACGTATATGTGACACGTGCGTTCGGGAGGCGCTTTGTTGCGTTTAATCTATTTGCTGGAGCGGAATGAGGGAAACGTCAAATTTTCACTGAATAATTAGCGCGGTTCCGACGTGAGAACGCCATAAATCACTAAGATAGGTACTTAAGTGGAGGATGGTTCCAGTCAGTTACTTGCTTTTTTACTTGAAGACCTTATTAAACGGAATAAGTACAGGATTTCAACTCAGAACTTAATAAAACAATCTCCCATTCATTTAAATCATTTCGAAAGAGATCACAAGTTTTATTAAAAGTGTATATTACCATTTCATATAAACTTATCACCTACACTCATATCATTTCTCAATTAAAAAAAAATATAAATCAACACAAACCATTTTAAAACTGTTATTCATTAACATGTGATTGCATAGGTACTTAAATTCCTTAGAAAAATAAATATATTTTTTGTTTATCAAATAGATTTAGTATATATCAAATTATAATAAAATGAAAGACAAATTAAATCAACAGAAACACTAACGACACGAACATCTCCGCAATAAATGACTCAATTTTTTGTCTGACATGTTACAGGAATATATCTACTCGTATGTACATACTTCCGCTACTGTTGAATAATTCGCTAAGTGTAAATTTTTCCTAAATAAATCCAGAATTACTTATATGTAAATCCAGAGTTACTAATTTTTTTTATTACGAACAGCAATAGTGTCAAGAAGGAGCAATCTTAGTGTTAAACACAGAATGTAGTAAGTTTTTATTTAATTCTGAATTTACATAGATTACCGTTCGGTTTTTTACTTTGGATGGTGCAAACGATTCGGAAATAACATATTTCCTAAAAATTTGATATACTTATTTTAAGCAAGTTAGTGTAACATAATGAATAAATGTTATTTGGTTTACTTTTTATTGCGAATGCAAAAGTATACTAGCATTTTGTAAACAAACATTTTTTAATTTTTTTTCTATAGTTACATATTACATATACATTTTTAAATAAAAAAATTAATAAAGAATAAACAAATGTCTGAATTTTCCCTTGTCACCCTCTTTCCTATTAACTCCTGTTTTAACCGGACGTTTTTTCACATTTCCTGAATGATTTGTGAACATTGGAAGAAAGTAAGTAAAAATATGATTATACCGTTAGAAAGCTTAGTTAAAGAAGCAGTTTTTGTAATATTTGCTGCTTCGAAGCTTTGGAACTTATGGGTCAAATATGCCAGCAAAAATGTTCACAATTGCGTATACTTATTTTTTTTTTCTTCAATTCGGAGACTCAGCTCCTATCTGAAGTAGTTCTGTGGATCCAGCGAGGTTGTATTCAGTAGAAAAAATAAGGTAGCATGAAACGGTACCCTCAGGTTTGTTGTATTAGTAATTCCCGAGTTATTGGCGTTTTTTCAAACAAAAGTCGTATAGGTTTATAAAATCAAAAAAGTAAATTATGTAAGTACCTCTGAAATGAGTGAGAATCGGACTATAGTAAATAGGAACTACTTTGTTCCTTTTAAAGGGTAGAACCCACTGACAAAGATTATAGCACGATAAACCAGGCAATCTCAGAAACGTAGCTATCAGTAAAAATATCTGCTGGTTTATCTTAATTTTAATAAAATTGATTTTGGTAGCACTGATTTTTTACAAATTTAACCTCCGTTATCGTTGATTTTGTATTGGCCATTAAATTATTATTATTACACTATTTTATATATTATAATGTTTTTTTTGTACTTCAACGATTATTTCTCTCTCTTGTGGTGATGGTCCGGCGAGTAAGTATAATTATTTTATTATAACTATATATTTACGCTCTGCCTGTAATTGACATTACTACTGATAGTTGCTTAACAGAGACAATGTTGAATTAATTATACATTTCTTTCTCCACTGCGCTATAAAATAATTTAAATTGGTAAAAGTAAAAAAAAACACAAATTTTGGAAATTTGTCATAAATTTCAAAATATTATTCCAAATTTTTTTACAAAGTAGAAAATAATTAAATAATTCTGGAAATATTTACAAATTATAAAATAGTAATTTTGGAGACGTCAGGCTGTGGCAACTTCTACCATAGTAGACGGTAAGCTTGAATTTCGTTTGTAATTTATTATGCTGAATCTCTTTTTAGGGTGTGATCATTTTTTAAATAATACATTCAAGGTGTTTAAGGCATGCACTTTTTGCATGCAGTTATGGACTGACTGTTTCGTTTTTTTAATGGAAGGCTTTTTGATTCATGATTGCTCCATACAAGGTCCGGCAATTCGAGCTCGAAGCCTTGGCCAATATAAATCCCGCTTGCGTTACATAAACATGTTTCCAACCGTCTCCCTATTAATTTGTTTGTGCTCAAGGGTGAATTTCCTCGTTAAGTAATATCAAGTTAGCCACCGTTCCCTATTTGAGAATAAACAATAACAATTAACAAAGAACCGGTGGCTGAGGCCTCATTAAAATAAACAAAAACAATAAACGAAATAAATAAAGGATGGTTATAAATAAGATGGCACTTAAATCATACCGCAGGTCTTTGAGTTACCCACCGCACATAACGGCCCATTCGGCCATATTAACAAAATGTGAAGATTGTATATTGTTGTGGACCGCAAGGATTCAATTGGTATACTGCACTGAGTGACAGAGGGGTTAATTCTTGATAATGAAATGCAAAGCCGTATAAATTATCGGTGACGGGTACGGCAAGTAGCAGACGGAACTAGCCAAAGGCCAATTTCCGATGATCGGGATTGTATTAATAATTTATTTTGGGGCCGCCTTTGACTCGTATTTAGTCCAGACTTTATAATTGGAACGGCGCACTCTTAGCAGAGATCAATTTGCTGCGGTAAATTCCGTTGAAACAAATGGAAACTTGAACACCGACAACGAGACAAAATGATTGCACATATTTTTCGAAAATCGCCGTGGAGCATATCTCTTTCATGCGAAAGTGTTGAGGATTCGAAGGCTGCGGGTACGAAAATGAATGATATAATAATCGCGATCACATAATCCGGAAACGTTCTCCTTTGTAAGCAAGTCTGTGATTGCTGACTTCGGGCGTCTCAGACGGTTGTTTCCGGAGCTGATTGTAAACTCAAAGCTTAAAGCTTACGGGTCCCCCGGAACAACTCCCATCCACCTCCCGGAGTATCTGTTTGGCGTCGTCATGACGACGCTCCTCCGTGTTGCAAACCCCGTCGATCCCTAGCTACAGACTTTCCTCACTTCGTTATGTTGATTTATTCGGTCGCTATACGAATCGGCATCATGGATTTTCGACGTGTTTTCAGCTGATAAGTCCGTGCAGTTCGCAAGTGAAAATTGATAACTCGTTTCAGAATTTGATACAAGTTTCCCAAACCAAGCAAACACTATTTAAAATATTTGCACACTTTTTTATATCACTTACCCAATGGTTTATTAAAACCAAGTTCCTATTACCATTACCTGGACCATTGCATCATGGATTTTCTATTTTATAGGCACGTTTATAGGCAATTTTACAAATAAAAATTTACAACTTGTTTTATTTATAATTAATTGAAGGAAAAAAAATATTTAAAATATTCCCAGGCTCTTTTATTTCATTTTTGGTTAGTTTATGATTTAACAGAGATCCTAAAACACATTTTCCTACACATGCTATTATTTTCAGCATTATATTTCACGTTGACGCACAAATTAAAATTGATTACTTATTGGGTATGTATTATTACTATGTGGCATTGATTCGGAATTTTTTTAGGAATTTAGACGGTGAAAAGGAAAAAAAATATTTAAAATATTTGCAGGCTCTTTTATTTCCTTTTTGGTTAGTTTATGATTTAACAGAGATCCTGAAACACATTTTCCTACACATACTATTATTTTCAGCATTATATTTCACGTTGATTCACAAATTAAAATTGATTACTTATTAGGTATGTAGTACTATTAGATTATTACTATGTGCATTGATTCGGATTTTTTTTTTAGGAATTTAGACGGTAAAATAGGAAAAAAATTATGCAAGAACGATACATAGTGTGCAACTTTAATTCTTAAAAATATGGATTAAATTAGCATTTTATTTCCGAAGGGAAATAAAGTGAATATTTTTGGTTGCCTAGTTTTTTAAAATATTTTGCACCTATACTTACTCATATGTAGAAAATCACAACACTAATATTGCAAATTTACCTATAGTTTATACATACTACTAATTGTTACCAATAGAAAAATTAAAAATTCACTCCTAATAAATAATTTGGTAAAATAATTTTATTTATTCGCATTACATTTTATTATTTATTAGAATGGATGTGTATTGTTGATTAAAAATTAGATCTAGCATAAAATTTTGTATATTACATGGAAATAAAATTCTTGACTGGACATCATTCTTATGACGGAAATTATGAAGAAAATTTATGCTCGGGCAGTAAGTATGTATTATTTTACTTCCATGTTACATAAATAACTACATTTTAAATTCAAAATTATAAAGAAAATAATTTAAAAATTTGTCTTACATTAAAAAAAATTAAATAAAACATTTAATAACATGAGTTATTATATCTGCTGAGATTTTTTCCAGATTTTCCACCTGTGAATAAAAATGGTAAGTGTGTGATGTAAAGTGACTGATTGCTCATGGTCCTAGTTTGCACCTAATATGAGCGCCCAAGGAAAACAAACAAACAAAGAACCAAATTTTAAACTTGTGAATTTTTTTAAATAAAATGAAATCAATTATTCTAACGGAAACTAAATAAACTAAACATATAAAACTATAAAAAGAAGAAATTTGAAATTCATTTCTATAAAAAACTGCCACGGTAGGGAAATTGCTAAAATTTAAAGAGGTGGATTTTACAATGCTCGGACTTGCCTTATCATCTCTTCCTAAAGTTGTTTCATTGGATTTAAAACAAAGCTTTTCCCTGCCCAATTCAATCTTTGCTGAGTGTAATGCAGTAAGTTACAATCAGTGAACTGACGGCTCAAGTATGAATCTTGAAAATAAAATTGAGTTGCAAATGGTACAACATAAAATTCCGAAGCTGGATTCCTTGTCCTGTTATTAAACTATCCCGGACCTACACCATATGTGTATAAACGTTCACAGTTTTATGCTTTTCCAAACCATTACAACAAACCCTTAAACATAACTGACAAATTAATTTTGAAAATTATAAATTTTAGGGGCCAAAAACGAGGATGCGTAGTATGTAAATACATGGAAGCATTTTAAAATTCGTTAGAGTGTAGAAACATATTTATTTTGACTTGGAGAAATTTGAGATGAAGTTTTCAGTACACAACCGTTTCGGACGCGATGCATAAGATATATTTATTTATTTTTTTATGTCGGTTATTCAAATTATTGATTTACTTCTTTTCATGTCATGATTTGACAATGTCAAACGTCTACGTAAAAAATTCCATGTCCTTCCAAGCCTTTGTTTATTTGTACGCTCAATAAATCCTAATAAATAGATAAGAAACAATGTTCAGATTAACGATTGATTTTTAAATAGTTATTTTCTAAACGCGTCGTATACATCTTTGGCAGTAATGTTAAAAATTTGCGACAAATTTTGCTCGTAGTTCGTTAAATGGGGAAAAATAAAGAGGTCTCAAATGTCGAATCGATCAACGATGTATGGATCTGCGGCAGCTTTAACAACAATAATAATTACAGAAGTTATTTAAAATTAAATTGCGTATATCAGAATGATCGATCGAGCCATATATCTTGTGGTAAGTTCGTGAGAGATAGATAGCCGCCAATAATTCAACTTGTTAACATACGTTTGCTCGTTTCGTAACCGACCGCATTAATTACCAAACGTTGTAACTGTAATTTTTTTTGAAAAAACGCACTAATTACAATTTCCACCCATAGTGGAATCGTGTGCCTTTCATGTTTCTTTCATCGTCGAGTTGATTATAATAAAACAGTAACGCCGGCGTCGAAAATAAGAAGACTTAATAAAAAGCGAGCAGCGTCAAACGAGGCGTAATTCGAACGAGAATTATAAAAAGAGTAAGAGCGCAATTTTACAAAAGGCCGGAACTTTCCAACCGGATAAACTGATCAGCAATTTAAATTTAGACCAGTTATTTTCATATTTTATCTTTTTCCTCGGGAGAATCGCTAATGTATGCTAAATGATAATCGCAATCTCTCACCTAACACCTCGCTTCTTCAAGATTCCGGCAAATGTGGAGCGAAAATGTTAATTCAGTTCGACACGTTTAATCATCCTCGAAAATGCCTTCTCACACCATCGCTTGCACAAGCAACAGCGACCATGAAAAAGCTCCACATTGTTTATTTTGACTTAAGACTCACGATCATGTGGTATCGTCTTTCTAGTTTGATAAATGTATCATAAGTGTCAGGGAATGACGTGACGGATTTTATCTAGAAGGTCCTACGGTTTTAAATGGACCCCTTGTATCGGACGGTTCCTCGAAGGTATTGTTTATTCAAAGAATTTTTCCGAGACGACTCATATGTCTGTCTGTAGAATGATGCTCCGGGGCGCTTTCTCTATCGGCCTGAAGAAACACTGAAAAGTGTTGAACTAACCGGACGTTGACACTTTCTCGGACAAAGAAGCCACTTAGTACGTATTTAAATAGAGTTTCATATAAAATTTCCAAAAACATAATAATGCTGTATTTAATCGTGTACTGTAGCTAAAGTAATGAAAATAATTTTCATAATCTAGCGACCAGTAATTATAAACTATTATTAATTATTAGCAAGTTGAAAAAATATTTTGTAGATATTAAAAATTTTAAAGTTTCTATAAATGGATGGTGGACGATAATTTGTTACGAATTTTTTAAAACAAATTAAATATGCCTGTCCGAATTTGCAGACTGAAATCCGTGGCGCTTTATCCTGCCGACTTTGCTTTAACCACGTGCCATAAATTACTCGCAAATGAAACGAGAATAAAACAGAAGTCTTTATAACTCATCAAGTCTTCACTTATGATTTATATTCAAAGACCAACCTCCCATTTAAAAGCTGGCGCCATTTTTCCGTCGCTAATATACAACAACATCTCTTTGTACGACCCGAATAAAAAACGTGGTCGGATCATTATATCGCAAAAATACTTTATGCAAAAAGGCCGGTCCGTTCGTTCGTTCGATGCAGTGAATAAATTTCAGTCGGGTATCTGTGATAATTGGATCGCATTTTAAGCAGAAGCTCATCTCACGGCCATGTGGTGTGAACTGAATAAACGAACGAAATCCATGAATATGCAACGTGTATTTTACTGATCACATAAAACAGCCCCGTAAAAGTGGGCTGAATGTAACAGGATTACGGCTCACATTCGTATTCAGGAACGTCTCGAAATCAGACCGAAATATTCTATATTCGTCCACTTGCTCGTCTTTTGCCTTTGTGCGGACTACAAATCTCCAGAATTTATTTATCGTGCGACGAATAACCTGCAATATTACTTTCATATAATTCGAAAAACGAACCGCCACCAGCGAAATCGGTTCATTTCACACAGCGGATTTGCATTTTCCATTTCCCAATACTTAATTCACACCAATGAAAAGTAAAAGAAAATTACTTTGTACGAAAAATAGTTAAGTAATTTTTGTCCAGTTTAATTTAATAACTAATGTGTAACGTGCACAATAATAACATATAAATATGCGATTTACTCCCATCGATTTTTTATACCAACTCAGTGCGTAATAATTTTATTTTTCATAGACTTTTGTTACTTATAGACCCGCACAAACAATGGGTCGATATATCAAGATTTTATTAACCAAATTGAGCCAATTATTCGACTAATGCCATTATATAAATTCGAGTCGGAGGCTGTCGTTTTAGCTTGATTTGTTAGGGTCGATGATGACCGTTAGGCATTGATAAAATTTATAACTTTCAAAGTGTGCTGCATCGTGTAACATCTGCCAAGTCATTATATTGTGAAAGTAACTTTTAATTCAGTGACAAAACAATGCGATGCATTTATAATTAGAAATTACAAGTGTACGTCATCGTGAAATTAATATCTACCTAATCGTTCAGGTCATTACTTAGGTCAGGCGTTTTTTTCTTGTTTTGTAATACATTCGTGTACTGGCTTGTGGCAGTGTTGTTTGATTTGAAATTCAAGACTATTTACAGCACCTCTGCCTAGTTACCTTATGGAATTAAGAAAAAAATATTATTTTGCGAAGTTTTAGGAATCCACGGTCTTCTTCTGGTTGCATCTATAAAATTGGAAATATTTGAACTACCAGCATTGTTGTACTATTGAGATAATTTACATAATTTTAAAAAATTTAAGGATTTAATACAAAACTATTAAGGATTGAAAAATTATAAAAAGTAGCACTTTGTGGCCAGAAATAAAAAATATTGTAAATAATATAATAATAATATTGTAATAAAAAAATTATATCATGAAAATTTGTTCATATAAAATTTCTAAAATTTTTGAATATTCTATGAAAGTATGTAGGCTTTCACGGTCGGTGTTATTAATTCAAATGGAACACGGTCCAAAATCCCGAAGAAGATCGTTATAATTTTGAATATTCTGTTTGAGAATCAAAATTACAAAATAAATCATTCAGATACGTGGATTGCTAAAAAATCTCGGGAAAAGTTTAAAAAAATGGTTTATAGTTTTTCGAAAAATTATGTTTTATTGTTGTTTGTTTACCTACACTCTTTTCGATTCTGGATTCGCACAAACCAGTCGTTGATAATTTTTTTCTAATTGGAACATGTAATTTGTAAGCTACCACAGCTTCGCAAAATATTGACTCCCGCTAAATCAAGGCTTTAAAGGACATTATTTGTATCTTTTGGCAATCTAAATATTCAACTGTTTTGAATGATCATGTGTGAATTGCATTGTTATGATTTTTTCAAAACAATATGACCAGTGGGGCCAACACGTTTAGATTCTAAATTGGAAATTCAGAATAAATTCAAGTTTCGTCTCCTTCTCTTTCTCCGAATTTTTGGGACAGTTCCTTGCAGCATTGCACAAGAATCTATTTTTGAGCATTATTCAAATTGTGAACAATTCAACGAGCACATAATTTTTTTACATTACAAAAGCTTGTGTTGACTTCCACTTTCCTCGATCTCTTCCTGCTCAAGATATATGTTTTTTTGCACAACTGCACATACTAGACGAGTTTCAGGAAAATAATCATCACATTACAAAAATCATAACACGAAAGTGCTCACCATTCAAATCGTTTTTTGAAATTTTGCTAGATTCGTTAAATATCAATTTTTATAAAACGACTGTAAAACAGGTACAACCGGACTTACTTGTAAATTTAAAACAATTTACTAATCTTTGGTACATTGTGGATGGAATTTTTTGAATGCATATTTTATCCGAATTGAACATTTTTCAGTTCATGTTATAAAATTTTGTTATAAATATTGAAATGATGTCCCTACTTATTTGCTATAAATATGAGGTTAGCAAAAGTAAAATAAGGTACGACAAATAGAAGAAGTAAAACCTCAGGCAAAAGTAATCTCGTAATTACGCCTATTCTTACAAAATCTCTTGAATCTGAAACAAAGTTCAAAACCGTCAAGCATTCTATTATGTCTTTTATTTCCTGAACCACCCTTCTTTTGATTCATTACACACCGCCATCAAAAGCTTAGCGATCGTTTCAGATACCGAAAGAACGATGTTACTGTACACGTGTTCGACTGATTACATCTAATTTTTCATATCCATTGCCAAATTTTGCACCTGCTAACCACAACACACGACGATAAATTTTTCTATTTCTTGTATTTTAACATTTTCCTCTCCAACTCCAAAAAAGCCCTTACGGTTCCGTTATAAATTTACATTAAAATCGCTTAAATAGATGTTAAATTTTCCATTTCATCAGAAGTTAATTGAAACGCATGGTTTCCCACAAGCCGACTATGGAGCAAGCGGTTTAAGGAAGAAACGCTTTTATCGACGACCCTTCACATAACTCTTGTCTAAGTGGACGGCACAGGCGATCTATTTTATTAAAAAGTCAAAAGCTAATATTTGTATCTTCCTGTTTGTTTTAAATGGTCATTTGTAAACTTATGCATTTTTATTAACTCATTATGTGAAAGTTATTTTAAAACTCTTTCTAAATGGAAATGTAATATCGTTACGCACTATCAAGGCTCATTTCGTATCTTTACATATTATTCTAAATATGTTTCGTAGTTACGAGAAAATGCGACGAGTTGATAGGAAAACGTAGGCGAAACGGCGACGCTTGTAATGTGTTCATTGATTTTTTGTGAGAAATTCTTGAGTGACGTTCAAATTGATGCAGACACTGAATTGGGTCCACTCCGCCCATAGGTCTGGGAGGCTGCAAATCATTCATAACAACCTTTTCCATCTTCCTTAGTTGGACCTTTTTATTAATATTTATTATTAATTAATATTCGAGGAGCTGACAGCCGCCTAGACGACGACTGCAAGAAACGACGGCAAAAATTTTACGATTACTATGTTGCAAGCACTGATTCAACGACTATTTCTTTACGATAATTATGTCTATTACATGCAGACAGACGTAAGTACGTAATAGTAACTCATTACGCACGGTCGTAGATTAAACATGAGACAAACTGGACAAAAGTGGCAACATTAGGTACTATGCGTGTGTGTACTACTACAAAATGTGTGACAATTTTTTACCGTGAAACGAATTCAAAAACAGAGCTGTAAATGTTGCGGCAATCAAAAGAAAGAACAATCAGGCCTACCAAACACCCCGACCATGTGGACCCCAACAGATGCGCAAAGGATTCGGGATCAAACAGGATTAACATTACATGGCATTACACATGTTGTATCGGCGCTTGCGATTTAATTACCCAGCCGCACCCTCTCTCCCGAAACAACCCGCTTTTGCCGATTTTCGCATAAAAATCCTGCCCATATCCTTTTTTATGCCGCAAATAAAACAGAAATTGTACGCGTGTTGTGCTTTTGATACGGTGGACAGGTGATGTGATAAATGGTAACTACACGGATTTTCCTCGTTTAAGTTATGGACCTTGAGCATTTCTGACCCGCAAAATCAGTGAGGCTTGTAAAGGTCCATGTAAACGGATTAGCCGACGATGCCGAGTTCATTCGCTCGGACAATAGTGTTAGTTGGGGTAGCTCAACCCTCTATCACACTTCACTGCACCATCATACACCCCCGACTCATTATGGTAATTAAATTAGGACTATTGATTTGGGTGTTCTTGCAAGGAGCTACAAAAGATAATGCACGAAACGAATTTTATTTATAAAAAAAATCGCGTTCACAACCTACTAAACACTCATGGAATTAACTCCAAAAGTACTAATTTTTTAACAATTAAAAAAAACACCTGTACAGTGTGGACTGTGTGCTATCTGGTATCCGGGAATAGAGAGTGGAAAAAAATGACAAATATGCGTAAAAAAAGATATAATTGAATTATGCATTGTGAATCCTATCCTTGTTTTATGCACATATTTGTCCATTCTTTTTTTTTTCCACTCGCTATACTAGATAGCCCACAAACCACACTGTAATACCTTTTAAAATAAGAAACATCTAGAAATAATTTTTTGGAAAAAAATTGTTTACACAATGAAGCAGCTTCCAAACACTTTATTCTTTGCATTTTTTTTGTAACAAGCATTATAATATGCCATTTCGTTAAAAATTGTACTATCCTTCATTCGGCTTACATTCTCCTTTAAAACTTGATCTATGAAAGCACGAAGGTGTTATTTCCTCAAGCAAACTACAAATGTTGTTTTTTTGTATTAAATGTACCTATCGGAAATATCACATTTTTACTAATGTAATAATGATTAATAAGTTTCTTGCAGTTCAACTAATTTGTAAGCTACCTTTTTAATCTAATCTCTTGAAAATTGCAAAAAACAATAAAACCATCATGTTTCAATTTTTCTGTTCTATTTTTTGGTTTCAGCAAAAAAATCCCTTTATGCAATAATACTTTGCTTGCAAAATCAAAATCAAAATTTGATCAATCGAGGATTTTTTACATCCTTTTTTAAATCCCTTTTTTACAATATTCAAGACACATGAATAAATTCAAAGTTTCATTTTTGGATTATTTAAAAATAAGTGCATTTGTATATAAAAATTATGATAACATCGTTTATTTTCAGATTTCTTACACCTCTCTTCGTCTAATTTCTACAGAGTTCGTTTATTTTATTAATTTCTGTTTTGCTCCATTTTTTAGTTTTGCCAAAAAAAAATTTCAATATATTTATTTATTGGATCTGCTACTCCTGAATTCTTTTGTACCTACTTCTCGTAATATTTATTTTTAAAAAACAAGAAAATCTGTGAAAAAGCAAAAGTGCACCCGAAATGTTGAGAAATAGGATTTTTGGTTTCTTTTGTATGAAAATAGCTGTAATTTACATATCAATTAGATTTTATTCAGTAATAAAATTCTTCTCATTTCAATCTTTGATATCTTGAACTAAAACTTTGATCATTCAAGTCTATAAAAGATGCAAAGTCAATAAAGAGGAGCTCATTAATATCTACAATTTTTTGAATGGATTTATATTTTCGCCAGAGGGTTTCATAATCTATATTGTCGGTTACAAGTCACGAATGAATATTATTTACATTTTTACCTTATTTCAGACATAATGAGAAAAATAAAATAACGAAAACGTACATGTTTGATAAACTGAGTCTAATGCCAAACTGCAATTTTTGTATTCGTCTGTAAAATTATCAGAGATAAGGTCAAGTGCCAGCTCCTTCCCCTGCACGTAGATAAATTTTCTATTATTAAAAACGATCGGCGGCGTTCGTGTTTTATTTGTTCATTCTGACGTTAATAATTTCCATTTTGTGTCAGCCACTTTCACACCTACACGGTTGGCAACCTTATAAAGTATAAATAACCAGAAATCCAGCCGCATTATTCACACACGACAACAGTTCAAGCACAAAACATCTTTTCATATAGTAAAAAAATATTAACCGAAAATATAATAAAGGCCATACATCAAACCGGTGAATACATCATATAAAGTGTCATGGGGCCGCCGACAAAGATTTTATACGCTACGTTTAAAGGGTGATAACTTATACACCGACTCGTCGCCGTTTGCTGAAAACTACACCGAGTAGTCTCTTATTAATTGTAATAAATTGGTCCAAATTCAGGTGGTCGGTTGCAATAAAAAAAATTGCAACACTTCCAGCGGCAATTATTAAATTACACAAATCCACAGCACACACACGTCATAAACGATTTGACACGGGGAGTCATTATGCAGTTAGCACCATCAATCTTTTATGGATTTGCGACATCGATCACAGTCACATTAAAATGCTTTTTTTTGCTTTGCTTTATTGTCATTTTTTGTGCATTCTGGAAATGGCGCCGAAAAAATTATGCTACCATTAAATTGTAAATCGCCGAACATTAAAACCACCTTAATGATAATTGCGTGTGCAGTCGGGTTCATGGGATTTTATGGTTCTTCAAAATGGATAGTTTCTGAGAAGTATTAAACTGCACTAATTATGCTCCTGCTATTAATCAGGATAAGACGTGTATTCCTGATTTATGTTTATTGCCTCGGGTCTCAAGATTTATATCGATATGGGCGCACGGGAGTGAACAGGAGTGAACAACAGTAGGCTTGTAACCTATTTATTTAGAACATCGTTAATGACTCGGGAGTGAGTTATTAGTGATGGGATTCGCTTGTAAGTATGCTTTACAATACCAACAACTGCTTAAATAATCACTGATGTAGAGAACAGTCTTACTCGATAATGAATCTGCACAATCCATGAATATTATAATTGGAACCCATACAAACGATTCAGTGGCAAATACAAAACAAATACCTAGTAGACAAATATGCTATGGAATCCAGCTTTTTTTACAGTGTGGCACAAAAGTAGGGATAATTTCGACAATTGTCAGTAAATCATCTTTTGTAAGGAATGAAATTTTTTGAAAAAAATTTATAGCAGCGGCTCCAAATATCGTAGATTCAGTCGTTTGTTTTTTCGAATGGAATGATACTTATCTATGGCACCGATGGCATATTATTATTTTCCTTCATTTAATTTTTCACAATATGTGGTCTATTTCTAATGAATTTAGATATTTTAGCAATTATCTCTTTAGATTTTCTGGAAGTTTTACAATGTTTTTTTTTGAAAAGCGTAAGCTCTTAGTTCTGAGTATTTCAAAGAAGTTAAATAATTATGTAAAAATAAGTCTTTGTTCTTTGATTGTCGAACAAAGTAACTCCAAATAAAACTTCGGTTATTAAAAATTTAAAATACGATAAAACAAAAAATTATTAAATCAGTGTATTTCGTTGGAGTGAAGAGACAAGATCGTTCAACAATCAAACAATTTATATTAGGTAGGTAAAATTGATTTTTATACCAAAAAAAATATTGATTTAGTCATTTTAAATATACCTGCATTTGAGACGATTGTAAGAGTTCCAGGGTCTTTGTTTTAATAATTGACAAACTTGACTATACTCGTAATATTTTTACATTACATTTTTAGATATTCTCGTATTTTGATTAATACAAAATGGTGATTGCATTTTTAATAATTTTATTAGGTTTGACATATTTTTAACACAACAATCTGCAATTTAAAATTGTGTAATTTAAGGATTTTCCCAGGAAATCTCAATAATTTTGATTTGAGCGAAATGGTCACAGGGACTCGTCATTACGAGTACATTACCACATACTTCAAAATACAGGTAAACGACGTTTATCTTAAGTTCTATTACAGAATCCCAGAGTTCTATTAAAATATTAAGGTTACATTAGTAACAGGAGTAAAATAGTAAAGTTAGACGTGTATGTATTTTGATAAAACGAAGAAATTAATAGAAAATGTAGATGCAGCAGATACATTTGGTGAAATCGAAATGATTTCGATTCACTGCGGTAGAATAAAACAAAAACTGATAAAGAGTGGGGACGAGTGTAAGAGGTAGGTAGTAAACACGCCACGCCTACACAAGCACCAATCGACGATGAGAAAGCGGTCAGAACAAAACGATTGATCAAATAATCCACCACTTCATTGCTGAATGTACGTGGAAAACTGCTACGCCAGCAATATTTCTGCGTAATTACTGCGGCGGAAGCAATCGGTAAAATACAGCCGGCTCTCTTCCATTATTTCGTCGCACTTTTCAAAAGTAGTTAAATAGAAGAAAAAAACGTTAAATAACACTGAAAAAGGTAACGCCTTGTGTCATTTAATCCAACAATGGGCAAACTGTACAAATATTATAATAAATCAACGTGTAGCAAAAATTAAAAAAAAACACAAGAGCACAAAAGCGCTTTTTGGTATTTCATAAAAAAATGCATTTAATCAACTTTCACAGTTAAAAATGTAGATTCCACATTAGGTACAGTTAGATGCGTTGGAAATGTGAATCTTTTTTCAAAATAAGTTTGCAACTGAAAATACGTCTAGAAAAATATTATTTCCACTTGTGGAGATGGGATAGTGTGGCTGTGGTTGTTTTAATAAAAAAGATAATATTGCAAAGGGTGGCAATGGTTCGTATAAAAAACAAGATATTCATGATGGCAGCAAATGTTGCTTTGTTTAATTAATTTATATATTTTAATTGCGTTCAACATCTACCACTATTATGTGAAGAATACAAGCACCGAAAGTTTGTCCTGACGATTGTAAGGAGTCATATTTGTAAAAATAGGTTGCTAACATCAGTCCTTCTTAAAGTTTATAAAAATTGAGTAAATTTATAGTTACTTTATACATTTTCAAATATGTAAACAAAATTATTAATCTCAATTTTGTTTTATATAATTTTATTATTTCAATTACATAAGACACACGTAGGTAATATACGAAAACTTTTTATAAATGTTGCATTAGAGTTAATTTTATATTGCTGTGATGATGAATAAGGCATGTCGTCAACCCTTATTTTGATAACATCATGCTTAGACCTTCGGTAAATGCGTAATAATATAATTACGCACAGGCGACCGCTCGTCGGTAATCACATAACCATATCAATTGATGCCTAATAACATCCTCCGATGTGGGGAACTCGTGTAATGACAAACCTTCGCCGAGGACCTTGATCGACTATTGTCCCCGTCATTGTGCTCCCTATACATGCACCAAATTACACCCTCCTTTGCATCATACGACGACAATCGGAAATAGCGAGGGAGGTCTTGTTGTGACAATTATAATTCCTGTTATTTATTTATCAGTCGGGAGCGGCGAAAAATTTGCGGTATCATAATTTGATTATTATCGCTAGTCTTTCCACCCTATATCCCCGCCCAGGAGATTTGCATCAACTAAAGTTTCTCACGAAATGAGAGGCTTTGCATCACTTGCATCAAATTCCAAAACGTAAAGAAAAATGAATAGGAGCGGGTTCGTTCCTCTTGTTAAAAATAGTGTCAAGCAAAATGTTTACAAACGCGACCGGAAAAAAATCTAACAAAGTTATAATCATTTTCTTGTCATAAACCCAAAATCAGACAGATAAAAATGATTTTAATTTAATAAAATTATATGTTTAATATGTACTAGTATTAAATTAAATAATAATAATAATAAATGTAATTGTAAGTTTTTTCTAGAAAAACTGACCTTATGAAAGATGGATTATGCAATTAGCGTTTTAATTTTATATTATACAAAAATGTTAATAGAAAGAAAACGTATACACATACAGAACAAAAATAATATTCGAGACACGAGCACAACTTTTTTTCAAAAGTTATAATTGCTGTTACAATGCAGTAGGTATGTCCACGGATGGGGTTACAAAACGGATTTTTTCTAAATATCTCTGAAAAATGTATTCTTGTTAAAATACCTACTATTATCGGTCAAATATTTCAATCTATTTTTTCAAAACAAAATTATAAAAAAATAACTGACTGTTTAAATAAAAATGAAATGGTTTTTAAGGGTCTGAGAGCAAGCAACCATTTTATCAAAATTATTCCTTTCTGAGAAATTAAAATTAAATTTCCTCTTTGTAGGCCCATTTGTGGGCAGACTGTATGTACTGATGTAATTTCCTTCTTTATTTATAAAATTGAAAGAAACATTGTTGCTGAACTCTTTCGAAAAATATCTTGAGATAACACTGATATGCTCTATTTTAAGAACAATAAACAAAATATTTTCCTGTTACATGGACATAAAATTCGCTAAACTTAAAAAAAATGAAAAGCAAACGATTCGTTATTTTCAGAACTTTATGAAATTCCAAAAAATCATTATTTATTAATATGGTATCTGTCACTTGGTATCGCACTAATGAAGCACAGCCGTGGCAATAAACGCAACTTTGTGGAATAAAATATGAAATTACAGAGCGCATTTGATTGCCGGACCGATTCGTTTACGACTTCGTTTTATATGCGCCAAATTATACGTTTACAATTTTACTGCTGATAAATTTATGTCGTTTCGTGGCGCTAGATTGGAACAATAACGATTATTTTCGGGGCAAAAAACACGCGCACATTCGCACCCTGGCTCATACCCTCCGAGATACTGATAAAACATCCGTCACAACCTACCCTGATTGAGTTATCCGGCCCTGATTTTCACTTGTTCGCTCCCGCCCACGTCAATCCGTCGGCTCAGCATTTACACCCCATCGTCCGAGCGTCGCGACGCCAAACGCGGCGCAAATTCGTCCTCCGCAAGGGCACTTTTGCCGTGGTCAAGGCGCTCCGTGTCGCAGACGACCTAACTCCATTACCGTTCTAACATTGTTTTTTCAGACACGTTCGTCCGGGGAGGTTTGATTTGTTTGTTTTTGAACTGCAAATAGTGGAAATGGAGTTAGTGACGGGCGCACTCGTATTGATTTGTCACAAAGGGCACGTACACGTTTTTGTCGGCTTCCTGTGGGAGAGGAGATTCACATTTTGCAGCCGACGAAATCGAATTATTATAGCGCTCTATGCCAAAAATTGTGACTGTGCGTCCAAAACAAATACTCAAATTTCATGGATAGAACTATTTTTTACTGGAAACGGATATTTGGAAAACATTTTGAGGCAATAAGGAAACGTACCGGCAATTAAAAAACCATAATATGTAATATGCTGGAATTTATTTCAAAGGGTATTACAATAAAAAACTAAGCGTTGAACACCTATTAACTGAACATGAAATGAAAAAACTTAAGTGTAAAATCCATTCATGGCCACAATTAAATGACATAAATTCAGAAGAATCAAAGTGACAACACAACCCAAAAGGTCATCACTACAAGCCACAGCACTTACCATAGACATACTTAAGTTATATTTATGCTACACCTAAATTAAGATTAAAGACATATTACTTTTTTTCAACGGCATCTTCGTTGACTTTCACTTCATCTGCGGCAACTCCAACGCTTTCGCCTTCTTTTACGCTTTTTTCGTCGCCGTTCTTTTCACTATATTTAAACCTAACAAATAAAACAACAATATAGCACACACTGTGCAGCAAAAACGTTTACAACAAACAAAATTACCTGTCATATCGTTCCCCGTTTACATCCTCATCTTCATCTGAGCTCTTAGCGCCTTTATTTGCCAATATATCGTCCAAATCTTTATCAACATCGGCCCAGAGCTTGTCATCTCTTGCTTCTTCGTCATCTAATGGTTTGCTGGCAACTTCTCCTTCCTTCTCGGCTTTTACATCGCCAACTTCCTTCTTGGTTTCGTCTGCGTTACTTTCCTTGCTTTGTTTTTCTTTACCTTCCTTCTCGGCGGTTTCTTTTCTCTGAAGCTTCTCAGCTCGCTTTTCTAAATCTTTATCTTCTTTGTATCGAATGTAACGCTGCATGTGTGTTCTTTGGCGACAGTGACGGGCCAAAATTCCGGGCATCACCTCCTCGCTGCCACGTCCCACATACATCTTGCAGAGATCGCAGTAGTACGCTTCGATTTTGCGAATTTGCTCAATGCCCACGCTAATAGGTTCCTTTACGATCCCGGTCTTATCGTCTTCTTCAGATCCCTCTCCTAATTACGCGCCGAATAAAAAAAATATGTTATCATCCGATGAACGGTGAGAGTTGCTTGTTTCTTGTCTTTAGTAAGTTACATAATATAAACACGTTAATAACTTGTGGAAAAACAAGATTATAATTTTCGTCTCTCTTGACGCTCAAATACAAATCAAAATTGTTATTCAAGTAACACAGAGACGATAATTTTGTACACCTCTAAACAACTCACCATCCAATCCAACAGAGTCGACGGTGGTGAAATTTTCAAGGTTGGCGTCGTCATCTACGTCATCGCTGTTGTCGCCATTCTCGGCTCTCTGTTTACGCTTTATATGTTCGATGGAACAGAGATGACTCTCAAACATCATGGGACTCTTGAAAGTCAGGCTGCACAATTTACAATAAGGCATTAGGAATTTCTTCATGTTCTTATGAGCCTCCGACTCCTGGTGTACAGCTTTGCGCTGCTTATAATTCAGCTTGCACAAAGGACAGAAATTCGTCCTGGGTGCCAAATCTTCACTCGTCTTCTCGAGCTCGTTCTGAGCGTTGCGCTGGGCCAGTCGCATCTGAGCAAGAATGGCTTTCTGTTCCATCGAGATTCTTCTCATAGCTAACATATGAGTGCGGCCCTGTAAATGGAGGTCGTATTTTCGGAAAGTCACGGCCTTGATTCCACAATGCGGACAGTTCAATTTGATATACGTTTTCCTCATCGTCGGACCTTCCTCCTCTTTGTCCTCCTTGTCTACCTTATCCGAAACATCTTTCTCGTCAGAAATTTTTTTGTCAACACCTTCCTCTTCTCCTTCAGCAATCTCAAGTTTGTTGGTTTCGTAGTCCCCTTCTTGTTCTTCCTCCTTGTCCTTTTCTTCGTCCGTCTCTTCCTTATCGCTGCCCCGGTTTTTGCGAGCAGCTATAGCGCTAAATAATTAAAAGCGAAATTAAAATGTGACCAAAACTTGAACGATATTA
Organism: Eledona agricola; assembly: GCA_964023215.1. NCBI lineage: Eukaryota > Metazoa > Arthropoda > Insecta > Coleoptera > Tenebrionidae > Eledona > Eledona agricola. The sequence continues at coordinate 27,414,342 of OZ026855.1, forward strand.
CAAGTTTTTAAAACATTTAGTGTTAAAAAAAACCTGGTGCACAAAAGTACTTCTGCGGGTGTTCCAAAACGTCACACTGTATGTCGTCCCTTAATCAAATTGTTTTAATTTGTATTTTCAATCCATTTCATAATTATCCTCTTTTTTTTTATCTTTTCCGGTAGAAAATGGATATGAATTACATTTTAACGTAATAGGTTCAAGTTCATTAGAATCACGGTGCCTAAACAGATTCACCTTTGGATCTTTGACTCGGTACAAAACGAAGTATTTCAAATAAATAAACAAATAAAATTTCTGCGGTGTGGGCAGTATGGGCGTATCAATCCACATGCCAACATTTGTCGTGCTTCTGCAACGATAGTTTCTTGATTCCTCCTGTCAAAACGTTATTTTACAAATAAAATTGATAAAACCGACGATTTCCCTTCTGCATATCTAGTTTAACATAAGTCTTGTATGTACCATATCAATCAGATCATTGTCGAGACTCTTTGGAGGGAAAACTATGGTTTTTAACAACTGGACAATTTTAGTGTTTACACATTAGGAACAAAATGTCTAATTACCAGTTTTTCTGCTTTATAAAAGGTGTTATTTACCTCCTCATTTTGGATATTTTAAGCCTCCTGGCGTAGTCTGTCGTGCGCGTCGGTATAATTCGTTTGCGCACGGCATATGAATTTTCAATGAGACGTCTTCGTGTCGGACGATCTCTAAACTTCAGACCCCGTGAGCCTCTAGAACTGATTCGTCCTCTGTATCCTCCTCTTGGAGGACCAGACGGTCTACGAAAATCATCTCTTCGTGAAAACGCCGCAGGATGTCGGTCGCTCGAAAAACTTCTGCGTTCTGAATAGCTTGAATCGTATCGACTTGTGTTCGATCCATAACCATATGAACTATCGTGGCGTGAGCTAGGGGCCTGTACAAGACACTACATTAAGCAACACGACGTTTAGTCCCCACACATCAAATGCGTCGGGGGGGTCTTCAATTATATTATAAAATAACATTACGGCCGCAAAAATGCCTCTCCATTTTTAAACGTCGATACGAAGAAGTCATCAAATCGATCTTCTCAATTGAAGAATCAATTCACATCATCCTTTTTACACATTGCAGCATGTATTCGAAATTTTTTCTCCAACTTGTCCTACATTCGAAATCTTCTCCAAAAAAAACCTGCGAATAATCGACCAAAATTAAACACACATACCTCAGTTCTGAGTCTCTTGCGTTCAGGAGATCGATGACCGCTTCCATCACGTCCAGTATTGTAGTTCGACTCCTGCATAGAACAATTTCTCGTCAAAACTCGTGAAACAAACAATATTTATAGAATCCTAGATGCACTCCACATCCATAAATTTTAATAATTAACAACAAAAATTACGTTGAGTATATAATAAAGACAAAACATCTACAAATAAATGAAATATAAAGAGCAAGAAACGATTGCTAGTGAAAATGGGAGTTTCCCCAACCACTTCTCAAAAAAGCTACCGCAACAAAATATGTATTACATATTATAAATTCTATAAAAAATTTAACGTTTTTAGAACTCACTAGGAAGATAATTTACGTTGATACATTAAAATAAGAATGTGCCAAAATAAAATTTGCTTTTTTTCATGGCAGTAAAACATTTTTGCCACCATATTTCAACTTATTGGTATCAAAAATATTTGTGCCTTGCCTTTAGTAAGCCGAATATGATAAGCACATCAACTTGTGGAAAGACAAGAACATAATTTTCGTCTCGTTTGACGCTCAAATACAAATCAATTTTGTTATTCGAGTAACACAGAGACGGTCGTTTTTTGAAACTTTACGGATCACTCGTAAATATGAGAAAACCCATTGATATAAAACCCTGAACGAAGCTCATGGTTTATAAACATTACCGGAAACTAGGTTAACCAATATGAACGTGAGAAATAAAATATAAACAAACATCGTGTCACATTTCCTTTACTTTATTCAGGATAGAATATCATTTTTTCCATGCCTTCATAATCCTATTTTTAAAACGAAATGTGTTGTTATATGTAGGTTTGTAATTTTTGTTTTCCAAATACTACCGTTAACGTTATTGCTTCTTCTTGCGTTAACAAAAATTTGCGAAAAAAAATTAAATTGTTACAAAAACCCACAGGTCAAAAGAAATCTTAGCATCATTCCAAATAAGGTAGGTGCGGGTAATAAGGCCTAAGTAACAAAAATACTATTTAAAATGATCGATTTCGCTCAAATTTACACTCGGAGGTAGCTAACATTCATTAGATAGTGCCTCAAAATTCTCGCAAAGCGTTAGCTTGCTTGCTGCCACCAATGCAGCATTTTTCATTGTGAGTGTCGATTGCGCGGCACGAATAATAAGAAATCGTCCGAATCCATCGTAAGTATTTTTTGTAATAATACACTTATATATACAATTTTGCGCTATAGTTGTCTATTATTTCATGCTTTTACGGATTTTTGATGTTTGAATAATATATCATGATCCGAAATGTAATTTTTTTTAGTTTCTTTACACACTTTGTCAGCGGTTATTAAGGCCAAACCAATTTGATCGTAGGCCTTATTATCCTCCTCTTTTGTATCAACATTTTTCTGTTTTACAGTTTATTTTATGGCTTTTTCAAAGTGTTAGGAATGTAAATTGAATTGAGCATACCCCAAAAAGACCTCCTGCAAGGTTTTACCGCATGGTTTACAGAAATTTTAGTTCGGACGATGACGATGATGTGACTCTCGCTCAAGTAAAAAGAACAGCATTTCAGCAGCTTATGCCTACACCAGTCAAAAATAGTGAAAAAACACCAACATTTAGAAGAAAAGCCATAAATTACAGGAGAACCCCCATACTCCCAAAGAAAAAAAATACATCAACCCTTAAAAGTAGAAGGTGGTACTAAACTGTCACGATTGTGAGGAGGATAAGATGGCTTATATGAGGCAATGTCTTAAATCAGGCAAGTGGTATCATGAGGAGTGCGTCGTTTTGTCATGGGTTGATACAGATAATTTTAAGTGTCCTGATGGCTGCTAAACAAACAAATTTGTTGTTACTTTTAAGACTTTAAGCATGATTAATGCATATATATTATTATTGATCTGAATTACCAAATGTATAAAAGCCTATTTTGATTATTTATGTATGTTAAAGTCATAGGCCCATAGTGACAAGGTTTTGTAAAATGTTTAATTTTGTTTTTGTTTACGGCAGAAGTTGTCATTTTTTGTTTATATTTTATAGTAATTGTAGTATAGGTTTAATTAACATTAAAATTTGTTTATTCGGATACATAGTTTTTATTTTATTTCAAATCTCCCTTAGGTAGGGCCTTATTTCCCGCACCTACCTTACATAAGAATACCTCATTCTGATTTTACTGAAAATGTAATAATTTGTGTGTGCTTGCACATTAACATTTTACATGTCACCAATTATTCACTCGTGTTTGTTGATAATTGTTTAAATAATGCTATGTATTGTGATTGTATTGTAAATTGATAATCACAGCCATTTCATGTTTCAATGCGTTTTTGTATAAAAATTTTTGTTCTATAATTTATTTATTTTTACACAAAAACTAAGTTTAAAAGCTATTTCCATTAGGTAAACATTTGGAACATCCACAGCCACTTCATTACAAATTTTAAAATAAATACAAAGAAATAAAGTTATTAAAATCAAGATAAATAAATTATCTTATGTAATGATTTTGGTGGCTGCATTTAAGTACCCACCAGTTTTACTATTAAGACATCATTGAATGATTACAAGATCATTTTTTACTCTATTTTACTATTTGAGACCAAACAAAAAATTATAAAAATACGCAATAGTTTATAAGAGAATCTTTTACCGCTAAACTTTCTGTAATGATTAATTAAACAGCTAGTAGGGCCCTAACTACTGTAAATAAACAGAAGTTTAAAACCACATCATGTACTAGTTAAAATCAACTCGGTCTAAAAACCTACCATTTTGTAAGACTTCCTGAAGTCATCGTGTCCTCTGGAGCCGCCAGAATACCGTTCAGACGAACCCCCATACTTTGATCTTGCATCAAACGAATTGGAGAACGACGAGTCAAAGTTTCTATTACCGCCCCCACGCGGCGTGTAACCTCCACGTCCACCCCATGAGCCCCCACGACCCGAACCACCCCTGTACCCTCTGGGTGAATATCCCCGTCCTCGCGACATGGGACCAGATTCACTGAAGCTGTAACAAACCATTGCATAAACATAAATTCACATTCCTTTACAAACAGACGAAGCACCGGCTTTTTAATCTTTCCACAATCTCACCTGGGCTTGTAGTAACTCATGTTGAGGATACTGAAACGAGAATTACTTCAACCACACAATTCGTAACTCAAATACTATAAGCGCTTTAAATTGATATTTTTGATAAAACAATTTAACGACGCCATGCAATGAAATGGCGGAAGCGGAAACATGGCCACCGCTTCTTAACTTGATTTTTAAATAACTAAGACGCATTTATTGCAACTCACCTGCTGTCCCGCAACTAGTTACAATAATTATGTAACGAATATAATTACAGAAAACACAGAACAACGGTAATAACAACTTTAAGAGAAAAGTGAAGCCGAATGGCGCCGCCGAACTATCGCTGTCGAGTTGAAAATGAAATGGCGGTTTTCCATTTCCGGTGCCGGTTGAGCCGGTTCAGTCCCGCTACGTACCATAGATGGCGCGATAAAAAATACAGTTCCAAGTTCTAATAGTTTTTATAAATTGTAAAATTTGCAAAACACAGCTGTCAGTTGTTGTACTTTTAGTTTGCGTGTCGTTACAACGTTGCTAGTAGTAAAATACGATTTATTTGTTGTAACTTTATTATAGTGACCGCCTATTGTTAAAAAACAGGTTTGCCAATGTGGTCCATCAAACTGAATTGATGTCGTATTCATTTTTAATTTGAGTGCGTTTTAAATTATTATGTGTGCGTAGTGTGGAAGTTGTAGTAAAACGCTGCTGAAATAAGCGGACTGATGAGTGTGTTCCAAGTGATGATTAAAAAAAATTGATTGTAAATAATGTGTAGTTGTGGATTTGGTGTTGGACACTAGATGTCGCGTCGAGCGATTCCATTATCGCCAACCGCACCCTGAGTCAAACGCGAAAATATTCTGTGCGAGACAGGCGAGAAGTGTTCGTAATGGTGGCCGTTGTATGAAGTGTTAAATAACCATGTCCCTGGAGACGCGTTCGTGTTCGGCCCTTTTCAAAAGGGCCGAGCAGTTGAAGCGTTGGGAGGAATCGGACACGAACCGCGAACCGGTGTGTCCGAAGAAGACCACGCGAAGGATCAAATTTTCGTCGGGTTGTGTGTTCTTGGCAGCGTGCGCCTCGGGTGATAAAGACGAGGTCTTGAGACTGTTGGAAAACGGAGCCGACATCAACACTGCCAATGTGGACGGGTTGACGGCTCTTCATCAGGTAATTCCTCGAACTGTTACAGATTCCACCTGTGGCAGGAGCCTGCCCAGGTCCAAGTGACGTAAAAGTTGTGTCAACATGGCCACACAGCTGAGTTAACAAAAACCCAAAATTTTGGACACTCTTATCGCATTTTTGTTACCGAAAATTCGGCGTCAACGCCCGAGAGATAAGTTGGGTGTGATTTGAAGCGGAGAGGGTCGCGGCTTTGGGCATGTTGTTGTTGTGGTGGTCCTCGCCGAGGGGTGGTGAACCAAAAACGATACGCGTTTGCGGAAATTATTAAAATTATTATGTTGATCGTAACTCGACGTTCTTCCTATCAAAACAATAACATTATAAACCGTTAGCGTAATTTCCCAGAGTTTGTACATTAATACCGTAATTAAAGATGCATTAGAGTTGTTATTAAAGTGTGTATTATAATTTAAATTATGGGTAATTAAGCATCGCTACGATCCCTATTTTTAAAATTATCGACGATCTGGTCGAGCTCTAGTTATTATCATGGTTAAAATTGCAAATTCTTTACTTTTTGCCAGTCACACACACAGTCATTTAATGCATTTGTAATTGTGCGTTTTATACACACAATCTTATAGTTTATGGCAGATTCATTTGATAGCTGATCGCGAGCATTAATTTTGACCTTGGACCTCTTATAACATTTCAAATAAGACAATGTGTCACCTATAGTCAGTGTGTATTAGCGTCAGTCGTAATATTTCCTTTATTTTGAACATTACGATGTAATTTCCAGCAACAAGTACATGGCATTGATAAGAGAAACATATTATGATTCTTGGGTATTTCTCGACTTAAAACAATTGAATCGTCAGGTATGAAAAGGGCTCATCTGGAATTTTTGGCCATTTACACTTTTTTGCCGTTTTTGTATCACTGTATTGCTGTGAGAAAAGCTCATGTCGCCTCCCTGCTTGTCAAATGGAGGTCAATGTTGCGTGCAGTTCGAAAAAGATGAGCATTTTTCGAATCACACGTTTGTAAATTTGGCTTCCTCGAGATTCATACCTGACAATTCAATTGTAAAAGGTTCAACAACAACAAATATTAGCCACAGTAACAGAGCAATTTTATAATTTTTAATTTAAAGAAGTACGCTTAAATGCCGAAAATAACAAACTGGCCTGCATATTGTAGACGCAAATCGTCTTATGGAATTTGCCAGATTTATTTGTTAATCTGGACCCTGAACAGTGATTATATTATAATCATTATAAAATCTCAGATGTCACACCTAGTTAGAGCTTTTATTGTTTGTGCCCAAAACATCGAATAAACCCTCGTTATCAAATTGTGACGTAATTTGGAGCAAGTGCTCAAAAAATTATAATTTCTCGGTAAAAATATTTGTTAAAAAAGTGTTACCAAATATTCTGCCCTGATTAGCTGAAATGTTCTATTTAACAATTCAAGTATTTTGAGATATTCGAGAAAAATATAATAGATAGGAGAATTTAGTCAGGACCGCACATAGGACAAACAAAATAAAGGTTTTTATGGAATATTACTGTAGAGAGATTCCTTTAACTAAGCAAACATGATGGAAAATATGCCAAGCAGCATTTTTCTGCAGATAGGACGTTGTTCTTAAGAACCAAAGCAAAAAATACATTCGCAAACGATTTGTTCAAAGCAAAAAAAAATGAGAATAACGGCCAGTCTGTCGCAAAATCTTATGTATATTTGTCAATAAATTTTTCACTTATAAATTATATTGGTATTATTGTGCCGTAAATTTTTGAGAAACAATGAGAATACAATATTTAGGATATAAAATATTAATTACGCTAGTTTGAATCTGAACTACACTTAAAGTTTCTACGTAGGCGCTTAAAATTTCGTATAAATCGTCGTTACAATATTGTGATGTAATCGAGTACATGCACAAAAAATTATAATTAGTGTATTTTCACTGTAAAAACATTTAGCAAAATACCCGTTTCACTCAATATTAAACAAGTATATTATTATAACAAGCTAATATCTACATAGACGAGCCCCAAACTGTACTTAACAATTTTATAATTGAGAAATCTAGAAATCAAAAAGCTAATTGTACAAATTGTGTAACTGTAAATTTTATTTTAAAGGATGTATTGATATTGCTGTAAACGTTTTTAGTACTGGCACTTTTGTTTATATTATGTTTCATTAGGTAAAATAATAAATAAAAAAATATATATACTTAGTTCTTTATTCTTTATTCAACAAAAATAACAATTTTACAATAAACAGAACTTTAATCGCTAGAAGCTGATGCTTCCAGTACCAGTATCAGTGTTGTCTGCATCTTTTCTGTTATTTGCTTCCAAAGACGCATAAAATCTATCATTATATGAAGGTGTTCCCTATTCGTTGCTAAAACTACGTAGCGGATATGCCAAATTTTTACTTTCATACGTGATGCGTATGAGCCGAAATCCAGAAAAAACCTATTTTTCATAAATGTGGTTTTTACCGATTTATCATTCCGTCATTACTCAATTGATACATAAAATTAAGTTTGTGGACATTGTGACAAATTTTATTTTTTTGAAATAGAATTTCCGGTCAGGATAAATTGCTCAAGTTAAACAGCGAATTATGAATGACCATATTTTTACTAAATCTTTATTGGGCAATCTTAATTTAAAGTTACCGCCCATTGGCATTTTTCCACAAAATTGCTGCAAAAAATATAAATGAAATATCATCATTCCTAAATATAGTATGGCCATATTATAAAACACAATTGGCTTTCCTGAAAATTGTTTTATATAGTTTGAGTTGTGTCGTTATTGCAAAGGACCATCGAAATTCGGTAATACATATAATTAATATTATTAATGGTTCCGTCATTTTGATTACATTTTTCCACGTGCGCACAAGCTTTTCATAAGTTGCAGAGTTTACGAGAAAACCCAATAAAAATACGTAAAATATCACAAATAGGTGAGAGACCGTTTGACAAGTCATAAAACGATAATGTTTCGATTTTTAATATCGTTTTGTTTGGGCAAGTGAGAGGACGTTGAATCACCTGTATTGACGATTGTTTGTTTTACAAAACAGTAAACATTACATTCATTGTTCGCTTTAGACAAATATTGATTCGTCATTATCGAATGAATGGGGCAAGTGGCCGTTCCAAAATTCGCGGACACAACGCCAGCGCTCGTTGCCAAAATAACACTTGCCTCAACTCTTCATTTTCATTAACGTAATCGCCGAACGTTTCTCCAATGATGCATGTTGGATATTTTTCAAATTAAACGAAAACGCCAGACGTCGACTACGCTAGTTCGCAAATCTCAAAACGTCCTAATTTTAGAAAGAGTGTTATAAGAAAAATGTTTGCTTGTCTAGTAATAATAATTATCGATTATTAAAATTTATTTTCGGTTTTAATTTTAAGTTTAATATTAATAGAAGGCCTTCGAAACATAAGGCTTCTCCTAGTTTATATTGCGCGAGAGGGCGCCTAAACGTTCACTGATATTTGGTTTGGATTTTTATATTATTGGAGCAACAGGATTATTATTTGATTGATTTGTATGTGTAAATATTTCATGCTCGGTTCACGCGCGGTTCTATTGTTAAATAGCTTATGTTTATTGTTCCGATATGAAGTAAGTTGTAAATATTATGATTTGTTTCATTGCTTTGATGTTATTTCTATTACAAGATTACGTTTTCATCAATCGCAAGGTGAATATACTTCACATATTGTAAAGTGGGGTGATTTTTTCTGATCCAAGCAAACAATATATTTTTTTATTGCGATTATCTTGCGCGTGTAAACTTAAAATAATCGATAAGAATTGTGTCACGATTAAGCGATGATTTAAATTTGTGAAATTTGTGCAACGCGACTCGATAGGCAGGGGAATTTACAACAGACTTCGGAACGTTCTATCTCGTAATGAATAATGTGGGCATTCAATTTATCAGTTGACTGGTTCGTACAGTTTTTGTTGAATTTAATTTGCACGAGATATTGCGGCCGAGCCCATTGATGCAATGCTTTTGTCTTCACTTGATATTTTTAAGTATGTTTTATGCAGGTTTAGGTTTCCTTATACGGTATAATCGTGTCGAGTTTGATTCTTGTGTCGTAAGTCGTCGCCGTGAATTTCTACACACAACGTTTGCTGTCAAACTAAATTTTAATCGGAAACACGTGGACGGAATATCCACGGCGTTTACAAAAACTTCTCGTTCAAAAATCTTCCGAAGAGGTTTTTTAAATGATGACACGCGGATCATGTGAGAGATTGGGATTCGGTCGAGGTCTGCTACAATCTCGCACTTGGGGCACACGTGCAGTGTACTTGGTTACACACCAGTGGCCCCGGGAAGGTCTGAGATGTGCCTCAAACGCTCCAGGAGGGCGCTTGCATTTTGCAAGGCAAGGACACCAGAAATCTGCGAGTGGAGTCTCGCAGCCTGGGATTGTCGAAAGACATAGGTGATGAGACTTGCTCGTTGGAATTTCTTGTGGCCGGCATTTTTAGTGCAATCTGCGGGCTGGCCAGTACCAGAACTCAATTCAGACTAATCTGTTGCAGACCTCTTTTTCGTTTCCACGTAATCTCGGCGATCCAGTCTGATAAAAACCTCGGTTTATATAAATAAAATTGCTAAGACAATTAACCGATTTCGTTGTTGGTCTTTTAAATGATGATAAGTACTTTGAGGTCGTGGTTCGTTGGTTTGGAAGAATCTCGCACTTGGGGCTTACGTGCAGTGTACTCGTTACACCTTCAGCCTCGGGAAGGTCTGAGTTGATCCCAACTACGTCCAAAAAGGACGCCTGCGTTCAGCAGGACAAGAAAACCAGAAAGTAGCGAAGAGGTGTCCAGTCGATGATTGCCCCACAGGCATAGACGTCGTGCCTCTTCTGTTGAAACTTTTTGTGGGTGGCAATTTTAGTGCAATTTGCGAGCTAGCATCCGCTAGAACTCAATTCAGACTAATCTCGTCCAAACCGACAATCTAACGAACAAAGTCGGCTGATAAAAGACTAAAATTAATGCTCTTCAGTGCCGCTTTAAAAGCTTCGAGTTTGACGTATTCCAACACAAGACAAACTCGTCAGACGATTGTGCTTTGCACGGGCTCCGAAACCTGCAATTGCATTTGGGTGTGTGCTCGTTATATATTTTTTTTGGAGTCGTTGACCGTTGATCCAACTTATTGTAACGTCAAAAACGGTTTTGTCCAATGCGATTTATAACGTCGCGACTCCCGAAAAAAATTACTTTAGCAAAAATTCCCACCTGTCACGCGTCACCACCGCTTCCCAGAAATAGGCTAATGTACATAATAATGAGATTAATGAGCATCGCGTAAAGTTCTTTGACTCGCAGAAAAAATTTGCTCTCGTTTGACCTAGTTGCGAGGAACCGTGGCGCAAATCTATTTCGGTCGTTTCAAAATGTCGATTCGAATAAGTCTTTTTTTATTAAGGAGCACTAAATTTAGAGCAGACAGTCTAAAATTGACTGGAATTGCCGTATTCGCGGTGCAAGAAGTTGTATAACGTGTGCGAATTCGTGTAATGTGATTAATGTAAATACGTTTTCTTTATTTCACTGATGTTTATTGGATCGTTGGGTGCTTGTGGGTCGCAGGGAGACACGAGCTTGGGTTGTAAAGATGCCCCGACAATGAGAAAATATGTATTATTACATTAAGTGGGTTGAAATAATATTTATGATTGTCGTGCTTTTTTTAGTCTTAGTTACTGTGCCTACTTGTAACTAAAAACACGTGTAAGGAAGTAAAGGGAGCTTATGAGAAACGATCCTTAATTTTTCATTATTGCAATAAGAAATATTGTAAATGATACAATATTAATTTGATAGTACATAATATTAAATATGTCACTAAAATGTTAGTGGTATACAATACAATGTATTTTATTTTTAAAATCACTTATCTAAAAGTTCGGCACCGGTTTGCTTATCTGCAATTATTATTTACATGTATTTCAAAAGTTTTATTGTTGTTTGCTGTTGTGATAAAAAAATGATTAAATTGACAACCTGCGTAGATATGGTATTAGGTCGGAATTTTCTAATTACCAAACTTAGTTTTCTATTGAAAATTTCTGCATTTTTTTAATGTTGAATGTTTAGGATAGTTTAAAAGGAATATGTGAACAAATTAAGCTCCGGTAGAGATGCAGCAGAGTATCTACTGCCATCATACGATATTGTAGAAATTATAATGTGCTTATAAATTAATAAAAACCTAGGCTGAGAAAGCCATGCAATCTAGCTTGTGTTTTATTTTTTACTGCGTAACTTTTGAAACTGTCAAATCAAGACGTTTAACAGGAATCATTTAAAAGTTTGCTCAAATGACGTCCGAATCCGAGACCTGGAGATGTACTTTTTTGAAAAAACATTAAATCTATCTTATGCGTTGTGTGCGAGACGCTTATTAACCTAATTTCAAATTTCTCCTACTCAAAGTGGAAATTTTGCCACACTCTTTTGACTTCGTAGCTGTTCAATGGCCTATCCAGCACCAACGAGGCATATTTTTGTATGCACGTTACTTGAAAATACTTGAAATTATTTGCATTTTAATATCGGGTGCGAGTAACTATCTAATCTAATCTTTTCCTAAACAGTAAATGACAAATAACATTTTTTTTTATACATCATGCCTTATTATTGTTCGGTATTTGTGAAAATAAATACGATTTTTTTAATTGCAACTGCACCATTTTTTGCCAAATTTGAAATTGCATAAATTAAATACAACGATGTGTTTTTTCATAGGGTTAACAAAGTATAGAGAAAAAAGAAGTCGTTTAGAAAACTACGGAAATTACATAATACTAAAAAAGTTACAGTAAAATGTTAACATCAATGAAATGCAAATTATCAAAAAAGATTTGGCAGAGAACATTTTGCTCTATCATTTACAGTTTAGGAATTATTAGACTGCGTTACTTTTGCCATATCATCTATCTTGAATATTGAAAACAGGAAATGCACATTTTTTGAAATTGAAGAGAAAAACACATTTTTGAAGCTATTTGAAATGACAGTTTTTTATGTTAAATATTCATTAAAGTTATCGTTGAATCATTTTAAAGTGTTATTTATCAAAATAATATTTTAACATCATAAAAATAAATACTTCCAGTCCTAGTCAAGAAAACGGTATGGTACAGAATTGTATTTTTTGCGTTGTTTTATGTTTTGGCGTCTGGAGCTATGTTTGTCACTTGATAACCTTAGTATCCTTATGTATTTAGTATTTGTGAAACCATTAATAAAACTATTGTCAATGCAATATTACTAGTTGTAATTTGTTGAATTACATAGTTTAAACAATTCTGGGACTCATAAAAATAAAAAACTTCTAGTCCTGTTCAAGAAAACTATATGGTACAGATTTGTATTTTTTGCGTTTTTGTTTTATTAATTTGATGTCTGGAGCTATGTTGCTCGATCACTATTTGTGAAACCATGAATAAAACTGCTGGTATTACTAAATGTATTTTGTTGAATTACATTATTTGAACAATTCTTCGGTACATATCCTCGCTAAATAAGCATTACGGCCTCAACTATTTTATAGATTTTGAAAATTTCCCACATTTTTGCGTGATTATATTCGTCGATCGGTTGACGGTGAAGTTTGCCGCAGGCGTGCATCGACGATAACTTCGAAATGGTCGAGTTCCTGGTGGAACACGGGGCCGACGTCAACAAGGGCGACAACGAAGGATGGACCCCATTGCACGCGACGGCCAGTTGTGGGTTCATCTACATCGCCAAATACCTCATCGAGCAGGGGGCGAACGTGGCGGCTGTCAACAACGACGGGGAGTTGCCGGTGGACATAGCGGAATGCCAAAAAATGGAAGATCTATTAAACGAAGAGATCAAAAAGAGAGGAATCGACTGCGAAGCCGCCAGGAACGAAGAGAAGCGCATTATGCTCCAGGACGCGAGGGAGTGGTTAATGACGAAGAGTCAGTTGGTCGACGTCTCGCATCCTAAAAATGGGGCGACGCCTCTTCATGTGGCGGCAGCTAAGGGTTATACGGACGTAATGAAGTGAGTGATTTTGCAGTTTTGCGAGACTAAACTGAATCGTGCGATTTTTAGAATATTACTCCAGTGTGGGGCAGATATCGATTCTCAGGATGTAGACGGGTGGACCCCTTTACATGCGGCGGCACACTGGGGCCACAAGGACGCCTGTCAGATTCTAGCGGAGAATCTTTCCGACATGGAATCGAAAAACTATGTCGTAAGTTGTGGAAAAATATACGTTATGCGTTAGTGGCATAATGTTCCTATTATAGGGTCAAACACCTTTCGATTTGGCCGATACCGACATGTTAAAGTTTCTAGAGGATCTCAAGAAAAAACAAAACAAAGAAGAAGTACTCAACAGGCGGCAGGCAAAGAAGAGGGTGGAACTGCAAGACAGAACGATCGAGACGGAAACACCGAGCAAAGTCAAAAAGATCGAAGTGGAAAGCGAGAAAGAAGAAAAGGAGGATAATATCGGTGAGTCGGCGACGAGACAGCCGTTCTTCTCTCATATTCTTCTCGAATTGAATGCTTAATTAAACGTATTTTTTCCTGCCGCTCTAAAGAAATGGACGTGTCTAGCGAAAGCGAATCCGAGTCTGAAAGCAGTAGTTCAGAGACGGAAACGAACAGCACAGATGACGGTAAATTTTGTCAGTCTGCAGTAGTTGACGAATTAATCTGTACAGCTCTGATCGGAATGTTTAAACTTGTGTCCTAAAAACTTAGCATGAGTGAAATTATGTTGTAACAAAAACAATCCAACCAATATTAGGTCGTTGCTTTTTGTTTAGATGGGCTGTTAAACATCTGAATAAATTCCGCATACAGTTTTCATAACAGACAAGTTTTTAGGTCGTATAATTAAAAACGGCCTGAAGCACATAATTCAATATTAGTAACTTTTATTTATTATTTGTATTTAATACAAGTGCAACAAAAGTAATGCACATAACATACCATTTAAAGTAATTATTCTTTTATACGTTGCAGAAATTTAAAATGAAGCTTCTTTTATATTTTTGAATACGGTCACGTGAAAAGAATTAATTATGCTGCTAACTCTATTTCTGTGTTTTCTTACATAATGCTACCTTGATTATTTACTGTGCACTAATCTCTTATAAATTTATTTTTCTGCTCTTAGTTCTTCATTGCTTTATAGATCTTGCTTTGTACCGCAATTATTAGGTCGCCTCAAGTGCTTTATTTACATAATTGGCCAATAACCTAAGCAACGGACAATTTTAACATCTAATCTACTAATATCACATGTACATGCCACATGTTGTAGTAAACTAAGCTATAAAAATTTCAGCAATTCTATGATCTAAACCAGTGGTTCCCAAAGTTTGCATCGGACGATTACAATATGATCATAATTTTATTTTCAATTCAATGTGATAGGATTCGACATTGTTGACTATTTCGCAAACTGTACTGTAGAATTTGACATAAACGTAGATTCAGCAGGGCAGCGAGACTCGATTAATTTTGGGAACCACTGAATTGATTGATGCACAATTTAAGTTCACGTTAATATTTTCACTTGCAGAAAAGAAAAATAGAGTGAATTCCTTAGAATCTGAAAGCATATCAAGCAAAAACACAGAGCCCGTAAGACTGCCACCTAGCGTGCCTCCCAAACAATTGGTCGATCCAACTAACGAAGACAACGCACCATCTTGGAGGAAAACAAATTCGCGACAGACCAAAGCCGATCCACCGAGCCCCGTGAAGACCGGTTCGTTTGCATTTTCATCGTTTCCTCATTGTGTTTTTTTCCGATTTTAACAGATAAAACTTCGCTGCTAACTGACGAAAATGAGGCGACGATTAGGAGATCGAGCCTACCATTGGATAAGGAGTGAGTATGGTTGCTTCCTAAAAATGAACAATGGAGTAACTCCTTCGCAAAATGATGCCAAGCTTTGTCGCCTATTAACAATTAGTTTTAAGTAACACGAATCGTATTTTTTCATCTTGCAAAGGGGGACTAAAATTCATATCGATTAATTGCTTAAATACATTTGTTTTAATTTATTTTTCACACGTTTGTACCACTTTGTACAGGTTTTGTTTTAATTACCATTGAAGTTGGGAACAGCAAATTAATAGTAACAATAATTTTGCAAAGTGGTACAAACTGTCTGCATCTAACGCTCTGACACTTGCTTGTATGTTTAGGTTCTACTCAAAATACGAGGAACTGCATGCACGCATTAAGAAATATAGAAATAGCGATGACATTATTCCCTATTCGTCTAAACCTCATTCCGATTTTATCCCAAATTCCTATAAGTCTTCTGAGGGGCATTACAGGTATGCACGATTTAGTCATAATTCTCATCTTATTACATTGGGCGCAATGTATGTAATAAATTGTAACGCTTGATCATCATTCAAAGGAAAATGCACGAATGATCATCAGTAGATTCACTAGTACAGTCGTTTAATTTCTTGCACTAATGCTGATGGGCTGTGTGAGCTTTGACACATATTTCAGTTTGTTGAGCAATTTCGAGTTACATTTATTGAAAAGGATTGTTAGCAGCGAATGTTTGTGGTTGAATGAACAAATTAAAAATAATTTAAATAACATCCATTTTACAACATCCTCGATATGTTTTTAGAAATTCTAAGGATGAAAACAATGACAACAATACAACGACTTCACAGACAAAGACATCACCCGCAACGAGTCCATTGCCAAATAGCCAACCACTCAGGAGGTAAGATAATTTGTTCAACAATGAAACAATTTTTTTATTATGCGACTTGGTATTTCCATTATCCTGTTATCGGTCGTCGTTCTTATATTGTCAATTCTTTGTTAGCGGTTTAATACTGCCACTTGGCACAAATCAGCCTGTCACTGCTGTTAGCAATGCAGCAGTCACGACTCCCACAACTCCCGGCGGCACTAGACTTCAAATGTTTAAAAACTTCTTCAAGTATGATGTCGTGAATTGTTTTTTAACCGATTGTGGTGACTCCGCTTACTAAACTGCTCCTATCAATTTTCCAGTGTAACCTAGCGTTTGAAACAAATTCTAACTGTCAAGCGTAAAGTAACTCGTGTATACAACGTGATTCCTGGAAAAGTACAACATCGAAACTTGGTGTCTGATTAATATTGATTTTTCTACGCCTAATTGAAATATTTTCGTCTTCTAGCTATTCAGTAGGTCTTAAAACATCTTAATATGTTTTTTACGTTTGTTTTTTTAAATGTACATTTCAGTTGCACATTAGGAGTATGGAACTTGTGTTTACTTGTTTTTATTTATTTCGATAGCAGAATCGCAACATTTTATTTCTTATTCAGAATAAATTGATTATAACGTGCGTTCAAAAAAAACGAGGCTGCGTTGGCCATGGAATTTATCGGCTTTCCAGTGTAGAAACCACAAATGACAAGAACTGTCAGTCTAAAATTTTCTACTAAAATAAAACGGACCAATTTTATGTAAATTGTTTATAATAAATGCCAGGACATGTGTACATTGCTCACATAAACATAATGCTACCCTCCTTCGCGTCCATTTATTGAAATTTGTCCCAACATAATCGTGTACGAAACCATTGTCAACAAAGAACCCAACCTAAAAACTATCTGACAGATTCGACTGACAGTCGGAATTTTGCTACACTAAATTGATGCACAAAGTTTTTCCATGGCCAACGCAGGCTCGTTTTTTTTTTTTGAACGCACGTTACAATTATTAAAAAAAAGGAAAAAGTTCCATTTTAAAAGAATTTCACGCTGTGTATACTTAAGCGGGGGGAAATATTTTAAAGAGGCTTAGATGATAGAAATCTGGCATAAAATTTCAACGTTGTGTGTTGACAGGAATGGCATTTTTTTTAATAAACCTTAGTAATCCTGTAATCTATTCAGGGAAACTAATGAGATAGCTGTTAGTCGCTTTAAATTGCTTCAATTAGTCGAAGAACGATCCCAGACGCTCATATATTGGAGAGAATGTTCCGCGATTGCGTAATTGTAATCAATTGGGTGTCTTTAGGTCGTTCGTTCCTCCCGTTCGAGACGAAGAGAGCGAAACTCAAAGAAAAGCTCACGCCAAACGCGTCCGCGAAACCCGACGTTCCACTCAAGGCGTCACTTTGGAGGAAATCAAGTCGGCGGAGCAATTCGTCAAGAAGAAGAATCAACCGAACGGCAACAACAACAACAACGAGCAAGTGAGTCTTGTAGGCGCTGGTCATATTTGTGAACGGTAAATGTGGTGAATAATGTTTGCCAGCTTCACTTCATTATTTCATCGTTTATTTTCTTGGTAAAGAGGGATAGTTGTTTTTCTTTGTTATTCACATCGGAAATCATCATCTAATAGTATATCATGTATGTTGTGTACTAACAGTCAGGAGCTAACGGGGATTCCTCTAACGGAGTGAGTGTGACCGCTACAATAACCACCGCGGCACCCACAATTATAACACGTGATACCACCGAAGAACCTACTGTTGCGCACGAGCGCAGGCCCTCTTGGAGACTGAAAATTGACAGTAGCAGTAAGGTAAGCCGGACTATACAAACTTTGATGTGTTCTTCTGATTTCATCCGCACCGCTGCTGTGTAGTATGCTTTGGTCTGTGTTTAGTTCACTTTTGCACATACGGAATTACGCCTTCAAATATGATTGGTTGTACACGTTAATCGTCAATCAATCAACCGTTTAAGGTAATCGTGTGTGCTGCTTTAAGTTAGTGGGGTTGGGTTTTATTTTGGGCTCGAGTACAAATCCTCATTTGTGTAATATTTTTTTTCAGATTTACCTTTTGGTTTTTCTCCTAAGCTTGTACTTGATCTGCAATCCTTTCAAACACATTATGTACCTAACAACACTCTATCTGTATTACTTCTTGAGGGATGCATGTTAAATGTGTTGTCGGTATTTAGATTTAGACTACCAGTTTCTAGCATTAGTTAACATTAGGTTGTTGTGTAACTAAGTAAAAACGTCAGACCGTTGTTCACATTGTATCTAATTATTTGTGGTCGCACAATTATCATTCGGTTTCGTCCGAATGATGCTTTTATGCTTGGGACACTGATTGTCATTTCTCAAAGTTGTATAATAGTGTACGTTTAGACGTCGACATCGCTGGCACTAAACTAATGGTGTTTTATCGATGGACACTAAAGAGACTATCGAGCTGTTGTTTGCAGCTTCAGTTAATTCTGGTTTATGGGGGAACACTGTGTGCACGCTAATACTTTCTGTTGGATGTAGTTTAAATTGGAAGACGCAACGAAACCCTCCGAATCTCCGAGCACTCCGTCCTTCGTACGTCGTACCCAGAACAACGCGAATCCTAGACCGTCGTCGGCACCGATCGAAACTGCCGAAACTACGGTCACGTTGTCGTTGAGGAGACCGAAATCGGTCGACGAAAAAGGTACGCGGATTCAACCCAATTGATTTGTCGGTTGTATAATCGATCGTCGATTGCAGAACAAGATAAGGAGAATGACGTACGAAACGCTCAAGCTACTCTCGCTACACAAGCTGCCATTCAAAGACGAAGGAGGCCAAAGAGGCGATCGACGGGTGTTGTTTCTCTAGAGAATATGGATGTAAGAAGGAAAATATTCATCTGGTGTGAATACGTTGCAACTAGATATGTTTTGTAGGACATGGATCAGGAAAGGGATCCTGCAATAGGGGACTATGACGACAGTTCAAAACTTAACCATGAAGAGGTAAGACTGTTGTTGTAGGGAAACAACTTTGCAATTCTGTATGATGTGTGATTCTTTTTATTTTCTTCCTCTAAAATTATGTAGTTGCATCAACAACTCACTGTTTACTCACCGTTTTTAAGATGATGGACAACAGTAAAAAAAGTATGAAAAAAGAACCACTTTAGGTGGGAAATTTTTCATTTGTTACGATTCACGGCCGCTGTATGTCGCAAAGATCGATTATTTATCCATCAAAGGCAGGCGGCAAAATTTTAGCATTTTTCCTAGTTTTTTGCCTCAAAAGATTATGATGAATCGTAGTATTCGTTGTAGAAAGTAGTTTTGGAAATAAGTTTTGCCGACAGTTCATTTAGGAACGATTTTCAAATAGAGAACGTAGGTTTTACATGAAACACGTTAAAAATAATGCTTAAGCTCAGTTATTAGGTAATTTAGGGCATTCATCTTTTGGTAAAAGGCATCTTCATCATAATCACATTCTAAAATAATCTTCTTTGGTGTCATCTTTTTCAGCATTATGTAAGGGCCGTTTAATTAATTAATTATTAAATAACTACGATGAATCTCATATGATGTTAATTTAAATTGCAATGTTCAACGAAAGCTATACCAAAAAATCAGACGAATCTGTTGGAAAATTAGGAAATTAAACCCTCAAAACCCTCATGGAAAATTTGCGTGCTTTTTTCCCCACCTTAAGCTGCCAATCGATTAAAATGGAAAGATTATGAAACATTTTTACAAACATTGTCACACGATGAAGACGATGTAACGAAGATTACTATAGAGCATTATATAATTTAAATTAAATAATGAAGTAAAAACTTTTCGAACGCAAAGGACGAACTAAAAATAGTATAGAAAAAATTCAATAGGGATAACATCATTACCGTTCGTTGCTAATTGTAAGAAAATTCTTGGCACTCGAAGTAAAAAAAAATATGTGGTGAAACATACATTGTTCTGAAATACAATAGAATAAAGAATAGGTGGACAGCATTAAGTACATTTGACGGCTTGAAATATCAAATTTCGCTAGTTACATAAAAATATAAATAAAGTTTCTTCACTGTAGTTATTTATTTAAGTAATTGATTGAGATTTTAAAATACGACAAATCCAAAAATTGCTTAAATTACTCTTTTAATTTATTGCCTGAAACCATAAAACTTCTTAATTTTTCGTCAATTTTAAAAATTGTTTTGATACTGCCTGCTAGTAAGTAAATGTTAAATACAGTTCTACTACAGGGCTATATCCATTAATCCATTTCAGTGTTTCCAATTTCAAGAATCGAATAAAAACATTTATAATCACCTATTTTGCCGCTATTAATAATACGATAATTTGGCAAACGCACGGACCGTCATTTTTATTATTAGTTTTGGCTTAGAACTGTACCCCTTTCCTAATTAATCAAGTAAATAAACGCGTTGATAATTTTAACGATGGTGCGAACTAATGTCTACACTAAGACCTCGGTCTGTTTGAAACGTCCAAAATAAAGCAATTTCATGCTAAATATACAAATTATCTTAAATGCAACCACCGGAACGATATTTTTGCCCGTGTCAAGATTTAAACTCAAACGCAAACATGTTTCCTGCGAGCAGATGTTTGTTCGGCGTATATCTTTTGCAGGCGCAATTTATCTGTTAATTCGGACATTTTTTTGCGGATTTTATTGGCCGCGAAATCGCCAACAAACGTATGCGTGACATTGGGATTTGTGCATTCACACCTCTGAGCACGTGCCACTGAAGTTTGAACGGTCAGGTGCTTAATATTAAATATCCGAGAAAATAATTGGACGCTTTCCAAATAATACGAGGAAAATAAGGCGACGTTCAGGTGAAACGTCATAAGTGTGGGGTTTTTGTTCAAAATCGGTTCTTTCCATTGACATTTTTTTAAATGAGAGTCGACGTCGCGTTACTACGTAGACGGCGTGGGCGAATCGTGTATTTCTGTAATTTTCAGGAACACATGTACACCTTGAAATAGACATTGACGCTGCGACAGCGGTCTCGAAAATGTGCCCCCTTTCATAATTACTTAATTAATTCGTGTGAAACACCAAACAGTATGTGTAAACCCGTACAAATTAAAGAAAAACCTGGCGAAGGAAAACTATACAAGGGGACTAAAAATTCGAACACTAAACAAAAAAAATCGTTAAGAAAGATGGTATAAATAGATTAATTCACTTGGAAACAGTATGCTAAAAAATTAACTAACTAACTAACTAAACCAAATTAAATTATAGGAGAAAAAAAGCACAAGGAAAATCTAGGTTTTCTTATGAGAACATAATCTTAAAAGTAAAAGTGTTGCAAAACAAAAAAAAACAAAACCGTGGGTTCTGGGAAAAAGGGGATAAGTTTAAATAAGATATTTTTCAGGAAAATTGATCAAAAACGATGTGGCTGCTAGAAATCCAGTTCTAGGGGTTCTCAAACAATATTATAAGTATTTACATTTTGGCTATTTCTTGTTGGTAGGGCGTGAATTAAAAACAAAATGTATGCATCATAGATATCAAATTTTGTCTAAAAAAATAGATTTCCTTTTTCCCAGAAACCACTGAATTAAAAAATAAATTTTAATAAATCAACGAGAGCTAGAGGCCAAAAATTGTAATTTTTCAAATTGAAATATTATTCTTATCGAAAAACCCGATGTTTCCCCGCAGCAAAAGGACATGTATATAATAAGCACCTGAAGAAGTTGATACACAACTTATTGCCTAAAAAGTATCTAAAAGCATTACATATTTTTATTTATGACACATACACTAATGCAATAAATATTACAGCAATTATAAAATTGATAAAAAAACTACATACGTATATGGAAGAAACTTTTTGTAAGAATTGAAATACAGTACATAATGTGACGAATTTCGTTAGCATACGACAGTTTCGGAACTCCTGCCTCCGTCCTATTCAGAAAACTAGAAAAAGATAGACGCATTTAGTGGGATTTAAATAGCCACCCGGTTTGTTGGTGTATATTAGAGTTTCGATAGAGTTCAGTCTCATCTGTTTCATGTTCCGAGTTCAATGCGAGGCGTGTTTTGTGGCATGTTTTCATCTCTAAATTGAATCTTCATTATATTACGCGTGTGCAATTTTATTGTGTTTTGTGCCGAACTATGTCCTTTCACGGGAAGCAACCGATCGTTCCCCTAAGACATCGCTCGTCTTCAGCGGTCAGAACTAACGGAAACTCGTACAGCAATAGGCCGAGGAGTACGGGGTATTTTGGAGCGAATTCCACGAGTACCTACAGCTCGCCCTATTCTTCGAACCCGTACTCTTCTTCATATGGGAACAGCAGTTACACTTCGAATTACAAGAGCCCCTATTTTCCGAACGGTTACAGAGGCAGATCGGCTTCGACGGGATATGCAAGCTTGACAATTCCGGCCAAGTCTTTGGCCAACATCAACATTATCACTCCCAACTATTCGAAAAACTATGACAACAACAGAGATTATATAAAGAGCGATTTAGGGCACAGATCGAGACGTGATCTTACGAGAACTGGTAGCTTTAATAGGGATAGATCGTTGTCTAGGTCGCGGAATTCTTTAGTTAGTAGTGGAATGGGATCAAAGTCTATTAGTTTAAGTTCCTTAGCGTCTGAAGGTTACATTGTGAGAGTGGCAAATCACTACGACGAAGCATTCGTAAACAAGATTTCTCTTTTCAGAGCGATAGATCCAGTCGATCTCGGCTAGGAAGCACCTCCGATATAAGGAATGAAAACGGTGAAATTGACTATAAGAAACTGTATGAGCAAGCTCTTGTCGAAAATAGTGAACTGAAAGACAAGTTGAAAAAGTCAGATCAAGAGTTGAGGGACACAAAGCAGACGCTCGAAAAACTTAAACTTGTGGTAAGTATTGAAGAGTCATGTTTATTTAGGAAGCTGAATCACGTGTTTGTTGCAGACGAGTAAGAATTCGTTGTCAGAACTAGAGAAAAGGGAACGAAGAGCGATGGAGCGAAAGTTGAGCGAAATGGAGGAGGAACTGAAAGTAAGTGTTAAATCCATGAACAAACGATTTCTGTTTCTTTCAGCATAATGGCATCTTTAAAAGTATAATTTTTGCACTTTGCAGCAAGCTTTGTGTTGCAACTTCTATAGTTTTTTTCTTTGGATTATTTTCAGAATTTAGAATAATCAATAATTTTCTAACACTAACTCTATTAATATTAACACCACACAACACACGCCGCACCACAAACAATCAAGCAATGCACAATTTTGTTTTTGATGACACGATTTTTTAACTCTTAAAATTGGAGCGCACTGCGAATCTTTTTGACGACGGCAAATTTTTAGGGTCGATTTGAGTGTGTTCTTTTTTACGACGTCTCTATAAATACGAAAAATTTATATCCAAATATTATTTCGAGGCGTCGTGTGTGCAGTTTTTGTTTTTATTTTTAGGTGTTGTGTGTTCGCTGTTCTGTATAGTCTGCGGAGCCAAATTATAAATTTAGAACAACAATGAATAATAAAATATAACATAAACACTACGAAAATAGCTTTTAGGAAACGTGCTTTAATAACTATTCTGTTTTAATTGCCATACAAATATTTTATGATGTGCATGGAAGCCGAACGAAAATATTGACTTTGGCACTGTTTTATCCACCAGGAGTCGACAAAAAACTTGTGAGCTCGTTATTATACAACACAGATTTTTTTGTCAAACTGTTCATGGTTCATCCAGTGCAGTATTTTGGTGTTAAATGGCGAATCAATTTTTTTTAATAATTACTGTTTTTGAAAAAATATTTTACGTTCACTATTAGTGCTAAATTCCAAAGAAACAATTTCATTTAGTGAGTAACCCTCGACAGCACCAAAAATTATTCTTCTGATACATTATTTTAGTATTTTCGCCGATCCATTTAGCGAATAGTTAATTGACTATTACGCGTCCGTATGTACATAATCCTGTCTAAATATTTTCGTATGACTTTGAAAAAATTATATTTAGACGTTAACACAGTGACGTGCATCGGAACCCGTTATGCAACCCTTTGTCTATAATTTTGTCTATTTATAACGTTTCGGGAAACCACCACAGCCGCAAAAGCCAGCATCGCAATACAGCTTGCCTATTGGAGGCGTTCACCATGTAAATAACGTTAAAGAGCCAGCAGCTTATCATTTACCTAGCGCCCCGAATTAAATAGGGTCAAAGAGAAACCTAAATAAACTAAAAATAAGCAGGCAAAAGCCAATTCTTGTACCTCATTGCCTAATACCTAATTTATGGCTTTTCATGTGTCGCTCTAATTTTATCAGTACATCAATTTGATGACGATAATAGCCGCAGCAGTATTAACTAAAGAGTGGATTAAAAAAAGATGTGAAGCTTTGAAGCATCGATGAGATTAGGAATGCAAAGTACACGTAATGTTATTGTTTTAGCAATTGCAAAAATTGAAAGCGGAGAACGAACGTTTAAAGGCCGACAACAGGTCTTTGACACGTGTCATCACGAAACTTACCAACTCTCCAAAAAAATAGGTAAACTCGATGATTATAACGACATGCAGCTGATTCTTCGCCCGACTAGTTCCGTGTTGTTATTTTTTGTTTCTTATTTGTGTTATTTTCATTACTGTTGTACACCTGTTTGTGTTTGACGATCGCATATTCTCACATTTAATTGGGAGGTTTTATTTTAAATCGCTAATCGACTAACGTGCTCTCACATGATGATTCAATTTTGTGCAGTGTTTTTTTGTTCGTCTTCTTGTTGTGTTGGTTGTATTTTAGCTTATTGATGGAATATCATCAATTAAATTTACACGGCAATTAATTCTTGGAAGCATGATCGTACTTCGCAAAGAATCGAATTGAAATCAGTACTAATGCGATTGTGATTTTCAGCAGTTGGATAGTTTGAAGAACGAAAACGAGAAGCTGAAGGGCGAAAATGGAGCGCTTATTAGGGTTATTAGTAAGTTATCGAAATAGCATAAGCCATAAAGATTTGATTTGTCCTGTTGCATTTTACGTTAAACAAACGCGACCTCACATGTAACTCGCAATCCGAGGTCGTGTATTTCCTTTTATTCTTTCGTTGTAACCAAGTATTATTGTTATATTAATTTATTGCAAGTTTTAAGTAAAAACCGATGACCACACATTACATATATTCTGACATTTACGAAGCATTTTACGTTAGTGGCTTAACTGATTTGGTAGTTTGCTGGTTGTGTGATATTTAGTTGCTTAATTATTTTGTTTTAACTTTTGACATCCAATCGTAGGAAAAGACATGGAACTGTTTTCGTAGAATATTGCGTATATATTTGTTTTAAAACACACGAACATGTCAATTTAAAATATATTTTTTGTAAACATATAAACATGTATTATATAAATGTATTTAAGTGTACTGTACTTGTGAATAACTTATTATTAACAATTGTTGTGATTTTAATGTTACAAAAAAATATATAAATTATTGTTTCTCAGTACTTTTCTCTTCAATACTCATATTAGATGAGTGCCATTTAATATGGGTATTACGAGTTTCTTTAGCTAATGTACAAATTCACTTTTAACTAAAAATAATGTTTGAATTGTTAGAATTCTAGTCCAAAGATGAAAAACTTGTGACAATTTTTTAAAACACTTTCAATCGTTAGATGTTTTTTAACTTTGATAATGCCATAAAGGTGCTAATAGTTTATCAGCAAGATCACGTCTATGTTTTAAATCTTCTTTTTTGTTGGACGACCTAGTAAGGGAATATATCACGTACATTTTCCTTCGGCTGTACTGAATTTTGTTTGTACATAACCTCTTCGTTTGTACCATTTTAACTTTGTTTCGTTCAACTTGTGCCTTGCTTTTCTTTGTATTTATTATAGAAAGTTTTAGTTAGTGTGTAAATTATTTTATGTATTTATTTCTTCTTTAGAGGCTGGTAGATATCATGGAATAGTGATTTTATAGCTGATTCTTTAATAAAACATGATGCAAACCCGCCTTTATTTTTAAATTGAACATGTTTCAGTCATTGGTACAGTCAGGAAATTATAAATACTGCATCAAATAAATGTCATTGATTTATGTGTAACGTATTAGATTATCATTAAAATTTGGAATGAAGAGACAAATAAATAAAAATTGAAGAAAGATGCAAACCAAAAGTTGACTGGATACGGCCAGAAGTTTTGAAAACGTCAACGGTACACAAAAAAAATTCATCAGCAATAACAGTTTTCTAGGATTCAACAAGGAAAGCAGGGATTAATTATTGACAAGATCTTGTGTGTTGTTAAAATTTTAACACAATCTGTTAGAGAATTTACAATATAATGTTATAATTTACCATAGGATTTTTTGCAGTGTTCGTAATTTTCAGTGCTAAATTGGGTTTTTGAAAAAATATTCTTGCAATTAGAAAATGCATTAATTTTATAACAACTTATTAATTCAACAAGACTATAATTTTCAGAGAAGCGAAGATGTGAATATTAACTTTTTTATTCTATTTTTGACGATGCTTCCCAGATACGTATTATAATTTTTGGATAAACAAAGATGTGAATATTTATTTTTTATCACAATTTTTGACGATGCTTCCTGGATGCGTATTTAAACAATCAGTGACACGACACACTTTATTTCCCAAAGTTAAGCATTTTTATTAAAATCGACGTATTTCATAAGCGCAACTCATCATCACATAAATCATTTCTTTCAATCTCGCGCAGTACTTTGACGTAATCGCATTAAAATGTATAAATATATGTACAAAATCAACAAGACAATATCAACAATTTACGAACTTCCACAGCACTGCCTCGTGGGCGGCGGCGGCGCTTGGTCGTCATCAACAACGACAACATTCCGCCTCTGGGAGTTATCTCTCGAAAGCGGCGCCTCTTTCTCTTCCACAGTCTCCAACATTTTAGTTGTAAGCGTAAGAAACATATCTTCAACCCCCTTATTGAGTTTGGCAGATGTCTGGAAGTGAATGGCGCCGACTTTGCTTGCGTACCTAACAATCAAAACCAATATTGACAATTATACAACCACTAATAGCTCACTCACGTTTCCGCTTCCTCAAGGCTCACATTTCGGTTCTTCTCGAGATCGGTCTTGTTTCCTGCAATCACGAGACAGATGTCATTACCCAACATCTTCCTCAGCTCCTTCACCCAACTCTTGACTTTCTGGAAGGAATCTTCGTCTGTTATGTCGTAGACCAGAATCGCGCCGTTGGACGAGCGATAGTAAATGGGTCCCAGCGCGTGGAACTTTTCCTGTCCTGCCGTGTCCCAAATCGCCAGATTCACTCGTTTGCCGTCAATGTTAAGCTTTTTCTTCAAAAACGACGCCTGAAAATCATTGAAATATTTTTTATACTGCGCGTCTATAACAAACCTGCTAAAGCACTCAATTTTGTTAATAATTGCATTGGAAAATCGAAATTTCAATTATAAAATTGCATAAATAATGCGAAGTACAAATAATAGTACACTGACCCAATAAAGTTAGGGATATTGCAAAATTTTTGAATTAGAAAATTAAATTGAGAAATATTTTGTGATGGGATACTTTAACATTTTCTTAGTATTCATTTCGCCTAAATGAAATGGGTTTTTGGCGGATTCCAAAAACTTCCTATTTTGGTTATAATTTTTTTTAGCTTTATTGTAACAAGTCTAAACAGCAATATCCCTAACTTTATTGAGGCAGTGTATAAAAAACTGGTTCGTAACGCTATTATGGTGCGGGTCTTTTTATAAACTTGGATTCGTGCAATAAAATATACCTTATGCAACTCGTTCTTTAATATTGTATATTTTGTAATATGAAAATATGGGTTTCGTGCAGTGAAAATGCAGATAATTTATTGGTGTATGATGTAAAATTTATTTTCTAATTGCAAATCAAATCCTGGTCCTGAAACTCATGTGAATCCAAAAGTAAATATAACTATAAATCAAATTATTTTATTTGCTCACCAAATTGAAATTCATCTTCTAACGTGCGTTCAAAAAAAAAACGAAGCTGCGTTGGGCATGGAAAAACTTTGTGCATCAATTTAGTGTAGCACAATTTCAAAGTGTCAGTTCGAGTCTGTTCATGTTTAGGTTAGCTTCCTTGTTGACAATGGGATAAATCATTATGGGATAAAAAAAAAGTGCAAAACATTTCCCGGTATCGTTGTGAATCCAAACATCAATCTATTCATTGTTACAGCTTCTCCTCTGTTGAGGAGAATATCGGACACGACCACCAGTGGGGTCATTAATTTGATATAACTGTAAGTCGTGAATAGATCGATGAAGAAGAATCAGTCTCAAAACCGAAAAATGTCTTGAGAATATTTGGCAGCACTCAGTTGCCCGTCAACCTTCATGGGTCATCAGTCTCTATGCGCAACTCGAGACCTACCAATTCAGTTTAAGAACAACTGCATTCTCAATTAATATTTCAAAAATCGTTGTATATATAGTTAAACACGGACGTCGACCGTTAGGGAGTTATATTACACAATATACATTAGAAAAAAAAGGTTCGGGTTTGCTTGGATTCGAAGGTTCGAAGGTTTATTATTTTATTAGGCCAAAAAATTTAGACGAGTTACGGCAAAAAATCGAAAGCAATTGCGATAAATGTTGTTTGTTTTTGGAGTTTAATTACGGATTGTCTTTCATTAAAGTTTACATTAATTTTTTTACATGTTTACATTTTATTTAAAGTACCAATTTTTTTTCCCCATCATTTAAGTAATTATAATAATATGTTTGTGACCTACCAATCGTTGTATACATAGTTAAACACGAACGTTGACCACTAGTGAGTTATAAATTACACAATATACATTTATTAGAAAAAAAAGGTTCGGATTTGCTTGGATTCGAAGGTTTAAAACCAATGATTATTAAAAATGCTCATTAAAAATAAAATTAAACTGTCCTAGCGTTTGGCCGTTTTATTTCGATGGTAAATTTAAAACTGACAGATCTTGACATTTGTCAAATCTATGTTTATGTTTTTTATGGTTTCTACACTGGAAAGCCGATAAATTACATGGCCAACGCAGCCTCGTTTTTTTTGAACGCACGTTATTTAGGCTAAGATCACTAAAACAGGACGGTCAAATTAGTGATGCAAACGAGTTCAAAACTTACAAATGCGATGGTAATTTATTTGGAATTGATGGAAGTTATTTTTATATTGTTGTTCGGTACCAGAGGATGTCATATTATATGTAATAAAAATTATTAGAACCTAGCGCTATTGCAAATGAAGGTATAAGATATCAGATGATATTGTTTGTGTCTAAAATGACACCACCAAAATGAAGATATAAGGATATCAAAAAAATTAGCAAACAAATAACATTGTTTGATGGATAAGAATCAAATCGATGGTATTAACATTTCTCTGGATTTTCAGGACACAAAAAAATCTCTTATATAATCGCGTATGACAATTACAACGAGCGTTTTTGGTATATATTTCTTTTGTATCTAGCAAATTATTAAGCCAGTTATTGTAATGTTACCCTAAAATTACGATATCTCTAAATTTGATGATACATGGTATATTACCGCTAAGCCATGGATATTCATATTTTACAGGCTCAGAAACCTAATAGAAAGACTAGAACAAAACCACCAAAATCTAGATGTGAAAATGATACTCAGACAAAATGTCGCAACAAGGCAAAGATGACAAACAAGATGTAAAACAATGGCCAAGGATATTAAAAAAGCATGAGTGAATGGCAGTATCAGTATTATACAGTATCACCCTTGCAAAAACTCTGGCGTCATCGGGAACGAAAGAGCAAATTAATTGTCCAGTCATTCAGACGCAAAATGTTTCTGATTACCTGGACAGTTGACACATGGTTGTTGTTGAACTTGTCTTCCACGTATCTTAAAACGAGACTTGTTTTTCCAACACACCCCTCACCCAGCAACACCACTTTAAAGTGGTGCGTTCCGCCACTGGTGTTTGCCATCCTAGCACACAACACTTACAGTTTCGCACATGAAACCGCTAATTTACTTGACTTTGCTTGTTTGCCGATTTTACAGTCGCGATACTTAAATTGTGCAGCTCTTATCAAAGCAAATTTGCGAAAATTCTCGATTCACACGCCGTAACTTACGGACAACGCACAACTTGTTGTTGCATTTCCAGTAAACGGGGCTTCGATAGAGCAATTCTTTTCTTTATTATTTTCAGTTTTCACAATCAGCTGATTATCATTATTTTCTTTTTTTTTGTGTAGGCGTGACTTGGTTATCTGTCGCGCTAATTGGACGCCTCGCCGCTAGATGGATTTGGAATATTACGAATTTTAACCGATTTACACCTGTTTTCGTTAAATTTTATAAATGAAATTTGCGTGTTGATGATTTGGGAATAATTTCCCACACGAAAATTGTAATATCAAGTGGAAATTGCATTTGATTTTGGACGGTTGGAATGATAAACGTCATTTCAATTTTGACGTTCCAGCGGAAGTGCTAGTCAAAGCCCAAACTTACCCCTGAAAATTATGTTAAATTAATAATTTTTTGGCGCCGGTATTAGTTCTACTGAACGATATTTTAATTTAAATTAAATACTAATATACAGTTTGGGGAAATTAGGGGATTGTTAGGGAAATTGTTTGAAAATGATCGCGGTCGTGGTGGTTTGCGCAGTAGAGTGCGCTCTGGTGCATCTGTTTCTAGCCGTCATCTGTGTTGTATTGGTAAGTGAAGAACGATTTATCGTAAGCATTTTCTCAAAAACTACGCGAAAATATCGAATGATTTTGGGAAAATTGGGTTGATTTAAGTGGCGGCTCCCCGTCGCAATGATTGTCATTCGGAATTATCACGTAGTTCATTTAAAAATCGCATTTTTTCTTTGGCGTCGCATGAGTTGCAAGCAGCGTTTGTTAAAAGTACGGCTTGGAGTATTGTAATCGGGTTAAATATGTGCTCGCATTTGCCCAAGGATCGATCATTGTCATTGACACGTGTTGAATTTGTCGTAATTTGCAGAAAATGTGTTAAGATGGTCGCTGTACGCGATTCCGGTAGCTATCTTTCGGGGCACAGAAGTCGGGACGTTTGGCACGTAGACCGCTTTCTCCCAGCCTGCACGTGTAGAGCTGTAGAAGTGTTCCAGATTTTTAATTGCACCGATCGAACCCCTTTTCCACGTCGATACGTAATCGCTTCGTAATTGAGCAACTCTGGAATCGTTGGGAATTTCAAGCCGATGATCTTGACACCGATTTTGGTTCATGTGCACCATTAAAGAGTGTTGTAGAAAGTAGACGAATTTCTTGGTACCAGTCGGCGATTTGATTACGTGACAGTCCTCAGCTGTGAAGAAATTTCATTTCGGTTATCACACTGATCTAGGACGAGTGTATTAACCCGCACAATCTGGATGCATTTCTGTTGATATGCGGTTACGCCCACTCGAAATTCCTTGTATTACGTAAAAACGCACGCCAGACGATGAGCATTTTATTTTTTTATGTGGTGCGTTAAGTGCGGTTTCCATCACGCGTGGCGTAACGCACGACGCTCGCGTGGCGTCGATCGACTTCTTCACGAGGCGCTCATCATGGCCGATCGGCGTTGCCGGTGGCAAAGGGCGCCAAATGGGAAAGTCAAGTCCCCTAAATCTCCTCAGCTGATACATTTCACTAGCTCCTGTTTGCGGTTTAGTGGGTTTCTGAAGACGATTCTACTCTCACTTCTCGTTCTCTCGGCGATTTGTAATTCGAGATGGTCGTTTCAGGTTGCCCGTAATGAATTGGAAAATAATAAGTTATTAGATGTCGAAGGTTTTTATTACTTTCATTCTTACAATAAACAGAAACGTCCGTTTTTAGGCAACGAATCGACCGTTATTTGGTTTAATCAAGGTTTAACAATCGTTTCAGTACCATTGATGGTCATACAAAAAATCCCATCTAATTGTTTTTTAATTTCACTTCACACTATGTAACAGGTTTGAAAATAATTTACTCGAAATCGCGCGTCCAAGTGCTGTTTCTAATAAATCCTGTAATTATGTAGGCTTTCACGGTCGGTGTTATTAATTATAACGTTCTTCTTTGGGATTTTGGACCGTGTTCCATTTGAAGTTCCATTAGGGGGGGTGTAGTGAACGCTCCGAGGAGCTAATTCAACAAGTGACCCCAATGAATCTCCAGACGTTTCATCCACAACTGCGGTGGATTTCATCAGTGGTTTAAGTTGCGATGTGGAAGAGCTCGAAGTGTTCTCTTCGCTGTCACATTCGCGACTGTCACATTTATTTTTTGCATTTTTTTTTTTTTTTTTTTATGTAAAAAAAAAAAAATAAATGTGACAGTCGCGAATGTGACAGCGAAGAGAACACTTCGAGCTCTTCCACATCGCAACTTAAACCACTGATGAAATCCACCGCAGTTGTGGATGAAACGTCTGGAGATTCATTGGGGTCACTTGTTGAATTAGCTCCTCGGAGCGTTCACTACACCCCCCCTAATGGAACTTCAAATGGAACACGGTCCAAAATCCCAAAGAAGAACGTTATAATTAAATCCTGTAATGCATATCTAATTAAATATAAGATGATAATTTTTTACAGATTTATAAGTTACATTATATTTGCATGTTTGTACCGGGTGACTATAAATGATTGACATTTTTTGTGTTAGATTGGCAATATTTTTTAACTCTTCTATTGGGTACACTGTTTTTCAAATTTGAAAGTGTCAAATAAACGTCAAATTTAAAAATTGCTTATATCAGAATTGCTTTCAAAATGGTTTTTACAACTGGAAGATCGTTTCGATCACTCGCTGTAACCATTTTCTCCGTTATTTGTCACTTTTCGTTCGCCATTATTCGGTATCTTACACATTTTGACAACAATATTCTAACCTGAACAGTTAATAGACATAAATCACGACGACTGCTAATCTGGTGCCAATTCCTCACTGTTGCCAATTACCTAAATTGAAGTCAATCATTTATAGTCACCCGGTATTTATGACATGTATAAACTGCTGTGACATTTTCAAGGGTGTTTCTCACATTACTTCCGTGACCAACTTTGCGAACTTCAGACGCATTTTTGTGACCAAATGATTAGTTACTTACACTTCTTATGCCAAAGCCATATGCGTGGGGATATCTCTTGGGATATACGTGACTTCACAAAGTAATGTCATGCACCATTTTTTTTAATTTGAGTCCTGCCATAAAAAAAATTCCAAAAAGTACTATTGAGGGCCGGTTTTTCAATCGTTGGTTTATTTCTAGTTAGTAGGTTTCTACGGAAATTTTTGCAATTTAATCAAAATGCTGCATTTTTAGTTTAACTAGAGGTTTAACTTTAACCAAAGATTGAAAAACCGGCTCTTAATGTTTGAAAACCCCTTGGATTTGCCACATCGCTTTAAATCAATTTTCCTGAAAAATATACAATTGCAACTTATCCCATTTTCCTCAGAAACCACGGATTTGTGTTTTATCTATTTTTGCTATTTACACACATTCTAGAGGAAGCCGATTCAAAAAACGAATGTGTCTTCCTGACCAGTTAATATTTCCGGGTTCTCTTAAAACATTTTCTTCTTGAAGTAAACTGTGTTACTCTTCATTTTGTTACATTTGATACATTCTTTGTGGTGCTAGTGATTTGAGGTTTTTCTGAAGTTGCTGTTTGGAACTTGCCCAAAAAACTATCAAAGTTTATTCTAAGAGCACAGTAAAAAACGAATGAGAATGTATTTATTATTGTGCTCTTTTTCAAATGTCAGGTTTATCTTCTGTTAAACATTCTAATGATTTCTGTTCCTATGTCTCTTTTTTTTCTCTGAGATTTTGACGTTGTCTCTGAAGATATCCAATTTCATTTTACTGGACAGATTCAAAAAACGAATGAGCATTCCCAACTACAGAATTATTTAATATACCTAGTCAAATCCATTTTCAACTCTGTTGTGTTATCTACTAGTAAATTATCAATAATCCTTAGATTCTATTTTGAAAAGTGTTACGGATGATTTGCCAATTAATTCCACCTAAAATTGCATCTTCTTTTTCTGCTCTATTTTTGGAACGCGTGTCACTGCATGCACGAGCTTATTTTCTTTGTTTTGCCGTGCCTTTTGTTAGGCAATGTTTTGCGATATCATTCCAGGAACCGAAAGATACGGATATAGATTAATTGGCAATAGTTGTTGTCGAGGAAATGCTCAAATTAGTAATTTTTACTAGCGACTACATTTTGCTTTAGTACGGATTATTTTCAAATGGACGGTGAATATGAACGTCTGACGTCTCGTCAAACATTTATCACGCAAATGCAAATCAGGTGCAAGTTGACGTCACGAGCTTGCATCGGTATTGTTCTGTGAAATAGCTCAATTTGCGAGATAATTTAATATTCTGATACGCATCAGTAATTTATTCGGTGCAACTAATACGAATAATTAACGGATTTTTAGGAAAAAGTGAAAGTTGACAGTGGCGGTTGAGCTTTCCAAAGCTACAAAAAGCAAAAATGTTGGACGCAACCATATTCAGGGCAACTGTTTTTACATATTGCCCAAGTAACAGTGTTTGGGAAAGTAATTTTACTGTGGCATGTTTTGATAAATATTTCGTTGGGAACAGGTCGTCATTGAAAAACTTGTTCGATACGAAAGTTCATAAGCGTGCAAGTCCGAATTTGTCTCGTAATGTTATTGATCATTTAAATAAACATGTATGTTTTATTTCTTAATGTGCGAAAAAAAAAACGCAATGAACCTTATCGTAAATTATTACCCGAAGCCGAACCAGTAGCCAGTCCAGTGTTCTTCCACTTCAACACCTCAAACTTTTCAAACTAAAAAAATAAGCATTTCTAGCATAAGTTGTTATCATTACGCCACCAAATGATTAATCTTAACTGTGCTGAGACAACAAGCTCCAAAGTAATTGTTTATTAAGTGTTTCATTTTTTGATAAGGGGCGAGTTGAACACGTGTTTTGTAACTTTCGGACGACTTTCTTTGGGACGGTTTTCGGTGAATAATTGGGGCAGATTGTCGACAGTGGCGGCCGCAAGTGACAACGCCGCATCTCATCGATTTGATCTGGAGGCGCGTGGAAGATGTCGGGGGGTGAACGCTCTTTAAGGTTTGTCGACATCGTCGTCCTTCCTGTCCTGTGTCTCGTCCACGATGTTTGCGACGATCGCAGGCAAATGATGGTACGAAATCGAATCAGGGTCGTCTATTTTGGTCGGCGACCCGTTACCACGTGGTCGGTGAGGTTCAGCCGGCGCCTCCGACCTCTTTCACATGCTTTCCGATTGATTTATCTTCAGCCGCGTTGGTATGCTGGAAATTTGTGGTGTTTTTCCTATACATACTATTTATCGTAGGTCGTGGCGTTGTTACGCCGCTCAGATATGTATTTATCAGGTGTTTGTGAAGCGATACGGATTCGCAGTAAACATACTGTTAAAAATAACAGACTAGATGTCCACTAATATAAATGTTGGGACTTAGATAAGTGGTCATTATCAAGGTCTCGCTAAATTGTTTCGAACGATTTATGTTATCGTCGAACGAAAGTTGTTTATAATTAAACTTGAAACAGATTGAAGCGGTCCAGGAAGGTAGTAATGAAAACAAACTTACAATGTTATAGATGTTGTGAGATTACTGTTGGGAGATAAAGTTGATTACCAATATTTTCTAAACATAAAGCTACGTTAACTGCAGAAATGACCATTGCATACTACATAATTGGAAATATATGATTTCTTAATTTTCGATTATAAATTACAGTTACAACGATTAATTAATACCAGGACAAATTTTTCGCATTTTTTAACTGCTAATTATAAAAAATGATTACAAAAGGCGATTTTTTAGAGGTGTTTTTTTAAAGTCTATCGTGTGGCTTGTTGTAAGAACACAAGATTGCTTTATTAATTAATTAATTTAAACATATTTATTAATTATTATTATTGTTAATAACTTTTTTAACCGAATTAAAACCAATACTATTTTTTACGAAATATTTTGGTACTAGTAAATGTGCTAAATCTGTAATTTTTACATTGTGTCAAAATATAACAGTAATCGTTAATAATATAATATTTGTGAAATTTTAACCGCATCCAAGTTCATGACGCGCAACAAGTGCAATGTGCATTTGCCATACGGTTTTAGTATTAATCCAACGCGCTCACGATAAACGTCCAGTAAGCAGTTTAGTGTTTCATAATTTTAGTTTAATTATTACAAAATATTTATAGTTTCAACGGTGCGAGTCGGTTGCACCACTAAAAAATAAACTCTATGAATTTTTCATATTTAAATTAGTACAGTCAATTAAATCAATTTGAATTCATTTGCACATGCCCGCGAATTAATTAAATACTAAACATTCAGGTGCCGTATTTATAACCGTACATATTTTAATTTTTCAATTTGAACTATCTTCTGGACGAGACAGGCGATTTATTCCCAGCATTCGCCGGCCCACAACTCCATTATCTAACATAATAATATTTATTATCTTGGTTACATTCTTCGTATCTTGCAATATTACATGCCGGAGGCACTGGTATATTTATAGATACTGTTTACATGCATTTGCTCGGTTAGATAAACTTTGGCTCGTTGTGACAACAACAATACCATCATGAAAAAAATTCATTATGTCTTATTCCTCGCGGTCGAAATTAAGGTGCACCCCTACAGCTTTGTTAAGGTAATCAAATTCAAAGCGTTTACTTTCGATAATTTGTGTGCGACCACGAGAAGGTCGTGTGAACAAGAAATTAGAACCGGGCTCACTTTCCTCGACTGATTGCAATCGAATTGTTGTCGATCACGGCTAGCGAAGTAGGAAATTTCGTATCAAAAGTGCAAGGCTGTCTGCGTCCTTACATGGTTGTATGACAGTGTAATTTGCCAAGCACCAATGTCAGAAGTTTGTCGGAATAAAGCTCGACCTTTCAGATTCGGTAATTAACACGTTGAGGTCGCGTAATTGTGTGAATAGCAAGGGGAGGACAGTTATTCTAGTTTTTGTGCTACTTTTTTGACTTTCAAGAAAGATGCAGACGAGGCAAAGTATCTCGACAAAAATGATGAACGCCAAGTAATTATATAATTTTGAATTATGTTTGGACGAAAGAGATTAAATAAGCTGAGAATGCTATAGTGTTATAATTTTGTATATTAAATGTGAAAACAATAAAAAAAAAAACAATTAATATGAATCAATGTAATATATGATTGCGTTTAAACCAAATTTATATTAATACATATTAAAATAATTAATGTAGGGGGAACATATGGCAAGCCTATCTGCTGTATTAAAAATATAGTATGTACTGCACATTTTTGTTACAAGAACGCGAAACTACCCACTTGCGTACAAATAAAAAGTATTTAGAGCAGGCCGCGAAATCACATTAGAATTCGTTTGAGAGTAGAAAATGTTTAACCTTGAGACGCTCAAATTTGGAATTAAGTTTTGGTTGACAACCCTTTTGGACACAATTAAGATGATAATTTTAGTGTCTATTTTAACTAATTCCATCTCTGGGCGCCGTCTTAGATGTCCTTTGATCAAATTTATGGTTTCTGAAAATGACATGTCAGTGTCAAACGTCTACACTGAAAAAATAAAACGCATGCTAGATTCCGTGGCTTACTCTGAATCCTTGTTTATTTGTACGTTAGTTGACTTCATTTCTTAAAACATTTTCATTTTCTTGGTGCTCTAATTTCTTATGGACATACAACAGGTGTGTCGAGTTCCAGACAGAACGCGTTGAGTGCATAATTCTAGCCGTTATTTTTAACCAAAGAATCAGCATAAAACGTTCAGGCTGTTGCCCTCGATGCTCCTCCAACCACTGACCGATTTTAACGTTCAAACATCGGCTTTTAATTTTTCAATTCAATCCAATATTTCAGATACCAAATTATATTTGGGTAAGGCGCCCGAATGTGCACGTAAATCTAATGGACATTGGTCGTTGACCCGTTGATTTGAGAGGGTTCATTGTAATCTCAAGGCTGTGCCTTTGGTTCCTCCAAAATGACACAAATCGAGCCTTATTCATTCGGAAGACTATCACTTTTATTAGCATTTAGTTGTGCTCTGGTTCTTTCTCACAATTCGCCGCCAATTAAATTGTTTTTGGGCGCCCGCACTTCAATGTAACGCGAAAGAGAAACTGGGAAGATGAGTCAGTCGACTACATTGCGTGACTCGATAATCAAAAAGGCTCGTTTTTCGTTTCAGATTTTAATTAGTCTAGGCGCTACAACCCCTGCCCCATCATGTTTTCCTTCCATAGACCTAAAGTGTACAGATCGTCGACGGGATGCTGCATCTGCAAGGCCAAATCGAGCAGGTAAATCGCCTCGACTCAAATCACTCGAAAATGAATTAACGAGAACCGTTTGAATCAGTTCAAGGTTCACCGACAGCAAAAAATACGAAGAGGACTTTATGAAGTGCTTCAAACTGGCCGAACCGCGACAAGGGGAAATTTGCAACGCGTGCGTTCTTCTGGTGAAGAGATGGAAGAAACTACCCGCGGGATCTGACCGCAACTGGAAACACGTAAGTGCTTTTATTTTATGTTTCACCATTTGTAAGCATTATGAAAATTTAATATTAGCATGTTATGAGACTTACTACAAGTACAAAGATTACACTGGTAAACACTGTTTTTGTCACACGAACTTCGTTATTATTTTTGTTTGTATTGGTGAACCCTCATTACAAAAAATATATTATTTTGTTCCCGGTACAATCCAGTTTTTTTGTGACAGCTTTATATTCATTTTTACCTCATTTATGTGATTTCTTAAATTTGAAGTATGATTCAAGTCACTGGCGATTGTTCATTGTCTCTTCAAAAGCTAGTTTGAAAGCAGTGTTACTACATAACGGAAATAAATTTCCTTCAGTGCCTGTAGCTCATGGTTCCGATATGAAAGAGACCTACGAGAATATGAAATTCCTTCTCGAAAAAATTAAATACAAGGTACACGCTTGGAAAATTTGTGGAGATTTTAAAGTAATTGTTCTTCTGCTTTAACTACAGCTTGGTTACACAAAATATTGTTGTTTCATTTGTGAATGGGTCACAGTCACTACACATAAAAGCATTTCACAAACGTGAATCACTTACTCCAGGACAATTTTTTTTAAATGAATCTTTAGTGACCCCGAAGACGTAATTTTACTGCCGTTGCATATAAAGCTCGGCCTCATGAAAAATGTTGTAAAGGCTATGCATAATGATGGTAGAGGGTTTTCATATTTCAAAGAGAAATTCCCTAAACTCACCGACGCTAAAATTAAAGGGGGAATATTTGTTGGATAAGAGGATAAGAATTTTGAACAAATGATCATTGATTGAATAAATGATCATGAAAAGTCCGCCTGGAAATGTTTTGTTAATGTCGTCCAACATTTTTGAGGAAACCACAGAGCAGAAAATTACAAAGATTTAATTAATGAACTTATAATTTCATACAATGTTTTGGGGTGTAACATGTCCTTGAAAATACATTATGTTGGACTCTCATCTGGATTTCTTTCTCGAAAACTTGGGCGCTGTAAGTGACGAACAAGGCGAGAGATTTTATCAGGACATTTCCTTAGTAGAAAAGCGTTACCAAGGGAAATGAAGTCCAGGAATGTCAGCCGATTACTGCTGGAGACTTAAAAAGGACCTGCCAGAAGCCAAACATTCACGAAAATCATAACTATTAATTGTACAGTAAATAATAATTGTCTAACTGTAGGTGATTTTTGTACTTTTCATAAAAATATATGTTTTAATGTCACAAAGAAATCTGACGTGTCAATTTTTTTCGATTGGTTACGATGCACGGCCGGTAGATGTCCCAAAGATCGATTATTTATCCATCAAGGGCAGGCGGCAAAATTTTAGCATTTTCCCTAGTTTTTTGCCTCAAAAGATTAAGGCGCGTATACATCTGAGCACGAACGGGAATGAGGCAGACCGAGGCCGAACGAGCATACTGATGTGGACGTGTCATCGAAGCGCGGCAAACAGAATTCGGTCGGAATCGGTACATAAAAGGAAAATTCGATTAAATGTAGACGGCATTTGCGTTTCAATTGCGCCTCGTTTCGATCATAATCGTTTTTTGTTTATTTGAAACGAGGCAAGCGTTCGGCCTCGGTTCGCCTCGTTCCCGTTCGTGCTCAGATGTATACGCGCCTTTACGATGAACCGTAGTATTTGTTGTAGAAAATAGTTTTGGAAATACATTTGCCGATATTTCATTTAGGAACGAAAAGTTGATCGGCAGCGACATCTCATTTTCAAATAGAGAACGTAGGTTTTACATGAAACACGTTAAAAATAATGCTTAATCTCAGTTATTAGGCAATTTAGGGCATTCATCTTTTGGTAAAAAGTTTTAGTAAACTGAGGCATCTTCATCATAATCAAATTCCAAAATAATCTGCTTTGGTGTCATCTTTTTCAGCATTATGTAAGGGCCGTTTAATTAATTAATTATTAAATAACTACTATTACGATGAATCTCATATGATGTTAATTTAAATTGCAATGTTCAACGAATGCTATACCAAAAAATCAGACGAATCTGTCTGAAAATTAGGAAATTAAACCCTCAAAACACTCTTAATGGAAAATTTGCATGCTTTTTTCCCACCTTAATATATTATCATTCTGTGGTCGTAGCACATACAAAATTTAATATAAGTTTTCTTGTGACAATAAAAAGTTTGAATTTTGTAGACCAGTGCTATTATTGGAAATTGTCATAGTCATGTCAGTAACATAATACTCTTTTTCGCGCCGCGGATTCTTAATTTAATATGTTTTATTGCGAAAAAGTCGCTATGTACGTGGCGTAACTCGAACGCGAACAAAAAGTAATGATTCAAAGCTGTTATTGTAGTTAATATGGTGTGCGGTGATTTGGTCGTTTGGATGGTTGTTTACGCAACAGCCCCTCATTTGTCACACAAATTCGAAACGAAATGTTTTCGCAAACTAAAATGCAGCTTTGGTATCCGAATCAGGTGGTTGACGCGCGGGCCGGTCCTGGAATGAAATCCATGTCAAAGTTCAAGACCAAGAACAAGAAGCTGGAAGAGGGCGTCGACAAGTTGGTAGCGAAGAAGAAGAAGCAGCACTTTGAACGGGAGTACAGTCCGTTGTCCGACAAGAGCGACGGGAACGACGACGTGGAGATGGCAGATGAGGATTTTTTGTGCGAAGACGGACCTAGCGGAGGATCCAGTCGTACGGCGAGTCCTAGAGATAGCGATTGCGAGGAAAACGTGGCGGTGAAGAGTCGGAGGCACAAGGGCCAGGCCAAACGCAGGGAAGCGGGTCTGAACGAAATCAGCGATTTTATCTGCACGGACTATTGGAAAGAGTAAGTAGACGAGTTTAGTTTTTAGGCTCAAGAACCAGTTGAAAATCGGCAAGAAACTGAATATCGTCCAACTCATTGGATTTTATTTTCTTTCAAGTTTCAAACAGCGTACATAATTTTTAGATGTTGCAGTTTTTCACACCAATTTTAAAAGAAATATGAATTGATGATTAAATATCGAAATTGTGTTGCCTTTTTGTGATATTAAAAATGTTGGGTTCAAGTTCAAAAATTTGCCGTTAGCGGTGTAACTGGCACAAAATGACTAGCCAACGATTGTTTTTTTTTCTATTGAAACGAACAATCGGAGAAGGTGGTCTAAAATGATTGCCTTTTAACACAGTTTTATGTCCAACGCGTAATCAGGAGCCAACGTGATGAGTAAAATCTCACTTATGTCGTACAAGTTGCAAGTTGGACAATGCAAGCGCTGAATAAGTTGTCACATAATCGTTTTTTGCAGAGAGATAATTTGTTGCGGTACGATTTATCGCGGCATGTGCGGCGAGATGATCGTAGACAGGCGATTCTTGAAGCCGTGCTCGGCCCGCCTGGACAAGTGCAAATTGCCGATGGCCGAGACGAAGACTTCGGAAGGAGAACTGCCGGAAACGAACGCGACGAAGACGTTCAGCGACAGCAGTTCGGACTCGGGCTACGACGAGTCCTCGAATCAAGGCACAATAATTGGAGACAGTGCCTTCAAGAAAGATCAAGTTAGTATAGACGAGATAAAAAACAGACCGACGTTGAAAACCAATTAATGAAAGCTCTCTTTAGATCATTTTAATTTATTATTGATACATAATCGTTGTGTTTGTAAAGATTTATGCCTTTCTTGCAGGAGCGCGCATGGATTAAACTATTATACAGCTTACCAGTTGATATTTTGTGAACTGATTTATATATCGTTTAGTACTTAATTTGTTTGAGTGTTGCACAATGGTTAGTGTTGAACAAATTTTCGAGTAGTCGTTCTGAAGAAACGCATAAATCGTTTTCTCATGCTGACAGTACAAATGATTAGAAACGGCGTTGGTTCATTTCCAATGTAAATATTTAATCCGCTCAACCAGTCACAGGGTGGAATATTCGTGCTTGAGCGGCCCCATGGGGGTCCAATCAACAGTCTAGCGACACCATTCTATCAACAAACAAACGTTTCAATCAAAAGTCTAACTCACGTAGACACAGAAATGAAATTCTTGAACTGGAAGTCCTTCTCGGGGCAGTGTAATTTAACCTAATTCATTTCCATTCCGTTATTGTGATGGCGTTTGGTTGTATTTATTTAAATTAATATATTTTTCTACGAATGGCTTAATTTACCCTGCTGCCTCTAGTGATCACACGATATGACTGAATAGAAATAGTGACCGATTTCGTTTCTGCGTCTGTAAACGGTTTAAACGTATTATTTGAAGCAATACGCATTAATATATCTCATCATATCGTAATTGGGGTGTCTTGAACTTACTGCCAAAAATACTAAAGTTATGACACACAAGTGTTCCTCTTCTAAACACAAATTACGCGATAAGTATTTTAGAATAATCTATAATATGAGATGATGTCTATTTTTTTCAGTTATTTATATTTATTTCGTTTCATTTACGGCAGCATTTTATAAATTACACGCACTAAGAAAAATTATTGTCGAGTTGGATCGCAGGTTGTTCTAGTGCATTAAATCAAAAGAGTATCTTATCTATCTATATCTTATTTATTTTCAATATATAAATTTTCCTAGTTGTAATTTATAGAGTATATTATACTTTAAGAATTGCCTATAGACTGCAAGCCTAGTCGTTTTGTATGGTATATAAACTGCAATTAATGATTGAATCTCCCTGTTGAGTTGTTGATTCCATGATTGGCATTAATTTTTGTTCGTTTGACAAACGTAAAACACAAATGACTTATGTAACTGCCATGAATAAGAGCACGTTCTATATATTTTTTACGTCGTCGAAGATGTAACGATATAATAATTACCGTAAAAAAGTACAGATTACAATCAAAGTGGATCTCAGTTGTTTGTGAAATGCATACATTCGTCTTAGTTCACAAATTATATTGATGAAAGTATTATAATATATGTACATTATGATAGCGGTAGAACTATTTGATTACGTCTGATATAGATATATATTTATTTTAAAATTTCGTCTATTTGGCTAGCTTTCTTGTTTCTGTTAAGTTTTTTTTGTTTGCAAATTATGATCCCAGTCGTGGCCACATTACGATGACTGACTCTTCCACATTTAGAAGTTGTAATGGGACTGGTGGTTTTTCTAAGCCAAATTTTATATATCGATTAAGTAACGTAACTTGCACGAAAATCATGGAATGGGGGTAAATGCGTAAACTATTTTTGATAACGTCTAATAAAATCAAGGTTTACAAGAGATTCGGCGAATATGAAAAATATCTCTAGCTAGCCAATACTGATTTCGTAGAAATTTCACAAAGAATATTCTAAATTTTATCATTTTCTAGAAAAAAATGAACAAAATCAAATAAATTGTTGTTAGTAAAGCCAAATTGTTACTAATGCAATAATATTGACAGCAATTGTTATATGATATCACGGATGTTAAGGTTGAAGCTATAATATTTTATAAATAAGTGTATGAAA
Organism: Eledona agricola; assembly: GCA_964023215.1. Lineage (NCBI taxonomy): Eukaryota > Metazoa > Arthropoda > Insecta > Coleoptera > Tenebrionidae > Eledona > Eledona agricola. The sequence continues at coordinate 27,458,735 of OZ026855.1, forward strand.
CAAAGTTTCTGACTTTCAAAGTCATGTTTTAGCTAAGGACCTAAATAATCTGATTGGTATTATTATAGATGATTGATTATTAGATTTGTAGAAATTTTGTTTTGTCCGTGGTTATTTGTGAATTTTATTGTAATTGAGTGTTTATGATTCCATGCAATTTGTGACAAGATTAATTTCTGTATTTGTGTATTTATCAATAAACTTTAAATGAATAAATCGTTTTTTGTTTATACAATAATTCACCCATTTCTAAATGGTATTTTAAATTCATTTGCATCTGTGTATATTGTGTGTTTCAAACAAAATCGATTATCCTAGCAGGGTGATTGAAAATAGTAAACTGTAGTTCCCATGTCTATGACTGATTATTGTGGTTTTTTAATGTTGGGAATTATGCAACTCTTTAAACGCTTATATGAAATTTGGCTAATCTATGTATTATAAAATCTAAGGGCTAAATTGACAATCCATTGGCACGTCACTTAACCTCAAATTTCGTAAACGTCAAAAAACTATTTTTTTTTACATTTAATAAGACCTTACATAAAATAAGATGAAAATGCCGGAATCTGAAAAAGAAAACGTATTATCGCGACGATTGAATAAGGTTTTGGAGACCCGACTCGAAAACGATCAGGTATAAAATAGTGAGTGTTTGCTAAAGACTAAAATAAACTTTTTAGGACACACTGGAAGCTCTCAAACATCTTTCCACATTTTATACGGACAACAATTTGCAAGCACGCCGAAATTTACGTAGCCAAATTGAGAAACGGAGCCTTGATATTAATGAAAACTTTCTTGCTTCCTTTCGGGAGGTTAAAGTATGCTTTGATGCAGTTTACAGTGATGTTGCCGACATGAGCAAGTCCATCCAGGATATGACCAGTAGACTTCACAATGCGAAAATGCAGACGAAGCAGTTGCTCGAGCAAACCAAGTCTCTACAAGATAACAGGTTTGTTTTTTGTACACCTCACTAAATTGAATTCTTAATTTAATATTTGAAAGGGAGTTTGTTGTTATTTAAGTAAGTAACTCAATACAAATTATTTATTATACGGTGTTTTTTGAAAGAGTGTGGTTTTTCACGATTGGTGTTATTAGCAGTGGTGATATTAGACCCACTTTTTCTCAAGTTTTATTTTTATTAAAGCAAATTTGTTTCCCCTTATGTTATGAACCAAATTTTTAGGATCGCCACTTTACATAACGTGCGTTCAAAAAAAACGAGGCTGTGTTGGCCATGGAAAAACTTTGTGCATCAATTTAGTGTAGCAAAATTTCGAACTGTCAGTTTGAATCTGTCAGATAGGTTGGGTTCTTTGTTGACAATGGTTTCGTAAATGATTATTATGTTGGGACAAATTTCAATAAATGGAACCACAGGAGGGTGGCATTATGTTTATGAGAACGATGTACACATGTCCTGGCATTTATTATAAACAATTTACATAAAATTGGTCCGTTTTATTATGGTGGAAAATTTTAGACTGACAGTTCTTGTCATTTGTGGTTTCTACACTAGAAAGCCGATAAATTCCATGGCCAACGCAGCCTCGTTTTTTTTTTGAACGCACGTTATTACTTTTAATAAGTGTTGTAAAAATGGATTAATAACGTCTAATGAATTACTAAATGTATGTTTGTTTGTAACTGTGAAATTTTGTTTTGTAATTTTGCCAATTGTGTAGATTTAAATTGGCTCTTAACTTTTGCTTGCCAGTGACAAGAACGAAATGCAACAAAAAGTGGCGTCCGCTTTTTTGGAAACATTTCAGCTAACTCCAGACGAACTAATCGCCCTCCATGGAGGCAAACAAAAACGGGACTCCCCTTTAACAAATGATATCTTTGCCGCACTCGATCGCATCCAAAAAATTCATTCTGATTGCAAGATCCTCATGCAGTCCGGTCATCAAACTTTAGCTTTAGATATAATGGAACAGATGACTCTTCACCAGGTAATTCAAATATTTCTTCTGGTTTTGTTGAAAATTGACGCGAACAATTTAGGAAGGCGCTTTAGAGCGATTGTACAGGTGGACTCAACACCATTGCAGAAATGTTGACAATCCTGACTTTACTGAGATTATAACGCAGGCCATGTGCAGATTGCAGGAGCGACAGATGCTGTTCAAGTCTGTACTCTTATCTAGCGATCATCATGGTTTAACGACCAAATTTTAGGTATATAATTGATGAATATTGCATAACACGCCGATCAGTGCTTGTGGGTGAATTTATTAATGCCTTAACACGAGGAGGTCCTTCAGGTAATCCAGCTCCCATCGAGTTACGAGCGCACGATCCTCAAATTTATGTAACGGACATGCTAGTCTGGCTCAACAAAGCAATTCCTCAAGAAAAACAAAACCTTCACTTGCTTGTCAAGCTGTGTGAAAAAACCGGTAAAACATTAAACGTGATAGAAATGTAATCACTCGCTGATGAAATTATAGATTTAGAGCAACAAATATCGGACGCGTTGTCGGCCATATGCGAGGGAGTTTGTCAACCGTTGAAAATTCGAATAGAGAAAATTCTAAGCGCTCCGGCTCAAGCGTCTGCTCTTTACGCGATTACGAATCTGATACGCTACTACAAAAAGTGCATTTGTAAAATAGCACCCGGTGGACTTCTCGAGTCCACTTTGATCGATTTGCAAGAACGTAGTGAACAGACGTTTTTGTCGTCTTTGCAACAGCAAGTCAATAATATGTTGGTGAGAGTGGAGGCGCCTCCGAGAGATTTGTCGCCGACGTCTGCAATTAATCATCTCTTGGCGATTCTTAGAGATATGTTGTCCACTGCTAGCATGAGTGAAGGACGGGAGAGCGACATGGGAAAGGTAAGCACGAAATTAGGATTTAAGTTGTATTGAGATTGAATAGAATGCGAATTGTAACTTATTTTTTAATGTCAATTATTTAGGATGTGTCGTCGAATATCTCGTCGTTTGTGTTTTTGTCGCTTTTTCCGTTTTGAATTTGTCACATTAATTTACTCGTGTTTTTATTTCGTTTAGTAATTTACTTTTTACGGCAATACTTTTTTTGAGGGATTTAGGAATATTCAAGACTAATTACGGCAATACTTGAGTATTGATCATTGTAAAATTTATTTCCATTGCGCTTTCTACCATGTTTATTGAGGTTTCAGAAGGCACTTCCAATTTAAGCGTAGGAAATGATTGATTTTGACTTATCTGGGTCTGAAGATTGTAACTTTCGAAACTCAAGGCTACCATCATCTTGAAATATCTTGTTGTTTATTTATAACATTGTTTTGTAACATTTTTTCTTTTATATTTTTTACATTATTTATCACCAGTTACAATTTTGCAATTGGTGCGTCTAAATTGAAATCGTTGGCTATTCGTGTACAATCATCGAGCCCTACTTCATTTATTTATTACTTGTTATCTAATTCATTAATTTTTATCGATGGTTTATTTTTTACAACATTCATAAAGATTTACAGAATATTTTTTAAATAAGTTCAATTTAAACGTAGTTATTATTTGAATGCAGATTTAAGGAAAATGTATTTTAGATAGCACAGTGTATAATGGAGCCGCTTTTAAGGGCAGTGAACGAGCAAGCTTCACGATTGCCCCCCACAGATATGGCCGTCTATATGTTAAATTGCATGTATGCCATGTACACGTGTCTCTCACTGTACGAATTTATGGACGAGAGAATAGAAAGACTCCAAGCCCAATCTGATGCTCAAATTGATACACTGACATCAGAACAGGCGAGTTCGCTCGTTGCCAATCTCAGTTTAGGTCCGATTTACACGATTCTGCAAGACCACACTCAAGGACCTCTGTCTGGAATTCCTGGAATGGAACCAACGAACTTGAAGAATTTTTCGGTAGTACTGCTTATGGTAGTGGAACTGTTTAAAAATTTCCTTCCAGGCCAAGTTGGACTACTTACTAGGGCAACCAGATAGCGTATTGTTGCCCCAAATTAATTTGTTGGCATCTTCCAAGCACAAAAAAGCGATCCAAAAAAGGGCTTTTGATGTTTTGTTGGCTATTTACAAGCAGTTGTATGAGGGAGTTCATAATCCGGCGAACTTGTATGAAAATCCTGACGGTATTCTCAATAAGATGCCAGAGGAGTTTATGAAAATGTTAAACTAGTGTGTAGAATTATGAGAGTTTTATATTACGTAGTGAGTTTGTCAGAGTTTTTTTTATAAGTTTTAACCAGTTTTCCGCTCGTTTTCAATCTTGAAACATTCAAACACACAGTTAAAACGTTACGAAAGTTTATTAAAAACATCAAACAATTAATGATGTCACTAACAAAAATCTTAGTCTTCTGCAAGCCAAATATCAGAAGTGCAGTCACCGCCCGGATATCTAAAAAATATATTTTCGATATGTTTAGTTTTATTAAATAGTGAATACCTCATTTCGTGGGCCCATAAGGGGCCGTCTGGTCCTTCCCCAAAATCGACCAAGAAGTTTTGGTCTAGCTTCAACCCTCCGTTTTCAGTATCCACGTCAATTTTGACAATAGTGGCGCCGTGTTTGGCCGTTTCCGGATAAAATTGGCGATCCCAGGGCGAGAATAAGCTAGAACTAATGTACATGCGTTTTCCATCGAGAGACAACTGAATCATTTGCGGGCCTCCATAGAGACGTCTTCCTTTCACATAAACCGGATCAGGTTGTTCCTTTAGTTCCACATCTTCCAAAACCTTGACGGAGGAATCTTTCAAGATTTTGCCACCCAAAAACAACTGTCCTGTCAGTTTGGGATTTTCAGGATCGGTTATGTCGTACTGGCGAACATCCCCATGGAGCCAGTTATTCAAGTAGAGGTACTTATCATCTAGAGAGATTACAATGTCGGTGATCATTCCATTGATGTAGTCTGACTCCCAGCCTGTCACTTTCTTAGGAGGGATGTCGATGGCTTTATCGGCAGCCCACGTCCCATCATCTTTGCGATAAAATCTAAGAGCGATTGTGTTTCAAAACAGCCGCATCAATAAATAAGTACCTATAAATGTTGGCGTTCAATCCGCACCCTACAAATCCTTGCGGTTGTTTAGGGTTGTGTAAAAAGCGAATTTCCAAAGGGGTGACTCCATCAAAACCCAAATTGATTGTTTGCAATAGTTCGTGGTTCTTCCACGAGAAGAAATTGAGAGAGCGTCCATAAATTTTTGTATCCACGGGATCAGAAGGATGGAATCCTTGTTTGAAAACTTTAGGCGCTCCCCATTCAGAAGACACCATTGTGTCGAAATACGGTTGGTACCAGAAGTCGTAGTTGAAAGCGCCTCCTTTCCCTTTAACCCACGTCGTCTTTGGTTCAAAAGTTTTCCCATCGAGCAAGATAAAGTCGCATTTGCCGTTTCCGGCGTTATCTCCCATCGTCGATACCATCACTTCTCCGCTAGCTAAACAGTGGGCGGTATGAGGAGTGGAGCAGTCAAAGCGATGCATTTCCTCAGCCTCGATCACCTGCCAAACGAATCGACCATATTTTGAGCCGCTCTAAACTGTACAGTTTGTAACCTTGTGCATGGCGGGCGCTCTGGGATTTTTCCCGACGTCTACGACGTAAATCCTGTCCGAATTCAAGGCCGGGAGGATTAGTTTGTCCCTCACGGGGACCTCACAGCAGCCTTTCGTGTCGTGGCAGCTCGAGCAAACATTCCAACCGCTGTGATGTAATTCATCGTTGACTCTTCCCGTCCGCAGCCTGTGGATTATCTAAAAACAACAAAAATAATCCGGTCGTAAATCACATGAAAATATTGAGTAAGAACCTGGCAGTAAGTGGGCGATAACGGGTTAACGTCCACCGTTGCCAAGAGATCAGTTTTCTCGGGAGTTTGATTAGGTTGGATGCAGACCACGTAGAGAAGTTCTTCTCTGGGGCCATATTTCATGGCATCCAAAGGCGTGGCGTATCCTGGACCTGCTATATAAAAGGCCATATTGCATGAGAATAAAGAATAATTAAGGATTGTGGTTAGAGGTGAAGGTCAAGTTGTCATGATAATTGTTGCTGGACAAGAGTTAAAACTGCTTACCGTTTGGCGGCATGTTCATCACTGAGACTTCACTACGAATACATTACTTGTATACACAAACATGAAGATGATGCGCTCTTCAGTAAAGTTATCACGCCTGGATAAGATATAACGACAAATATTTTTGTTTATAAAATAGACGGGCTTTATTGTAATCATTTCATTATTATAAAAGTTTGGAATATTATGGGATTTTTAAATTCTAGTTATAATTTAAACGCGACAGTAATTTCAGTTATAATCACAACCCACAAGCTTTATCTAGTTTACTACTTTTCCTGTTGTCAGGTCCTAAGTGGTTCTTGATAGAAAACACGTGTCATTACTGTACTTTCTACAAACAATTTAAATTTGATTTTTTTATTAAGTGTTACGGCAGGTGATGAAAGCGTTCTCACGAGTTCGATAATTCATTAACATTGGCGGCATCTGAAGAGAAGGAATTCCTACTCTACTGTGATATTATCGTCTGTGACTGTTGCTATACGATTTTATAGCAAAATATACTTTCTTGTGAATAGTGAATATAATAATACATTCATGCATTTATATTATACGTTGTTGTTTGCAAAAGTTTCGGTTTTTAATAGGTGCAAAAAGCAAAGTTGGTTCTTGAGCATTTTCATGCCATGGGTTTTTATCGTTTTCGAAGTAATTTAATGCAACAACAGTGTCTAGAATGACTTGTGCGGCTTTTGGTGATGAAGCAAAATAATTAGTATAAGTGTTTCCAAGAATAAAAATTTGGATGAAGCAACGATTTTTCGCGACGTTCGTCCACCAAATGCAAATGTATCAAAAATTTATGTTTATTGGATTTCCTTCCCACTATGAACGGTATACGGAAATGCTACAAAAATCAGAGCAAAAACTTTTTGTGTTTTCTTACATATTTCCTTGAAATTTTATAATCACTAAGAAACTCAACAACTAGAGATATCGTGTAGAGTGTAGGTATATGTTGGAACACAAATATTTGCACCGAATTGACATAAATAAATATCCTGTATCAATATTGTCTATCTATTCTTTTCCCGACTAGCATTAAGTGATTTATTATGTATACAGGGCCCTTCTTCTGTAGCTAAGTTGGAATTTTGATATTTTGCACACTTTGCACAAAAAGTGTAACGTCATAATGATATATTTTTTAAAATTATATGTTATACATTTTTTGTGCCTATTAGGGTGCCTTTTTACTTTAAAATTGTTCAAATTGCCTCAGAGATAACTGTGAAAAAAAAAACCTTTTTTTTGTTTTAAAATTTTATAAAAAAATACAAATAGTGTAAAGTACTGTGTCTTGTTAAACAAGTTTGATTGATATATTACAGGTTGTGCAATATTTACTGTCACTATTTTCAAAATTCAAAGCCCTTATTTTTCTTCTTTTAAATTAGAACCCCTAGAACAGCTGTTTATTTTTGATGACAATTTTAATGAATAAAAGTGGAAGATACATAAGGAACATTTTTAGACATACCATATTTTGTATTTAGGTATTTAAGTTATTATATTAACTCTTGGCAGGCAAAAAGAAGACGAGTATGAATTGACCCTGCTACTTTTCTAATAGATCATATGCAATCATATGTAATGTTTTCAAATACATTTATAATTCTTTGTTGCATGTTTTCTGGTGCGGTTGGAGGTTCCTCAAATAATTAAAATAATTACTTAATAATTTAAATAATAATAAAATGAATAAATAATTAAAGAACTACAAAATATATTATGTCAACAATTGTTTTTAAGCCATTTTCTACTTTTATTCATTAAAATTGCCATTGAAATAGTTTACAAAACGAGTTTAGTGTGTTGGGATTTGCGGTAGGGTCGTAATTGGAAAAATATTCGTTTTTTTATTCTGCATCGAAGGATATAATAATAAACAGGGGTTCCGATTTAAAATAAGAAAAATAAAAGAATTTGAATTTTGAAAAGTTTGACAGTAAATTTTGCGTACTCTCGGATCAATCAAACTTGTGTTAGTCTGTTAGATTTTATTTAATGAGTAGGTACCTATTACTATTCGTATTTTTTATAAATTTTTATAACTCAAGGTGCAAATCTATTTTTATTTCAGTTTTCTTTGAACTGATTTGAACATTTTTATGTAAGCAACCAAAAATGCACCCTTATAGGAACAAAAAATGTATAGCATGCAATTTAAAAAAAAATCAAAATTTAAACGAGTTTTTCTGTCATAACCAGAAAATTTCATCTTCAGATTAAGTCAATAATTTTATTATTGAGCGTGCCATATATTAATGTGAAGGTCTACACTGTCAAAAATAAAACACACAATTCTTCTTTGTACGCTCTATAGAAGTACTTTATTGGCTATCTAGGAACCGAACCATTCAAGATGTCGGATTCCTGGCACGTGGCGCCTCTTACTTAGTATTTCAAAACTAAATTCAAACCCGAGGCAGAGAAAGAGCGAAGCTCGCAGAGCTTAATCAGCTCGAGATCAGTCGAGCAACGATGTTTTGTGTGTGTAGTTCTAGCTAGAGCGGTGCGTGCGTTATTTAAATGATGTACTGACTTCAATTGTGCCCCCCTCAAAAAACACCAAGTGTTGTTGCCACCATAATTAAAACTGAAGTGACACCAAATTTACCCTTTTATCAGGACTAACACTATCAAAGGTCAGTATGCCGTATCGTCGGAACCTCAATAAAAAGGTGTAACCAACTGGCATTAAAATCGTTTTTTGTCATATTTCGATAACCGCAGCCGTATTGTACAACAATTACTATTGTTGCTGTTATGTAAATAAAATTTTCATTTATAATCTCCACACCTGGTACCGCTATGTTTGTTTTAATTACGCACTCCATTGTGGATAGATGTATAGTTTTTGGAACGTTGCGCATTTGCAAAAAAATGTTTGTATTCACCTTGTGAAACCTAAGATCAATACTCGAGTGCAAATTGATCCCTTCTGCCATAATTCCTGCTAATAGTGCTATTCCGGTGAGTGCTTCTCCCGATCTCGTCCAAAAATTCAAACCGACACCATCAACTTTACAAACCATTTTTCCGTGCAGAAATATGGAAAACGCGCATTACGAAGTAATTAACATGAACACGCGACGCTTTAGATACCATCTCCAGCCTTAATTACTATTTACCACCGATCCACATCCAGACATGGTGAAATGAAATTTCATGAGCAAATCTAGCATGGAGTCCCGTTCGGTGTGCAATCTAGCTTTATCTTGAAAATAATCATTAATTGTAAATAGGTATATCCAATATTTTCCGGCGCCGTTATTAATACGGTTCGGTGGTGGCAAATCCTTTCATTCTATTTCTCGATAAGAGCAATTAAAATGTTAAACATGATGTAACACGACGTAACTAAGCGAGAGCGCGTGCGAAGCGTTTTAATTGTTCACAAGCCAACGACTCTTGTAATTTTAACGAACCCTTTAAAAATGCAGCCATGAGCACATCTACACGATTTTCCTGTGTTTTGTTGCCTTTCCCGGCTTCGTAATCGTCCTTCATCTTCACGAACAATTTAGTCCTGCCTTGTGAGTCTTCTTTGAAGAAACAATTTGTTTCGGTTTGTCTGTTTCGATTTGGTTGCGTCAATGCAATTGTGTTCGATAGTTCTTGAAGTATTACATAAGGTCAGTAGTGTTCTCGTAAACCATGCAGAAATATACTTTATTTATAATAGAGTGGTTTATCTTTTAAAGACGTAATGTCGCTATTGTTTAAGATTCCTCACGATTCCATGACATCTTCCTGATTCTCATCATCTACAAGATTTCTTCAGATCTTGAGAAACATAGATAATTCTTCATCATTCATCTCTAATATATTTTTGTATAGTAACACAATTTCATGTTCCATTCTTGAGATGCATAGATGATTCCTCATCATCCATCTCTAATATTTGTTTTTGTTTATAGTAACAAAATTTCATGTTCAATTATTTTCCCACTACTAATTTGTCAGGAATTGAAAGAAATATAGAGGAGCTTACTATTCAAATCTTGTGGTTTTCAGCGTTTTGCTTTCAATTACATAAGTGATTAAAGTAATGAAAGAACTTGAGGACCATTTCTATTTTATCACTTCAAATAATGAGCTCATTATGCTTGCACATTCCAGGTTTATTAATTATCACGACGCTTCTGTGCGTTCATTTAAAGTTCATTGTTTAATTTTTTCATTTATTACTGCTGTAAATGTCGAGATTATTCGTCGCTGCTGTCACGTTGTCAAAACAAGTCTGATCAATAAGGTGTCACTTCGTTTTTCAAAACAAAAAAAAAACATTTTGTTGAGAGTCAATTTTTGGAGCATCGTCTTTCCAAAACCAAACAATTTTGAGTTGGTTTTATTTTGTTAGGTCTTTATTTTAGTTTTATTCAAGTCGCTTGACAAAATGTAATTTTTTGTGTCTTCAGTATATTCTTCTAGACGATGGCAGAGTCAAATAGGGAATGGGCAGGATTTTATCAAATTTTTAGCGAAAATTTTACATTGTTTCGCGTCACTATCACTTAGGAATGTGTTATCTGATTTTATCTATTAACACATATAAACAAATAACATTCTATTTTCAATTCATTTCTTAAAACGAGCAAAAAATTACTCCTTTATTTGCAAACTGGAGCTGATTCCAACTTTTGATTATATAAAACTAAACCCGATTTTTTTACATTTATCGTACGTATCGAATCGATGTAGATATGATCTTTGCAGTTATACTAGCCTATAAAAATCGTGAATCTGTCCTTAAAATGTTCTAGACCAGTTGTTCCCAAAGTTTTTCCATTTTTAATTCAATGCGGAAAGAGGCGAGTAGATTTTGACATAAAGTGCTTGTTCTAAATGACAACAGAGTCAAGAAAATATATTTTTCTGATACAACTACATATTATGTTTTCTCTGGCAATTTACAGAACCAGCAGAAATTTGTATTTTCCCTTTACATCTCTTAAATCAATTAGTGTTATATTCAGATCATCAGTAACTGTCGTTTGAAATCGCCACTAATCCAAGAACAGTTTTGTCTATTTTGCGGCGACCTTTGATATCGTCGAAGGTGTGATAATGAGGTTGAGACTCCTCGGCTCGCCCATTTGCGGTCTGATCCACTTTCCGTCATCTCAAGGGGCAATTATAGAAAAGTCTACATAGAAATCATCTCATTTTCCCGCCATTTGAAAAGTGCACCTTATGATCATACTTTGTGAATGAACTAGATGTGATTGGTCTTGTAATTGTGACCAACAATTGAATCGTCGACTTTCTAAACCATCGCCCCGAGTCACAGACTCTCGCAACTTGCTCGAAAAGCACCGAAATTGTGGTGCGAAAGTTGATGGATGATGCAGCATAAACGCCTCACTTCCGTAATTTAATCAATTCTTTGCAGAATCACAGTTTCATACGGAGGTGATTGAGTAGTAGAGCCGTTTTAAGGCCAAGAAGACGCCTTCGGGGCAAAGATGGCGCGTCCGTTCCTCTAACATTCCAACCAGTTTTTAAATAGAAGAATATGGCGTAACAATCGATTAAACTCCTAGTTGTGGTGAAGATTCCCACAATAACTGGGACGAAGAGAAGCTTGCGTAATTAAAAACTGTTTCGTAATTACTTGCAAAAATAATGGCAGCGCTTGAAGATTAGATAATTTGTGTTTGTGTGTCAGAGAAGATGTAAACTTGTAAACATTCGAGTTTGCCCCGGGATTATATTCCAGGCTCGCTGTCAGGAATGCCACGATAATATCGTTTCATTTTTTACCTGCGAGATACGACTTTAATGATCCACCTGTTTATGGGAGCCCCCATAAATCGTGAAATGAAACGCGGTTAACGGTGCTCCTTAATGGGGAAATGGTCAAGTATGCAGAGCGGAGGCGGCCAAAAATCACCTCTCGACTCTTACAAGTTGAGCCAACAATTTCGATATTTTGGCATTGAATTCTTGGTCTGGCTTCTGACAACGCGTTTTAGTTCTCCAATGATAATTAACTGTACGCATTTAAGTGCCTTTAATTAATAGAATTACGTATCGGCATTGGCAGTGAAAGTTGTAATTTGTTCTCGTTTATTGATCGTTCTAGTGCAGTGCAGACATCAATAATGCCGTAAAAAGTTAATTGTACGCAGTTGCTACATTCAAGGACCAATTTTGACTCACGTCCATAAAAAGAAGCATTTTCTGGTAGCTCAAAGCGTGATTTTGCTGAACGCTTGATGTTATTCCTCGAGTCGAGACTGCATCTTTTGTGTTAATAATTTTAACTTCCAATTCTACACGGCTGATAATAACTCGGATTCGTCGGAAAGTGGATCGTGTCATGATTTTTTATCATTTGATGTGAAATGTCCACAATTTACATCTCCACCGGGTGAAAGTTTGCAAACGTTTGCGGCCAATTTCATTTTTACTCCAAGATTACTTATCTATTTTATCGTAGACTAAACGGCGGTGAAAGGAAAATAAAAAAAGCCGCAAACGACATTCGAGATTGCACGATTTGTGTAACGGAATCCTTGAATTGCCCAAAATATATGCCGTTAAAAAAGAATTTATTAGGATTGCGAAACGATCAAGGACGTGGTCGCTCAGTTCTTGTCCGCAATTTTAGGAAACATTGTATGTTAAACGGTGTCACTGGGAGCCATAAATGTATTACTATGTAAATCATGGACAGTTTTTAGTTGCTGCATTAATGACATTAGTGGGACAATTATGCACCTCGTTTCCGGCACAAAAACAATTTATGTCATTTTGATTTTCCGCGACTATTAAACAGCCCATTCATTATGGAGAAGATTATGTATTGGCTGTTTATTACCCACGAAGTTAGTAAAAACTCATTACTTGTAAATTGCGGCATGAAAGTTCGAAAACATGTTACCATGAACAAGGTAACGATCTTGTCGAAGATCATGGAAAAAATGTTCTAAAATCGTACGGTTTCGGTTTAAAATTCTTTGACTTTTATTTAGGTGTGATTTTTGAGATTACAACGGTTTTCAAATCGGTGTCAAATGACATTAAATGAGGAGCAACTGAAGCAAGTGCGTCTGAAAGTCCTATAACTGTACTCAACAAGGGAAAAAGGATTCTCAGTTGACTCTGGAAGAGGAAAAAATATTTGCTTTTGGTTATACATATTTAATTTGACTAGTTTTTCATCAATCACTATATTATTTTTTGTCGGTACGCCGTATCTGTCTTAATACTTCATCAAAACCCATGATTGAGCCATCATTTTGAAGAATACCTTTACTGCTAGATGCGAAAAATAAACAAACAATTCAAATTGTTAATGTTTCTTTTAAAACTAAAACCGAATTTTGTTAGAGCGCCATCTATCTGTTTAATTAATAACCGGATGTTGGCCATAGCGCCATCAATTGACTATTAGTTTAATTAAAAGTGCCATCTATACATCTCCCACTGCAAAAGCACTTTCTCTGCGAAACTCAAAATTTCATATTACGGATTGAATGCGTTTTTCTCAGTTGCTTCTCAAGGTCTTTCAGCCTGACTCGAAGACAGGTAAAAATAAGTCATTTATAGTTGTGAATGTTAGATTTTGACGAAAAACTGCAGATTAGAAAAGAAGTTGGTGGAGATGTTGCGGATGCGGAACGTGCCTAAAATTAGTGCGAGATGAACCATAAACAGTTCTGCTTGATGACCAAATTACTCATTTGCACACAGATCCAGTAACGACTTATATTAGCACAATTAGTTTTTTCAGCAACGATGTCTTAACGGTTTCGCATAGATCCAGATGTGCAAAACGAGACCAATAATCCGTTACCGATCAGAGATCGAAGTCAAGAATAATTACACGTATTACGAAATTTGGGTAATTTCAATTGACATTTGAAATCTGCAGCTTCTCGAAACCTGCAATTAAGAGACACAAACTGCAAGTGACCATAAGTAATCTCAGCAGCGATCGTGAAAATACAGCTAAGCTGTAGAGGTCGGCTGGTGTGTTGTGATATTTTATTTATGGAAACGGTTACAAGACACGAGCCGTTTTAAGTGCACAGACACCTGTATGGTATGTGTATGGTCGCGATATTCACGTAATCGCCTTTGAAAAATTTTCCTCGCTTTGCTCGTGAACAATGCCATCGACCCACATCAGACGTAACTTCACGTAACCGTTATCAACTAGGCGGTGTTTGCCTTTATTATTTAAAGTAGCGTCGTCGTCTTGGATAAACAGCGATAAAAGCCAGTTAGGTTTACGGATAATTTCTAGCTGAAAGCTGGTCTGGCGCGACGGATTAAATGCGAGATGTAAAACAGAACTGACCGTTTGTTTGAATCTCGGTTTTATCTCGACCGCATCGGGACGCGCAAGAAGTCAGGTGCTCGTCCATTGCCTGCATCAGGTAAAGTTCTGAGAAGATACAGAGATCGGAATTCTCAGGTTTCGAACGTGGAGAGTATTTTCCGGTGAGGTGGCAGATGATATTAAATTGCCCAAAACCGAATTCGTGGTTGTTCCGCGACCACAGCTATTTTTCACCAGATTTAACGTATAATTTGGTAGACCACGAGTTTTCTAGTAAAGTTGAAGTTGTTATCAGAAATTTGTTGTCTGTTTATTGCATCCAAAGTTTGGAGAAACGACTCTGATTTAGTGGCACGAAAAGCTCGTAAACATAAAGCCACCTGAAAGTTGGAAACCGACATTTTTACACTCAAGTTTTAACAAAAGATTTTACCAGATTTACCTTTTGGCCGGATCTGGCTTCGTTTTTTGCTTCACAAGGTAAAGTTTGAGGAACGACACATTTTTATGACACTGTTTAATGAGAAATCGAATGATTGTCTGAATACAATAAATTGAATCTCGAAGGGTAGTTTATTAGAATCTTGGCCATTAAAATGTTAATAAAATAAAGAAAGTCTAGGATAAAGTTGTGAAAAATATTCAGAACTGGGATATTCTGCCGAGTTTCGTTAAATCTACTTTTAATAAATGTTGTTTATTATATTTTTTCTCTACATTTTGTTTTTTGTTTATGCTCTAAATATTATTACAAATAAAAATTTATATAATTAAATTTTTTTGTACTATTTTACCTGATCTGCGTTTATACCGGTTGTTTTGTTCCTTTCTGTATCCTATCCTTTTTGAATGTTTTAGAATTTTTTGTTGTAGTTATTTTATTGCAAATTACTATGTCATTGTCGCCGGTTGTGTTAAGTAAAAAGTTGATTTTACCAAATAATTAAAAGTATATCTGCGCCATAAGACAATATTTGATGATTTTTGTATAAGGAAAATCTAATAAAAAATTATTGTCTTTTTTTCTGGTATTACATTCTGCTCATGAATACTCTTGAAACGAAAAATTTTACAACTTAATTAGAATAAATTAATAAAATTAAATGATAAATAATAAATAAAATAATTAATAAATCGCATACCACGATGCCCAACCCAATTTTTTGCTAATGATTGTAACTTTACTGCAAAAAAACATTTTAAAATTATTTTCGAACTTCTGATGCGTCGATAATCGCAACAAATTACGTTAACACAAATTTATACTTTACCCATTTTTACAAAATATATATAGGTGTCCCAGAAATAATGGCATTAATTTTAATCAGTAGAAATCGTCAAGACAAACTCTTTTACTATATGCCATTTTTTCGAAATCGCAATTTTGTTTTAGAATTTTATCCTCACTGACATTTTCAATGTGAATACCGAAATTTTACAATAATAACAACGGTCAAATTAATGAGTCGAAAGAACCAAAAAGTAAGAAAAGTTTTATTTTTTGTTCTGTGCTGATCTGTGTTTAACATGGAGCATTATTATCCACAGGCTGGTAACAAAATATCTGATTATTTAAAGACGTATTTCCTTTTAATTATTTATCTTCATGACCGAGTGTTTTCGTTATTTTATTTTATTTTGCGTTTGAACCAATTTATCCATGTCTAAGAAAAAACGTTTTAATCTTACTCTTTTAAAACTTTTTGTCAAATATACATGCTATTTTTGAAATAAGTTCATAAAAGTTACCGGGTAGTAGAACTCGATAAATGCAACAACTTTTTTATGTTTCAAAATCCACTTTTTTATTTTACATTCCCTAATATTTATGTGCTCAGCATTTGTCTAGTTATTTAATCAAGTTTGTAGCATTAAATGGAATATTATTATCTATAAGCGGGTAACAAAATAGCAGTCAATCTTCAAACAATTTTAACTTGTTAACCAAAACATTTACAAAAAAAGTTATTAAGAAAAGTTGTTGGGTTTGACGAGTTGTACTGGTTAAAGTTAATGCCATTATTTCTGACACACCTGTATATTTCATACAAATTTATGTGTGGTGTTTATTACAATTCACGGTGTGATTCGGTCATATTTCATGGATGGGATTTTAATCACAAATGTAGCCCAACCTACACTTTTGGGATAGTTTGCGTTTGATTTACTTTGTGAAAAATGGATAGAAGGGGTGGTCAAATTTTGTGGCTTCATTAAGCTTAATGAAGACTCATGAAATGAAAACATTGGAGAACAGAATAGCACATGCGAGTAGGTCTCTAAAAATAGAGGAATTTGGAGATGAAATTAGATCTCGTGTGGAAATTTGTGCCAACTTGCTCCTTTTCCGATGTGTTGTAATTTTACGTTGAATTAGCTGACAGAAAAAAAATATGCTTCTTCCGTAAATAGTGACACTGGGACCAATGACCAACGGCAATGAACAATGAATACATTTTTTGCTAAGGAGTAAATATTTGATTTTTTACGGCAATGACTCGAGTGATGATTTTATTATAGAATGCACTTACTTGCATTTGTAACTTTTCAGCAATGAATAAATAAACATCTAAATTTTATATAATAAAAAAACGTATCTGCCGGGTGACTATAAATGATTGAAATTTCTTGTGTTAGGTTGGCAATATTTTGTAACAATTCCATTGGGTACACTGATTTTCAAATTTGAAATTGTCAAATAAACGTCAAATAAAAAAATGCCCCTATCAGAATTGTTTTCAAAATGGTTTTTACAACTGGAAAATCTTTTCGATCACTCGCTGTAACCATTTTCTCCGTTATTTGTCATTTTTTGTTCGCCATTATTCAGTAAATTGCACATTTTGACAACAATATTCTAACCTGAAAAGGTAATAGACCTAAATCACGACGACAATTAATCTGGTACCAATTCCTCACTGTTACCATCACCTAAATTTAATTTATAGTCACCCGGTAGTAGTTGGATAATGTACTGATCTAAGTCAAAAAACTAAAAAATTGATTTTATACTCATAAGGATAGATTAGTTTTAGCGCATCAATCAAGATTACGATAACGGCACTATCGTTCGAACTTATTTACATTATTTGTCTTAGAATTTAAAATAATAGCAAAATGTTTAGGAAAACTTAGGCCAGGCAATTTTTAGGCGTGCGAGACGATAGGTGTTTAAGAATTAGAAAAGAGTTTTATTATTTACATAATTTATCAAAAAATGAATATAAATATAATTTAGGTATAGACAGTTTTGACAATAAACATTACGACAAATTGCATATAGAGATGAGAAAACCAATGCAATAATAATGAAGAGGAAAATTATGCCTATAGAAGGTTGCGTGTATAATTCAACATATTCAATTAGTGTTCAATACTACATATTCAATAGCCGTGAGAAATGGTCATTTTTCTAGACGGGAATAAGCTCTTGTGCGATAAATTTGCAGGCACCGAAACGGTTTGAATAGCAATTTTGAAGCGCATTCACTCAGAAATAGTTCAGTTCCAGATTGCCGGTATTATAATCCACAAGAATCGGTTGCAATAAAATTGGCGTGGAAATCATCTGCTGTTGTTCAATTACCGTGACGAAGTGGTCTAACTGTCGGTTCGCAACGATCGAACGAAAAACCCAATTAATTATTCTTATCAAATCCCATTCGTTACATAAACGGTACATTACACGTGACGGCACAACACATTTGCATGCGCTCGCACAGACATTTTGATTTAGTGCACACCGTTACGACTTCCTCTTTCTTGCAGGTCCTCGGCGATGCTTCCCAATCTCTCCAAGTGAGGAGGGAGCGCCCCGCCGACGCGATGTGACTCAAGACTGACCCTTTCCAATCTCCAATGGGTGCCAACATGGGCAAGAACACGTCCCTGCTGGATGCGCTGCCGTCGGGCCAGGGCACCCTGCACGTGGTGATGCTGGGCCTGGACTCGGCGGGCAAAACCACAGCGCTCTACCGCCTCAAGTTCGACCAGTACCTGAACACGGTGCCCACGATCGGCTTCAACTGCGAGAAAGTGAAAGGCATGATCGGCAAAGCCAAAGGCATCAACTTCCTGGTGTGGGACGTGGGCGGGCAGGAGAAGCTGCGGCCGCTCTGGAAGTCGTACACGCGGTGCACGGACGGCATCGTCTTCGTCCTGGACAGCGTGGACGTGGAGCGCATGGAGGAGGCGAAGATGGAGCTGATTCGTACGGTGAAAGCGCCGGAAAACTCGGGCGTCCCCATTCTAGTCTTGGCAAACAAGCAGGATTTGCCGGGGGCTCGCGAACCGCGCGACTTGGAGAAGCTCCTGGGATTGACGGAGCTCGGGGGCGGCCATTTGTGGCACGTGCAGCCCGCCTGTGCCATCACCGGCGACGGCCTCCAAGAGGGGCTCGAGGTTCTCTACGAGATGATTTTAAAGCGACGGAAACTCGCCAAGATGTCCAAGAAGAAGACGAGATAAGAAGACGTGTGAGTGTTGTAGTCAATATTTTGCAGTGTTTTCTGTAATAATAACGATGCAGTATCAAAATTAGAGTAGTGAGACTTCGACACGTCCGCGTTCATTTCAACCCCTCTGTGATATTCTTATTGAAAACACTGTGGTACGAATTGCAGAATTTGTACGAGCCGGCGCTTGCCTCTATTTCGGATAGTGAGTGTTTTATATCTTATAATATATCAATTGGTTGATCTCCCTTGTTACGACGACATAAATTCTAAACTGTACATACAAGAGATAGATTTTTGTATGATTTGTATAATATTCTTTCGATGGATAGTTTTAGTGATCAAGGCACAAAAGAAGCGATTTCTCCAGTTTTGCATCAACAATACATGTAATCTCTTCTGCAAGAATACAACGCGATTTGTTAAGGTTCTACCTTAATTATAGTTTGCACGCTTGAAAGTGAAACGATGAGTATTATATCATTGTGTAATGAGAAAGCAGTGTGAAAAATACCCGAACGGTTCCCATACGCTTTATTACGTCGAAATGTGCAATTCTAGATCATAAACGACTATTTTCTTGAATGGAAGCGGCACCTCGGCTTCTTACTTTCGTTACCAGACAATAATAACACACGACACGTTATCAACAGAAAATCGTATTTCTTCATTTCACCGGTGGTGATTCCATTCAAGGATTCAGAAGTAATTTTACCAGAACCAAAGGTGCTCATTTATTTATAGGTAGGTTTAGTTACATCACAACATTTCAATTATTACGCCAAGTCGAGGGGTGTTCTCAATTTGACGTAATAATAATCGGACGACCAAGATGTTAACAAATTTGTTCGATATCGGCCTTTTCGTGAATTTTGCGATTAATGTGTAAATGTCCCACGTCATCCCAAGTTGCGTTGTTACTCCAATTAATGTTAAATTATTAGAATTTGTATAACTAGAGTTATTCCTGTTGCTCGCCATGTTTATATAACGTAAATCTGTAAATATGTACCTAAATGTAATATAATTTCTAAACATCATTATTAAATATTTGTTTTATATGAAGCGGTTTGATTCGTCGTTGCCCAATATCCCAGCATCCCACCGCTAATAATTTTGACTACCTGCAGCTTCTTGTCGCTCTCGACCATCTGCTCTAAGAAGCAGTGGCGGCGACTCGTGCACTTTTCAACTTGTTTTCCCACAGAACCACAAGCTGTGATATTGCGTTTCACCATCCATCACCATATACGGGGGCTTTAAATTAATGCGTGCGACGGCAAGCAGAGGCGGATGATACCGGCTCGCTTTCTACCATCGAGACCAGGGAATTGATTAAGGGATCGTCTCTTTTTTCGCATGATTGCAAAGGTGTGCGTCGGGACGAAGCGCCCGCAGACTTTTGCAGAAATACACTAACCCAGTTGGCTCCGGATCAATACGTCGCACAAAGCACACTCACTGAGCAAGGTTCGGGGTTTGAACCAACCAACCCTTGGATGTGGACGTGTCGCGATGGGATGCATTCATTAGCGGTCGCCACGTTTGATGAAAGTTTAATGGACCCATCAAGATTGAAAAGGGCTGTTCCTCATTTTAAATTAACGTAAATACGGGTTTGACGATTACAATATGGGGTTCACTGTATCGTTTTTTAACTGAGGTTTATCTCTGATGTCTTCAATTTCAATGCAAAAGATTTTTTTAAAAACTTGCACAAATGGATTTGGCGCAAAAGCAAATTTTACAGCTCTCGTCGACCAGATATTATCAAGAGGAAATTTTTGACAAATACTACTGTTACAATTTTTTGGTGATTGATTTAGATTCAACACCGTGGCACCATTATATGTATTTTTCCAGAATTGAGGCTTATCTCAAGCTGGTGACATTAGTTATGCAGGAACAAACATTTCCGGGCAATAAAAAATGAGATTACTTAAAACACTTTATTTAGAGGCTATTTAGAGATAAGATCGTCATATTATATAGTTTTAGATCAACAGCAACAGGAGGAAATACACCGGCACCAAATTTTACGAACTCAAATTTTCAAGAAGTGATAAATTAATGATAAATAATAATAATTTATCATTAATAATAAATTAAATTTGATGAAGCGATTTTCGAACAAATAAGAGCGCACCGTACCAATAGTACCTAAAAGAAATTACTTCTAACTTTGTTAATATCATCGAAATCAACAACGGTTTTCATTGTAGGATTTGTGATTGTTTTTTAAATCACGCGTACTGGTAAATAAATGATTACATTATTAATTAGAATTGTTTTTTCTGCTAAAAAAATTAGGCGCAAAAATTTGAGCAAGCGTGATTCACAAGAAAATTTTAAATGGAATTACACGAGTTTTTTTAATTTTAAATAAATAAGTCTGGAAATAGAAGGTATTTCCATGATTCGCTTAAAATTCATTGGGTGCTTTTTTGTCAATCGATAGTACAACATTATTAATTATTCAATTAATTAATTATGCAAGATGA